>QRFJ01000079.1:551331-991940 GCA_006176705.1 Cocos nucifera | reverse complement strand
TCCAATGCCGCGGCGTTGAATCGAGTGACGTAAGTCCGGATGGATTCCCCTTGCTTCTGCTTGACGCTCATCAGGGAATCTGAACCTCGGCTCGGTCGTCGGCTGCTGATGAAGTGGGCCGCGAACCGACTGCTCATCTGGTCGAAAGAGAAGATCGTGTTGGGCTTCAACGCCGAGTACCAGTTCCTCGCTGCTCCCTTTAAGGTAGACGGGAAGGCTCGGCACAGCACGGCATCTGAAGCGCCGTGAAGCAGCATCATGGCCCGGAAGGCCCCCAGGTGATCAACCGGATCAGAAGTTCCATCGTAGCTTTCCAGTTGAGGGAGCTCGAAGGTCGGTGGAACAGGTTCTTGCATGATTTTCTGCGAGAAAGGAGGGTCTGCACAAACGTCATCACCACGCGAGGGGGGACGAAGTTCTTCAATTCGCCGGTTCATTTCCGAAGAGCCTTTGGCCCAGCAGGTCCTCACCGGTCTCTGATCTCCAAGGCTTTCTGGTGAGATGGGCGCGAGGCTTCACCCTTGGTCGATCCATGATCCGAACAAGGGCTCTCCCTCCTCCGCCTCTCCAATCCGGGTATCGGAGGTCGGGCTGCCCAGGCCGGTCGCTCTTGGACTGGATCATCCGACTTCGGAGAGTCCCGCGCCGGTCGGGCTGGCACTGGGACTTGTTGGTGCAGCACCGCCTGCACCGCCTCCGTGAGACCGCGAACGTGCTGGATGAGCTGGTTGAACTGCTCCGTATCCACTGCGGCTTATAGACGGGGGCTGAGTCACCGGGGCCGGAGCAGGGACAGACGGACTCGGAGGGGATCGAGCCGCGGAAGCCGTCGAGCGCCGCGTCGAAGCCCTTCTGGGGGGCATTTCCTCTTTCCAGAGAAGGAATTCTGAAGAGGGAGAAGAGAGATCCGGAGCAGGGGCGGAAAATCGTCGCCGAGCACTCCTTTAAGAACAAGGGAACCTCGAAGGTTCAGGCCCTTCCTTCTAGCGCCAATCTGTTGGTGCAGAAATCCGTCGCCGCCGGAGGTCGCCGCAATCGAGGCCGCTGGGCGCCGCCGGGGACCTGCAAAACGAAGTCCCGTCCGGAACCGGTGGGGTGGTGGCTCCGGCAGGACCCTCCGACGGTCAAGTTAGTTTCCGACCAACAGTAATGGAGTGCTCGGAATGAGTTCCGGAGCTTAGAGATGTGGAGGAGAGCTTAGAGAGTCGAGAGTTCAGAGAGCTTAGCCTTAGTATGTCGGGAGGGGTCCTTTATATAGTGGAGCTTGATGGTGACAACTGCAGCCGCGTGCTGGCGGGCCGCTCGAGGTTCGGCGGAGTCAGTCCCACTGGTGCCGTGTGCGGCGGATTGAGGGTGACAGCCATCGCCGCCTGGCAGTGGGTCGCTATCGCCCGCGGCGGACTGACCGATGGTACGGCGGACTGACTGATAGTGATGGTTGCAGAGCTTGCCGAATGAAGGGTTGAAGGCCTTCGTCGTGTGCCCATTTCGGGGAGTTCGGGCTCCTGAAGAGGAAGATGGGAGGGAGTTCGGCTCCCATAGGCGTCTGGCAAGAGGTATGCAGCTAAGGCTCGTCCGCAGAAGAGTTCGGCTGCTGAGAAGTCGAAGCTCGGCCGTCTGGGGTTCGGCCGGCTGTTGGGCTTGGGCTGAGGCTTGGACACTCGAGAGTTCGGTAGGAGCTCGGTCGGCCGAAGTTTGATGAGGGCGACCGCTGAGGAGTTCGGCCCAGTGACGACTGCTGAGGAGTTCGGCCGCTGAGAGGACTTCATTGAAGCTCGGCCGCTTGGAGTCGGCCCGAAGGAGTTCGGCCGCTGAGAGGACTTCATTGAAGCTCGGCCGCTTGGAGTCGGCCCGAAGGAGTTCGGCCGCTGAGAGGTTCGAAGGAGCTCGGCTGGCCAGTTGAAGGACTTCGGTTGCTAGTTGGTTCGGCCAGGGCTCGCTGAGGAGTTCGGTCGCCTAAGGTCGGTCCGAAGGAGTTCGGCCGTGGGAAGTTCGGCGGGCGGAGGGAGTTCGGCCTCTAGGCAGTTCGGCCGTGGTAGGGGCTCGGTCTGGCGCCTGGCGCTAAAGCTCTTCAGCGGCTACTGGTTACATTGGGCTGAGCGTCGGGCCGGGCTTCGGCAGGAGCGGGATTTATCCCCAACAGATCCTTTTCATCCTCGTTCCTTTTACGCTTCTCTTTTTATCATAAATTATTATCTGCATATGGTGTACTAGAAGAAGATGGATTCTCAGAACAATCACCTCATGAAATCTTATCTAACATATCATTTGTAGAAATTTCTGTAGAAGATGTATAAAAGATTATTTGAAGTTAAAAAATATATATAGAAGACATAAATATAAAATTCTTTAAAGATATACCATAGTATATCATCATTTTAATCTATAATATCATAATTTTAATTTAGAATATCATGATTATAATATCTTCTTACTTTGAAAGCTATTTTTACTACAGCATGCTATAATTTTGATATAGAATATCACAAAAATATCATAAAATATTTATTTTAAGATGTTATATCTATAAAATATTATAATATTAATCTATAAAATTATAATCTTAAATTAGTATATTATAATATTATCAAAATTATCTTTAAAAGATATTTTACCTTTAGAATATCATTATATTAATCTCTAATATCATAATTTTGATCCAAGATATTATAAAAATATTAAAAAATATAGTTGGAAGGTATTTTATCTATAGAATATTATAATATTAACATAGAATATCATAATTTTGATCTAAGATGTTATAATATTATCAAAAATTATTTTTAAAAGATATTTTACCTATAGGATATTATAATTTTGACATAGAATATCATAATTTTGATATAGAATATCATAATTTTATATTTATGAATATTTTCTGTAATAGATTATCATAATTTTAACTTATAATATCATAATTTTGATATAAAATATCATAATTTTTCATCTATGAATATTTTTTATGATAGAATATCATAATTTTTAATCTATAATATCATAATTTTGATTAAAATATTAGAATTATAATATTTGATAATATTTTATCTAATAGAATGTCATAATTTTAACATATAATATTATAATTTTAATCTATAAATATCTATGAACATGGAATTAAGATATTCTAGATCAAAATTATAATATTATATATTAAATTTATGATATTTTATCATAAAAAATATTTTCAATTATAGAATTATGATATTCTAGATTAAAATTATTAAAATTATGATATTCTATTATATAAAATATTCATAAATATAGAATTATGATATTCTATTATAAAAAATATTCATGAATGTAAAATTATAATATTTTACATAAAAATTATGATATCGTATGTTAAAATTATGATATTCTATAATAAAAAATATTTTTAAACCAAAAATTATGATATCTTAGTTAAAATTATGATATTATAGATTAAAATTATGATATTCTATTATAAAAAATATCTATGGATGAAAAATTATGATATTTTATGTCAAAATTATGATATTATAAATTAAAATTATGATATTCTATCATAAAAAATATCCTCGAATGAAGTATTATAATATTTTGGATTAAAATTATAAAATAATATGTTAAAATTATGATATTCTATCAAAAAAAATTCTCTCAAATGAAGAATTATAATAATTTTATATCAAAATTATGATATTATAGATTAAAATTATAATATTCTACTATAGAAAACATTCATGAATGCATAATTATGATATTTTAAATCAAAAAGATGATATTATAGGTTAAAATTATTATATTCTATCAAAAAAAATATTCTCAAATAGAGAATTATGATATTCTATATCAAAATTATGATATTATAGATTAAAATTATAATATTCTATCATAGAAAATATCTGTGAATGTATAATTATGATATTTTGAATTAAATTTATGATATTATATATTAAATTTATAATATTCTATTATAAAAAATATCTTTGAACATATAATTATAATATTTTAGATCAAAATTATGATATTTTAAATTAAAATTATAATATTTTATCATAAAAAATATTCATGAATGCAGAATTATAATATTTTAGATCAAAATTATGATATTATATATTAAAATTATGATATTCTATCATAGAAATTATCTATGAATATAGAATTATGATATTTTATATCAAAATTATGATATTATAGATTAAAATTATGATATTCTACTATAAAAAATATTTTTAAATAAAAAATTATAATATTTTTGATTAAAATTATGATATTATATATTAAAATTATAATATTCTATCATATAAAATATCTAAGATAAAAAATTATGACATTCTATGTTAAAATTATAATATTGTAAGTTAAAATTATGATATTTTTTTATAAAAAATATTTTTGAATGAATAATTATGATATCTTGATCAAAATTATAACATTGTAGATTAAAATTATGATATCATAATCTTAAGCTACTATGTTATAATATTATCAAAACTAATTTTAAAAGATATTTATCTAAAGAATGTCATAATTTTGATTCAAAATATCATAATTTTAATTTAAAATATTATAAAAATATTATAAATATACTTAAAAGATATTTTATTTAAAAAATATCATAATATTAATCTATAATATTATATTTATGATCTAGAATGTTATAATATTATCAAAACTATTTTCAAAAAGTATTTTACATACAACATGTCATAAAAATATCAAAAAGTATACTTGATAGATGTTTTACCTGTAAGATATCATAATTTTAATATAAAATATCATAATATTATCAAAACTATTTTCGGAATGCATTTTACCTATAGAATATGATAATTTTAACATATAATTTATAATGCCATTATTTTGATCTTAGATATCCTAATATTATCAAAAATTATTTTGAATAGAAATCATGACATCCTGGCTTATTATATAACTTTTCAAAAAAATTTATATGACATGCTATATTCAAAACTAAAAAAGAACTCAATTTGAATATATCTAATGCATTAACTTCGTTTAACTATTAAAGGAGCCGTTGTATTAAAAGAACTACAAAAAAAATATATTAAAGGATCTACATATGATATTTTACCTAATGGATGGAATATATTACTTGGATGGATAATATTATCTATATGCTAGTCAATAAACTTAGATGCATAATTTTTACTGTAGACTAAATTTTGGACATTCAAATACTTAAGCATAGGCTCAACAAAATGAGAAAAAAGAGAGAAAAGAGTAGTATTTGAAATATTCAATCTGACTGCCAAATAGTAAAAATATTTTATCTTGAAGAGAAAAGAGCATTTTCATCATGTTAAAGTTGAAAAGCAAATTATGTCATATATTAAATATATTAAATGATGGAATAACATACCATCTTTATTTTCTTTACGTCTTCAAATATCTAGTTGGATACAAAGTAATGTATTTCATATCATGCCACGAGGATGTTATATGGATTAATTGAATAATACAGTATGCTTTATGTCTGATTTTCTACACTATAGGTCATGTAGAAAGAATTACCCTTCTTCGCAAGAGCACTTAACCCAAACTTCAGGTCCAAGCTGCGTGCTTTGCAATCCATCATGCCTATGGAAAAAAAAAACTTGCAGATAAGTTACCAATTGAAAAATAAATCATGCACTAAATATGTTTGATTATGGGTTAAAGAAGGGCTAAATGAAATAAAAATTCATTTACTATGTATATTTTAACCTGTCCTACCCTAGATACTTTAAAAATAAGATTTCTTTGCGTTTATATTACATTTTATAGATTAATTAAATTTATTTTTTCTAAGTTTGGATCAAATATATATATTTTAAAATTTTTTACTAAAAATAGTATTTTAAAATATTTTTAAATTAATATAATGATTTTTATTTTGCCAAAAAAAATTTTAAAAAATTTAATTTGATAATTATATATCTTAAATAAATAATAAAAAATAAAAAAATTAAATGCAGCACATCGAAGAATTAACTAAGCGGTATTCAAAACGGATTCGGTTTCTACGGATTACAATTCTCAAAAGCGTACCTTCCTCCCCCCTCCCATCGGCCCCTTGTTTTTATCTTCTTGTAGCGCGCGCCGGCTGTTTTCCCCTTCGGCGTCGGATTAAGCGCGCTCTCTCTCTCTCTCTTTCTCTCTTTCTCTCCACTCGTCTCTCTCTCGGCCCTAACCCTAATCCTAATCGTGGCTCGCTTTGTGCCTTTCTCGGGTCGCTAGGGCTGTCGTCTTCGATTCGGAGCCCTCTATCCTCTCATTCGGATCTCTAATGCGCGGGAGCTCGGGCGATTCTGCTGTTGAGATCGGAGATGGCGCTTGTTCCGGCGGTTTCCGAGGGTGCGATCGTGGAATTGGATGTCGGCAAATCGGTGGAGACCCTCGCGGCGCTACTCGACTCGCAGAGGGAGCTCTTTCACAGCCAGATCGATCATTTCCAGAAGCTCGTCGTTGCCCAATGCAAGCTCACCGGCGTCAACCCCCTCTCCCAAGAAATGGTGCGTGGCTACAGAGCATTAGGGTTTTCTTGTTTATTTATGGTTGTTGTGCTGTTTTTCTTTTTCGAGCGTGCTTTTCTGTTTCTTGGTGCCCTTGTCGGATGCTGGATGTGGTGAAACAAAGGAAAAAAGAAAAACTGAAAGCTTTGGGCTTTGAAGAATCTTCGATTTATGGTTCTAATTTTTTTTTTTAGGAATTTAGGGTTTCAATTCTTGATGCAAATTATGCGTACTCATCATCTTCTGCCATCTTGGTATTACTGATATATCGTATGATTTTGTCGATGGTGTCAAAACTTCGTTAGTCTTGTGATGTTTGTGCTTGTTGCCTTGATGTACTACGCCAGGGTGCCATGAATTTCCCTAATCGCCCCCATGCTCTTTCTGATCTTAGAGCTTTTTGAAGAATATGGTGGTGACTTTTGAAATCAGAAATATGTAACAATCCGATGTCTATATTTACATGCATTCCTGCCAACTAGTCAGCGATTAAGAAGCTTTGTAGCTGGATTTCTATAGGATATGATTGAATTGCAGCAGACAACCAGTGGTCGTGAATTGGTCAATATTGTGAACCTTGCAGCTTAGCATATTCTGTCAAGGAAACTCTTTGATATTGATTTTTCATTCATTGTATCAGTGCTCTCTAATCTTAGCTAGATGATTCTTATGATCTTACGTGATCTTGTCTTTGTTTTCTAGAACAGAAAATTCACTAATTTGCACATTGTTTTGCGTGCAGGCTGCTGGGGCACTATCAATAAAAATTGGTGAGTTCTTGTATTTACTCATAACAATAGAAATTGGATTGTTCTTATAAGTTTTAGCTGTTTACTTAGTTCTGTTTAAACATAATGATCTAACATTAAAGTAAAGGTAAGTAATTCAACAAATTCTGAAGCTTTCTTCTAACTATGGCAAAAAAATTATTGAACTCCGATTGCAAATGGCAATTTTTTGCACTAACTTCTTTATTGGCTTTTACTTGAGAAATCAGCTTCATCGTATTCAGGGTTTAAGATTCCAGCTTTGATTTGTTTTTTTATCTATCAGGAAACCAAAATGTTTATACTGAAATAAAAAAATTCAGCTCAGAAAAAATGTCTGAAACCGAAAAGGGGTCAATTCATTGAGGAAACAAATACTAAATAGTTATATATAACAATATTTTCAACTGAATTGAATGAAACTACACTGAATATTTGTATGCATTTTGTTTTCAGAATCCTTTTCTCGCAAACAATTTGATCCTTTGCTGGACCAATCACCGATTTATCATGCACTCCACCTACCATCACTATTACTATGTTGTTGTTGCCTTTAAAATTTTAGATTCTTTCAAGCGAATGTAAATGTCAACATATGGACCAAATTATATTGTTCGAATGTTTTACTCTTATATCCTTTTCTGGAACATTCTACCTTTCTTGTAATTTCATTTTTATAATTTGAAGCAATTGGCATTTTTTACTTTTTTCTTGCACCACATTTGCATGTTTTTTTGCCTTGTAGTTGCTACAGTAACCTTGATTCTCAGCTGATGCAAATGAAAAATATTTTCTCCCATGTTTAATATTTTCTGGATTTTTACAGGTAAAAAGCCAAGGGACTTGCTGAACCCCAAAGCGGTCAATTATATGCAGTCAGTTTTCTCAGTCAAGGATACCATTGGCAAGAAGGAAACTCGTGAGATTAGTGCTCTTTGTGGGATTACAGTTACACAGGTTTGCTTTCTTATAAAGTTTTCAATGACACGATTTTCTTTGATTTGTGACCGCATGTGCTTTTGCTTCTCATGTGACCTATTTGTTGCCATGAAAAAACAATGATTCCTTTGTCTCTAGTCCTGCACCTATTTTTATGCAATTTCTTCCATTTTTTAGTCTTTAACACCTATGCTCAGCTGGCATTCTTGTTACTATGTAAGGATGTTAATATCTCTACATCTATGCTTAAGCTCTCAGGCATTTCTTTGTTATGTAATTTTTGTTATTGTGTTCATTAACTATAATTAGTGTTCATAGTACACTATAGGAGGGAATCTTGTGCTTGAATTTGCTTTGATGCTAAGCTTGTTACTGAATTAATAAATGTTGCAGTTTGATGTTTATTTCAAAATAATGTTGCTATCCTTTTCCTAAATTTAAAATTTTGAATTTTAAAGTTTAGTTTTGTAAACAGGTGTTCAGTTCAAAAAATAGAAGGTTCAGAAATGGAATAAAAATGTAAAATGGTATATACAGAAAAATTTGTGTGAGAGAGATTCGATTTTGGAATGTTTTACTTAAAGTACAAAATTTCAGTTGCTTGATTTTGGGGCTTTTATGAGCTTTAAGTGCAGACCAATCAACTAGTGGCACAAAAGCATGACTTTAAATATATGTATATTTCATGATTTAGTGTTTCATCTAAACACTCCCAAAACATTAAATATGGATGAGGGTTATTTTTCCAATCAGATTTAATGTTACTGGTTTTAGTAGTGTTTATTCCAGTGTATTTTGAATGGAATCCTATATTCACCAAATGACAAATAAAATAAAAGAGAAAACTTCTAAGAGAAGATTTTTAAAAAAAAAGATTTTGGTCAGGGCGGATCCAAAAGGCTTGCCCCAAGTAGTTAGAGACAATATTGTTTGGCTTCTGTCTGTTCTTTCCTAGCTAAAAGGTCTGTCACCTTCACTTTGTCGTTCTGAGTGCATCAAATTTGAACATTGATGTCTTTCCTTTTTTATTTATTTAAATATTTTTTGGAATCTAGAGTTATAGCTTGCTTGTTTTCTGGTTAGCTTGAGAACAAATTTGTGCTGTGGAAGCAATTGATGCTGGTCAAAAGCTGCAATTCTAAAATTCTGGTTCTGTTACCTTTCTAGAGGCACAATTTGATGGCTGCTTGTTTATTGGTTGCATTGACCAATTTTTTGGAAAGCTTAGTTTGATTCTCCTGACTGTAACTAGTGTTTCTAAACTATGTGAATTTTTAGGCTGCCTCCATGCACCTGACTCATGCTACAAAATGTGCATTAATATAGAAATATGAAATTTGACGTGGTTTCTTGACATGTAGAACCAAGTATAATATCCTGTACAACCTGGTTAGTGGAATGATGTACAGGTTTGTTTCTTTATGTCAACACTAACATTTCTTCAGCACCTGTTGTTCTTGGTATGTTTCTTTGGCTATCTGTAGTTTCTCTGAGTCGTATTGGTTGGTACCTCTTGTTATCTAGTTTCTGGTCACTTAAGAAGCTCTAAGAGCACCACTCTCTTGAAGGAGCTCTAAGAGCACCACTCTCTTACTAGTAAGGCCTATTCAGTAGGATCTTTTCCTTGCATACCACTCCATCTACATCTTTTGCCACCACCTACAAAAGAATTTGAGTGCTAAATTAAATTCACTTTATTTACTACTTATTGGCATGCAGGTTAGAGAATTTTTTGCTGCTCAGCGTTCAAGGGTGAGAAAGCTTGTTCACTTGTCACAGGAGAAAGCTATGAGAGTAGAGGCATCCAGGATATCTAGTAATGGATGCTCCTTTAGTTCTGTACAGTCAATTTCTGCTGAAACTATGATAATCGGGGAACAAATACCAGTTCCTGAGAGTGCCATGATTATTAATAGCTTGAGAGATGGCCAACAGGACACTTTGATTTCAACTGACCTTAAGAACACTGAGGAAGGTCCTTCATGCACAGCACTGGAAGAGACTTATCCTGGCATTGACTCCAATGATAAAAAGTTTATGGACAACATTTTTAATCTAATGAGGAAGGAAGAGACATTTTCTGGACAGGTGAAGCTGGTGGAATGGATTCTCCAAATTCATCATTCAACAGTCTTAATTTGGTAATTCCATTCCCTTTTTGAAGCTTGAGCTGACAGTATTTAAGGATCATTTAACTGATCTTAGGTGTGCTCTGACATACTTTTAGGTTTTTAACTAAAGGCGGTCTTACCATTCTAGCAACATGGTTGACCCAAGCAGCTCATGAAGAACAAACAACTGTGCTTCTTGTCATTTTTAAGGTTCTTACTTTTATTGGTGGCTTCTTCTTTTTTTTTTCTTTTTTTTTTCTTTTTTTTTTTTGTGATACAGTTCCTCAGCTACAATTTTTATTTTACCCAGGTTCTCTGTCACCTGCCACTGCATAAAGCTTTGCCAGTACAAATGTCTGCTATCTTGCAAACCGTTAACAGGCTGCGGTTTTATAGGACATCAGGTGTGTACTTATCGATCACATTAAGGCATCATCAAATTTTTACATTCAAACTTAGGTGCTGATTTCTTGATAATTTTAGAATTGTTGTTCTCTATTTCTTTTCTTTTGTTGGATAGCTTGCACTGTTGTGATAAATGTTTATACCAGTGGTGTTATCTAACCATTCTAAGATGCCTGACTTGAAAAGTTCTCAACTATTCCCTAGCTGTATTATCTACTACTGCATTTTTATGAAGACAGAGAATTGCATACTCAATATTGTCTGTCCTATTTAATTGCCTCTATTGTTCTCCATTTGCTGAACTAGCTCTTCCGTTGTGCGTGGGATTATTTACCAAGGAAAAGGTTATTATATCCCCTTGCAATCAGAAGTCAAAGAGATCCAGATGTGGAACAAAGATGATATAGGCCAAAATATCAAATGAAGATGAGGGAATCCGTTTCAATTTCGTGATACAGTATTTTGCTATTTTATTAGCATCCTTGTAGTGTTTTAATTGTTGCCTGCTTCATTATAGGCGGTTCTAAAGTAACTCATGATAAAATGCTCAGTAAGTAACTTAATACATAATTCCTAGGGAGCAATTTTAAGACAACCCTGAAGGGTGTCAACTCTAGTTGTTAAGCTGTTTGGGACCAACCAAGGACCTGGGTGCAAGTCCCGCTCTCATGTCTATTTTGGCCAGGATACCTCCTGTCCTAGTTCTTAAAAAAAAAAACAAGTTTTAGACAGCCCTTAGATTCCTCCAGTCCATAACAAGGTTGCAAGCACGTACTTTGGAAAATGACGTCTCATATTTTCTGTCATATGTTCTTTGATTGCATATATTTCATGCAATAGTACTTTGCTTTAATTTAACTCCTGTTATATTGCTCATGGTGATCTGTTGGAACTCACTTATCTGATTTGAAGATCAGACATATCAAACAGGGCGAAAACCCTCCTTTCAAGATGGAGCAAACTGTTTGTTAGAACACAGGCTTTGAAGAAACCTCTTATCAGTTCCTCCAAGGATTCTCAGAAGGAGATAATCCGTCAACAAAGGCATACAAAATTCCTGTCTACTACAATGATAGTGTTATTTCTCATTTTTTGGTTAACTGGTTCTAAAGTTTTTTCTTTCTTCTCAATTATAGGATCAGTGAGATTCTTAGCGATGAGTCATGGCATTCCAAAATTGATGTTCCTGTAAGTAACTGATACAACAAAAAGTTAAACTTTTTATCTGAAGAAAAAGCCATAATTGTTTTTTTCTTGTCAGGTGGACATTCTTGCCCTAAATGCAGATTTGGAAAACAACAGGTATTCATGTTTCTGATGTTTAATTAACAATGTTTGAGGTCTTAGAGGTATTGTCTTTATCCATTTTTAATGGTCTTATGAAGATTTTCTTTCTTCCTTGTTGTTTTTTTATCAAACAGGAAATCAGAGTCTAAACAAGCAGTAAAGCTACTTCCATCTTCAACTGATGCATTAAGTAAAAAGCATGGCCGAAGTATCTCATTGTCCAGTATCCTTAGGCGAAATTCCATGCTGACCTTTATATTGCTTTCTAGTTTCTTTACTCATATATGACCATCTTTTAGTATAGAAATATCATTCTGGGAAGGTTGTGAAGGTATTTCACAGTTAATATCACAGTGAAGACTGGTAAATGTACTCCCTCTTTATATCTACTTGTGCCCCTTTTTTACCATCTAGACGTTTATGGGTTTATGGGAGTGCACCCATGAAAATGTAGCCTACAGGTGGGTGAGGCTTGATATTATGAAAGCAGGGAGTGCACTTTTCCTAAAAAATTGCAACACTGCTCTGATAAACAATTAAAACTATCCCCAGTGTATAATTGCCATCATTTTTAAATTTTTAAGCGGGTTGTAGCAGACAAGCCCCTACAAGAAATTGAGCCCAGTCACCTATTCTATTTGGGAAATCATGTGTTGAGCACTTGCAAATTAAAAGTATAATGTAAATGTTTTGGCTTTCTAGGAGTAGCAAGCACTTTGGTGGTGGGCACATTGCACGGCACTTGGATGTGTGTCCGCCAATGCTCATATGAGCATATGCATTCAGGAGCAACTCATGAACAAGTCTTCAGTTTGTGTGGAACATATGCCTGCTATCGGTAGCGCTCATTCCCTGTAGTGAGCCAGACCGCTTCCTGGTACAATTCAAATGCCTTGTGGCTGTGAGCTGTCATGAGAGCCAGAGAAACCACCTTAAATGGGTTTTGCCCACATTGTCGGCAGTTTATGATTGTGCTGTCAAGTTTATTTCAAATGGCTTTTAGCATCCAGGATGAACCTTGAGTATGGTAATGAACCGTATCTCTTTAATGATTATTAATTATAACTATAAGGAAAATTAGGATTTGTGATTCAATTATCTATCAGGTGAGGAGTTTGTTGCATTTAATCCGTAATAAGTTTCAAATTGGTATATTTATGCATCAGTGTTAGTATTGAACTTCTGTGAGTTTTAGATAAGAGTATAGAGGTATTTTGCACTTGATAAGATAATCCATAATTTCTTTGTCAACTAAATTTTTCTGTCATATTCATCATGGTCATGATTTTGAAAAGCTGTCTTTGAGTCTTTAGAAGTAAACATTTGAGGTGATGTAGTAAAATCTCAATAATTGATCCTTAGGATCATTAATCATTGAAAATAAACCATACCCGCTGCAGTAATTTTTTAAGGCAAATAAGAGGCATGCAACTCTTTGTTTTCTTTATAAATAACCTTAAGATTGAAAAAAACTATTATTCAGCTAATAACTTCAAATGTTAAAATGATGATCATGTTGGATCATTGCCTTATGGAAGAAATTAACTCATTTAACTTATTCATCTTTATTTCTATTCTCGCTGTTGAAATTTTAACGTCCGAGTCCTATGCTTGATGCCTTTTGCTCCTTGATCCTTGATGGAGGCGGTTGATGGCCTATTAAGTCATTTGGCAGTCATGATTATATTGTCTTTAGTTATTTTAATTAGTTCTTGGACTCACAAATCAAACTGCCTTTAGGTTTACATCTTTTTTTTTTGGGCTGAATTGCTTAACCTCCACAAATAACCTTTTAAAACATTGACCATGACCCACCATATTTCTTGCATGTGTGCTGCACGTTCCAGTAACCTTAAGACATGCTATGATGTCTACTCTTCAGATCTAGGTTGCTATGATGTCAACTCTTCAAATCTAGGTATCGTCAACAAAGTTTGAGTGTTTGCGATCAGCTGTCAACATGATGCCAACCTCATGAATTGGGGTCATTTTCCTAATCTAGGCAATTTTCATCAATGGAGGGGCTGACCATGAAATCTAATAGGCCAGTGTAGGTTGAAGGCCTTATGTTTATGTCCATGTAATTGAGGAGACAGCTCCCAAGGTTGCATTAGGTTTGGAATGACCCTAGACAAGAAAGGAGGGAAATTGTGTATACAGCTCCCAAGGTTGCATTAGGTTTGGAATGACCCTAGACAAGAAAGGAGGGAAATTGTGTATATCCAATCTAGAAATGATGAAGCAATTCTCCAGAATGAAACAATTCTAAAATACATGTTGGGGTTTGATTAGTCCAACTCAACGGTTGATCTCACTTGATTGGAATTCTTCCCCAAATTAAAGACCCCTAGGTCTGGTCCAGGTATTAAAGACCCCCACTTCTTCTCCTTTTAGGGTTAGGGTTAAGGTTTTGTCCCGCTCTTCCCTCCATTCCTGATCCATCTCTGGTACACCTTGGCTTGGTGCAGTGCATAACTTACCATACTGAACCAGTACTCAGCTGGTATGACCCCAGGTATTGGTCTGGCAAATCTTGGTTGTTTCATTTACATGGTGAATTAACAGTACTGACTTGGAGTAATTATGAGTTCGGTTTTGGACCCTTCTACGTGATTTGGCATGTCATGGGCACATTGCACCTTGTTCCACGCAGAATCTTGTAATATTTGCAAGCCACCCAACTATAACTCTTCCCTTTGTTGGCTGGTTTAAAGGTAAGTTTAAGTTCTTATGAGTGTTTATAAAGGACTGATAATCATCAGTTATGTAACAAATATGTGCTAATTTAGTCTTTGAACTCTAGAAACTGATTTTCATGATTAGGGTGCAAGCAGGTCCAGATATGTATAGATTGGATCACTTAATTGTATCGTCAAAATATCATGCAAGAAAACATCATTCTCGATAACATGTAGTCTTTATCAGCAAATTATTCTGCATGAAATTAATGAACAACTGCATATATATATATATATATATATATATATATATATTTTTTTTTTTTTTTTTGGTTGACAATACAAGTAGTAGATTGACGACATAAAATTATTGCTTTTTGGTGGTACTGCATAAAATTATTTCTTAAAACATTTTAGCTTCTTAAATTGTAGAAATGTCAGGATGGGTGGGATCAGTATCCAATCCATACTTGATTGTTAGACTTTTTATAATCCAAGCCTACTCAAAATCACCCAAATTGAGATTGGACTGGGTCATTTTTGGGTTGGTTTCAAATCAGAAGCTAGTCAATGGATCAACTTTTATTAATGGTATTCCATATATAATGTTTGAAACAAGAAATAATTTTAATGGATGTTAAGAGAAGTAATTTCATTTTGAAAATTCATCATGTTTCAAAATTTGGCAGCTAGCATTTAAGACTCAGAGCCAAATGCCAACCTGGATCTGACTAAACTTGACATATTGAGTCAGGTTTGACCTATTTGGTGTGTGGTTGTTTCTGGGTCTAAAATCTTCAACCAAATGCAACCAAGGCGGGTCCTGGTCTTGGTTGTGCCAGTCATGGCCTAGTCTGTTTGTAGGCTGAAGAATAGGGCTTTATTAGAACCTCCAGGAAAAAGAGTTACACAGTCATTTCGGTAATTATTGGTATGCCTGCGTAACCGCTTCTTGAATTTCTACTCGCTAACAGCATTACAAATTTTATGGCAAACGATTAAAATCATTTTGGAATGTTCTAGGCTGGTAGATCCCCATTTTCACATTTGTGTTTGTTGTACATCTCTTCAGCTACCAAGATTAAATCCAAATTTACTGTGAACTGTGTTAAATCTGTTGCAATATTCAGTACTTTAAAGAATGGGCAATAGCCTGTCATTGTCTATGATTACAAGATAATTTCTTTAAAGAAGACATTTTGAGAGCAAATAATGTCCTGGAAGATCAAAATTTGCTTATTTTTAAAGGCAGGCATTACCTGATTATTGTCGTTGCATGGGAATATTGGAGAATTTGTGTGCTTTCTCCAGTGAAAGGTGATTTCAAATAAAAATTTTGTTGGAGGCATTTAACACGGCCTAGGAAGGCAACCTTTCTTGGGATCTAAATGGCCACGTACAAGGCAAATGATTTAGAGACGAAAAACATGAAATTGTAGACTAGACATCTTACCGGTGGGCTTTATCCGACTACCAGGTGAGGTTTCAAGAATCCTCCATAATCCATGCCAACATTTTTAAGTTTCTCTTAAAACTTTTATGCTATCTTATGTCTTCCCCATATTGGCCCTTCAAGACAATCACGACTGCTGCTCTTTAGAACCCCCAGTGAGCATGAAGTTCTGATATTGTATCTTACATAAATGATAATCTTGACCTGCCTTTTGCTTGACAAGGCATAAAGAGTTTTACTTCATCCATACACTGGTCGGTGACTAATGGGTACCATTTACTCGGATGAGATTATTGCATGATTGTTTTTGTCCTTGCCAATGTACGATGATTCTTGTGGGTTGAAGTTAATAGATTGAATTATTAAAGCAAACCTTTTTGAGTTATGTGGCATGTTGATATCACTATTTCTCGTTGATGATAATGTAATGTATGTCAAGGTAAATGTATTTTGGATTATTGTGGGCAGCAGATATGGGATGATGTAAATCATGTATATATATGCTACAGATTTTTGGTACTATTGATCAGCCAAGGAGCCATGTCAACAAGGCCATACAACACTTGTTAAATTGTTTAGTTTTCCTTTTCCACAGCTAGGAAAGCATTGTTAATTATGGCTGCAACTTCTACCATAAGTAGCATTAAATTTTCAAACCATATCATTTTCCTTAGCAATCCACAGAAACCAAAGAACGCAGAAAAGTTTTACTGGTGGAGCAGCCTGATTGTAAAACTTCAGCAAGAAGTGTGCAGGTTGCAAGAGTGGTAGCTACAAACCATAGCCGTCCAATGTCAGCTGATGATATCCAGAAGGCAAAGATGCGTGCAATGTTCATGCAGAATAAGTATGGCAAGGCTGATACATCCAGCAGTGAAAATAAGCCTCAGAAAACAGAACATAATCGTGTGCCTTCTCCATCTCAGACCAGCAATATGCTGTCCATGTCAAGAGCCCATCAGTTACCTCCATTGGGAAAAGATGAAGCGACAAAAGCTTCAATATCCACAACAAACATTCGTCTCGATGAATCAGAAACCTTGGTCATTCCAAGACCAAACACAACTTCTCAGGAACAGTTGCTGGAGAAGTTGAAGTGCAGTCAAATCCAATGGCAGACACCTCCAGGTACCTTTGTTTTGTGTCTCTTCATCTGTTTCTGTTCCACTTTGTTGAATTGTTTCTACCTAGGGGGGAATGTGGAGCTTTTACTGATCTTCAATCAAGTTTTGCATTACTGTGGCCGAAGGGATTCTTTAATAAAATCGGATGGTTTAGTGAGAATGTGTCGCAGCTCTTATAGAAATAGCCTTAGTCTGGCAGCGCACATGAATAATGCAGGTATGATCACCCGCTTGTACCCAAAAAAAGAAAAAAGAAAAATGCAGGTATATATGCTTTATAGATGATCGTTATATGAGGACTTTGAAGAGCTTTGATGTCTGATTATGTTTGTGCCATAACAATTATGCCTCAAATGCTAAGCATCGTTGGATATGGAAAATCTGATGGCGCATATGCTTCCATGAGTTTCTCGAGTGTGGATCCCACGATGCTGGAGCAATGTTATTTGCTTAGCCCACTTATGGTATAAATGTAATACTCTATCGCTTGCCCGCTTATTCAGATTTAACTTAAATTTTTGTTCCTTTCATCGTCGTGAGGGAGAGATTGCAACCCAATCTTAACACTAGGAAGAGAAAGTAAAATCCGGCCAAGGAGATACCATTAAGAGCAGGAAGAGAGCTATAAAATGAAATGTTCCTTGAGAAAGCTAGTTTAATCATTTGCAGATGCTAGACCTTATGGGGCCTGTAACTTTGTATGATATTTTGATATAAAATGGGAAATTTAAAGCATGCGTATCAAAGCCGATTGGTTTGCGAGATTAAAAAGTGCAGCAGTCATCATCGCTTTGCCGGTTAAACGATGTAGGTGAGGGCTGCGTTGCTCATGGCTAGAAAATGGATGATTGCTTATGAGACCAGCTGGGAATAAATAATACATTAAGCATAGAACAGCATATTTTTTTCTCTAGGTTTTCATCGCTGGGAGTAAATTATAGATAATGACCGCAAAGCAGTTGGATTGTTTGGTTTCTCGCCTCAACTACGACAATAACCAGAGGGTGGAGCGGAAGATATACAGAAAGCGGATGATTTTTGGTCACGAGGTTCCCGTCGGCCGCTAGAAAAATTCATTATTACCAGAATGTCTCTCAACGGTTAACCGCGGCCGTGTGCATTTGCTGAAACGATGACAGGAAATTCTGCTTGCCTGGAAATTTTTTTTTTGGTCACTTGCCTGGAATTAGCTTTAATGAACCGAGTCAGAAAGTGGAAAATTTTGAACATGCAGCCTTCAAATACTTGTTACATTCCCTTTTTGTTTCTCTCTCCTATAACTTCAATTGTATTCCGGTGTGCTGTGAAAATATTCACATATCCTCAGTTCATTAAATAACTGATAACTCGTGGTATTAACTAGAGATTTCATAGGTATCTGTTGTCCATGCTGTAGCTAGAGCTTTGACAGGTAAATCGGCTTCGTATGGTGATGGCTTTAGCTGTTTCATCAATATTATTTGTCTCGGTGGATGGTTTAAGTGGGAAATGCATTTTGTTTGGTTTCCATCTAGCTGCATGTTATATGAGAGGCTTTGTGGGTCGTATTAGACTATTAGGTTTTTATGCGGTTCTTCATCTGGCAATAGGCTTTTTTTATTATTATTTTTTAATTGTAAAATGATGTGGCATTCTCAAAGGATGTGGCAGCAGATGCTGTATTCAACGTCTCGACTTTGGTTCAGGAACAGATGATGTCAGAGAGAGAATCCTGGATGTTCTCTTTTCTCATTTTCTAGTTTAACGAACCAAAAGGGCTTGGTTGACACCAAGTATTCCCGCTATGTAACGTTCTATCGTTAAGTACGGAGGACGGTAATTTTCCTTGTTTATTTTTGAGAAAAAAAGTTGTTTTAAAAATATGCTTATCATGTAAGAAGCTCTCATTAGTTCAGGAAAGGTACAGCTACAATGATCATTCACAACCTTGAATCCCAGAATATGAGGTTTTATTTATATTGTGTCTGGATTTTGTTTATACACTATGTTGGACATGGTTGTCTTGCAACACATGGCTACGCTTCTTTAACAGAAACAAATTGTTCGACAACTGAAAATTTCTGGCATGTTGGCCATATTATTTGTTGCAGAGATTATACTTGATTCTGAATGGTGCGTGGGCATTGGGAAAAACAGCAAGGAAGTGGAAGTCCAGACATACAGAAATCGCCGGGAAAAAGAAACATTCTATTCAAAACCAGAAGACATCCCATTAAATCCAAAGGAACCTTGGGACCTAGAGATGGATTTTGATGACAGCCTAACTCCCGAAATCCCAACCGAGCCGCCACCGGATGCTGACATCGTTGAAGACTCTTCATGCTCTCCCTGCAATGGTGAAGCCTCCATTGATGAAACGCCTGCTGCCATCTCTGCTCCTCCTCCGATCGATAATGGGAACGTAGTGCCAGACCTTGAGTTGCTAACCGTGCTGCTAAAAAACCCAGAGCTGGTCTTTGCGCTGACTTCGGGCCAGGCAAAGAGCATGACAAGTGAGGAGATGGTGGCGTTGCTGGACGTGCTCAAGAAAAATGGTGTAGGGGTGGCAGAATTGGTGACTGGAGCAGCTGATTGCCCTAAAGAGAAACCTAAGGAACCTGAGCCAACTTCTCTTCCATCTCCAACTCCTCCATCAGATCCAGCTGCAAGGGTGAGTCTTCTGCTGCCCGCCGCCATCTTCATTTATATTGTTTTTGGTTTGATTCTGCATGACACTTTGTTACCATCTGCGCGATGTCATGAACATCTTTCCTTGTCTTGCAGGCTGCTTGGAGATCAGAATTCCCGGTCCGTCGGAGTACTCCAGTCCTCCAGCCTTATTTTCCTGGCAGCAGAGTTGCTACTCTTCCTACCGCTGCTCCTCACAACCCATCTCCTGCAGCAATCCCTCCCGTGGTTGTTAAGACACAGGATTCAGGTTTGGGGTTGCCTCCTCGTATTCCAACCACCACCATCTCATCAATATCACAGTCGACAGTAACTATTAATGCCACATCCCAACACCACCCATCCCCCAATTTCCTTCCCAAGGGACCTCCAGCACCCTCAGCTCACCAGATTCCTACCTCTATATATCCATTGCAACATAGCTCAGTTCCCGACTCTATCTTGCCCACAAAGCAATACCCAATAACAAATGTACCATCTGCTTCCCCATCGGTACCTCGGCAGGAGGCCTCTAACCATAGTCCCTCACCCTTGACCACCCATCCTACCTTACCAAGGCCACAACCTCCGACATTTTCTTCGAGAATTCCTGCATGGCCGCCCGGTGTTGCTGCAAGTGCTGCCAGCGTAAGGAGGCCAAATCCAACACCAGAACCTTGGATTGGTCGATCAAATGCCATGTCAGAGGCTTCGGTCCCCAGCCAACGATTCTTGGCTAACCAAATCAACTACAATGCTTACGCCAAGGGACCTGTGTTTCCACCTGTTGTGCCACCCGGCGATAGGTATGAGAATGTGGATGGGTCGCAGGTAGAGACATGGAGCACAGAAGGCAGCCCTGTGAGATTAGGTGGCCGGAATTATTCTGGGACGATGAGAGACCATGGCCGGCATCATAGGCCTGAATGGCCCAGGCAGTGGGATCCTGGGAATCGGGACCGCCACCGGTCTGGCGGTAAGCAAAGGTGGCAAGATCGCGGTCGAGACTGGAGGCGTTGATTTCGTGTATGATTTATTTGCAGGGAGGAATCCTGTGTCAGATTTCTTGTGGGATAGCGTAGAATTGTGAAATGTGAATAGATTATAGAGCCTTCAGATTCTAATGACATGGAGTGTGAGAAAATGAAACATTCTATTCCAATTGGTGATCAGTGATGAAAAAAAAAAAAAAGTTTTTTCCATTTTTATTTTGATCTAATCTAGTCATTCTAGCCTCTAAATTTTCATTTTAAGATAAAGTTGAGCTCCGGTCAAAGCATCTCTTTGCCACTTTTTGACTGTATGACTTCATATCAGTTCCGGTTCTCTTCCGTTACTCTTGTCGGTATTATCACGTACGTGACATCTCTGCGACCTCTAAATCTGGCGCACAGAATTCTTAGCATGATAATATATTAGGCTTGGGGCAATAGATCTTGCTGGGAAAATGGGAGGGGGGAGTTCCTCCCAGAGTCGGTTACAGAAAATATTTCTGGGGCAATGGATCTTCATCTCACTTTAATAATAAATCATGGAGATCTTGGAGTTGATTAATGGGGGAAGGATTAGAGAAATAGGAAGACAACATAAATGCCGAGAATTTTTATAGTTGTATCTTCTTTTTCAGCTCTTCAAATCTATTGTTTGACCTCTAGCTATGAAGAAGAGAAATGTAAGGGATATGCAAGCCGCTTCTCATGTTTTCATTACTCTCTCTCCCTTAAAGTCATTAGGATCATCGATTTTGCTGAATGACTTGAACAGGCCAGTCCAATTTAATTTTCCATATAGATTACTATGTGGTGATTAATCACAAGAATTGGAGAGATTATTTTATAAATGGTATGTAGAAATTTGCTCAACTTTTGATTGACTTAGGTTGAAAATAATTGAAGGATCCGTACATTACTTGTCATCATAACAAATTAAATTTAGTTGTGTTTCACCATGGAACAGTGGTCTGTTAAGAATTACTTCCATAAGTCATACTACTGAGAACAAATCAGACTCCTGTAGATATAGCCTGTGATGTAGTGGAAAGTTAAACCTAACCTTTGTAAGAGAGATTAGCAAGTATTTTTCTTATATGGTTTATGTAGGTATGGATCATATGCTGGCCACTGCTGCGCATATAGATTTTAAAGATAGAAAAGAAAGACATCACCTTAGCAGGATTTCTCAAGGCTGCAGTGAGAACTGGCATTATATCTGATGGAAAGATATCTAAATTTATCATAGATTATTTATTGATGCTGAAGTTTTGTTCATGAAATAGCACATGTAGTGTAGGTCGCATGTCCAACTACTGTGAGGCCTTCCATTGTACCTTAACATTTTGTCTACCATTGGCTGCTTAAATTTTGAACCTTTTTCGCCTAAATGTGTAATTTGTGAAGTTGAAAGCCTTGTTAATATGCAGCCATAGATGATTGTAGAAGTTTGATGGCTCTGGTGTTTGACACTGAAAAGCCTGTCGACCAATGCAGCTACTTGGTTATCGCTATGGAAGAACAGTGGCAGAACTTTAATGAGAATTACCACACTTATTATTCATTTTCAGTTAACTTAGTTGTTTTTTGTTTTTATTTCTTTTTTCTTTCGCGTGCATGTACTATATTGGGTGACTGCACTAATTTACAAAGTCCTCTAATGTGTACCCTGAGCTTATTCCCCTCCATTGATTTATATGCTACTGACTTGATTCTTTGATCCTTTTCATCTTAAATGTCGCAAAGCATGAAATATTTAGTAAACCACTGAAGTTTTCTGTAATTGAAAGTGAAGCTCATTAAAATTGCTTAATTCCTGCATCTTACTGTTTGTCACAGCACTTTGAAATTTTAGTTTTAATTCCTCTCACATTAAATTTCTTAAAAAAACCTACTGAAGAACTTCCACTGATCGTATTCCAGCACATCGCGTATCTGCATTATAATTGCCTAATTCATCTTTGAGGAGTAACTTTTGCTGTGTTAGGACAATCCCCCCTTCTTTTTTCGTTTTTTTTCCTCTCTTCATATATCAGCTTCACACTCTTGGTGAAGTGGAGGTAATATGGTCATCACTTTCCTTTAAAAAAATTTCAAGAAAATTAATCTAGTGATGTGGAGCTTTCAAGCTGTTCCCCAATTGGCAGCCTAAGTCCAAACTCTAATCCAATAAGCCATAGAAAAGCTCCACCTTAGCTGATGATATTTGAGGAGAAATTTTTGATGCTAACACCTACTTGGAAACATATTTTTCAAATCGTAGACATGACTTAGAAAACCCAAACAAGCAAGCAACCCTTTGGTTTCTGGAAATTGGGAACCCTTTCTACCAGTACAAATTAAAAACAAATACCTACATTAGAAGTCAATTAGAGACAGAAGAAAAGGTTTAAACAGAGACTGTATAAGATGAAACTTTTAAGAAAAAGTGAAGACCAGCGATATATTAAACATGCAGGTCTAATGGACCTCCAAAGTATCTTTTGCTTTCAAATTGCACATGCGACCCTTCATATTTATTTACCAAATTGGGAAGTTATGCACTGTGAAATAAATTATATAAATTTTTATCAATCGTAATAAGTTATTGGTAATTGCACCATCATCAATACTAGTTATAGTATACAAAAGCAACCAAATAGTCTCTACATAAACCAACAAAGAGTGTAGAAGTACAAAAATTGCTCTTCTAAAATAAATAAATGAATAAAATTAAATGCAATACTACAAGCTTCATAGATAACCAAGCACTGAGATAAACATGCCCAAGATTTTCCATCTTTCTGATTGCTTTGGGTAGCAGATGAAATTTGTGACAGTAGGAGAGGTTCGGTGTCTACAAATTCAAAAGACTGGATGTAGCTTCAGGTAACATAGTAATATCAGTGTTGGAGAGATCAAGGTATCTCAAATGCTTTGAATAAAGTTTTGAAATGGGAAAGTTATTTACCTTAGCTCCTCTTAAGGTACTCGCTGATTGGTTCCTGACAAAATGATGGAAGAAAGCTTGAAAGGAAAGCTCCAGTCCCACAACAAAAATAGTATCCAAAAAGTTTTAATTGAATGCACCTTCTCTGTAGCCGAAAGCTTTGGATCATTCATGGTTATAGACAAATGCTGAAATGTTGTATTTGAAATGCTTTCAGTCTCATCAAGAATGTAACATTCGTTCCCCATGGTAGATTGTGCAAGGTCATAAATGAGGTCATGCACCCTACATGTCTGTTTGAACATAACACCTTTCAAGTCCAAGTCCTTTTCCAGATCAAATAGGATGAATCCATTAGCCATCCACAATTGGATCAGCAGCTCTTTGTCTATTCTGTAATGCTTTAGGAATATGGCATAATAAGCAAAACATTATTTCACATGAGAGGGCAAGTGATTATAGTTCAACCTCAATGAAGGGAGCATCCTATCATCTTCTACTTTTCCAAATTTCACTTTTCATCGAAAACCTCCATTCCCTCTCTGTGTGCATTAAGAAGATATTTGGTTGAAGGGAGTTGGGGTCTGAAATTAGAATTGGAACGAGTGATTCCTATTCCAACCATTTGGTTGGAAGGAATTTCATTTTAATTTCGATTCCGGATGGAACAAGAATAGCCAATCTACCTAAAACTTCATTTCTACTTTCTCATAAGGATTCAAATTTTTTCGATTCTGATTTCAATCATGAATCAAATGCTTCGGAGGATTTGGCCATCCGATTCCAATTTTAATTCATTTCGATTTTCATTCCAATTCTGATTTCGGTTGCGAATTAAGCACCTCCCAATCTCCCTACCATCTTCATCACCGTAGGCAGGCCTCCACACTCCTCGATAATGCATTGCCAATATGTATTTATTAGGTTTGCAGACATCTCTACACCACTCGGAGAAAATGTTTTTTCTTTCAAACAAGCTCCAAATTTCATCCTTGGACAGAAATTTCAGTGTATAAGTATCGAGCGTGCCCATAAACAATAGTTGTTCTACGGGCAGTCACAATAGTGCAACTGCCTTCAGCTCTAGTTGTTAACAATACTTTTAATTCTTCTTATGGATTCTGATATGGTGGTGAGGAGACTCAAGTCACGATGTTGCTGGGTCAGGCAAGGCTAGGGACGAATAAAAGATCAATTGGACTTCTTTCCAAGATTTTTTTTTTATGCTTATAATCATGGTTAACCCTAAGTAATCTTTGAGACAGTAATAACTTAAATTGATTGATATGTTCAATTTCATTGGGCTAATACATGGCTGAGGTGGTAGACTAAGCCTATATAATGCGAAATTACCAATTAGAACCATTCTACTGTATGAATTTTATATCATCCAATAAAAGATCACCGCATCAACAAAAAAAAGCAAACATTTTTTCATTCAAAATAGCAAAAATTGTCAGTTTGCTGATAATGATTAACAGTGAACTATTTTTTATTCAAAATTTTCAATCAAACTTGGATAATAATGAATCTTTTTTCAACAATAAATGATATGATGATTTTTTATTTGATAGTCTAAATTTCATGTAGTAGAATAGTTTTGACCAATAATTTTTTCTGTATAATAATTTTTCTCAATAAGTAGTATAAATCTTCTAATGTAGTGTGCCAATCATAGTACTCAATATCTACAAGTCTTGTATACATAATTTAAAAGATATCTTCCACTGTAGTCAGCTTGAAGAACGACCATTACGTTACACATTTATAATAGATCTTTAATCAAATATAAATATCTTGATTCTTTCTTTTTCAGAACAACTATTATTTTATTACAATGTCCATCATAAATAAACAAAAGTTATATCATTTCATTCGATTTAATGATGTACTAATATAGTATTGTGAGTGCTAATAACATTGTTGGACCAGCCAAAAGTTAGGCTCAACAAATAGGGACGGTTATTTCCGTTACGGTGGCGTTACAGAGCGTGCGGAACATTCCCAACTAAAGAATTCACGAGGGATAACTTAACGAGATTCCATCATCCACTAAATTCCAGCCATTCCTTGGCTCGCACAATCGAAGAACAAAAAAAACAAAGGAGAAAATATGGCTCTCCGGGCAGGAGTCTTTTCCTCCTCCTACGTTCCCACCCATCAAATTCGCTGCTCCGCCGGGGGGAAATCATCACCGGCGGAGGACTTCGCTCCTCTGGCCGCGGTGTTCCGGAGGCGGCTCCTGGCCGGGGTGGGGACGGCGTCGCTGGTGGCGGTGGGGGCCAACTTCGGAGGGGTCACCAGCTTCCTCCTCGGCCTCTTCCCGGACTTCGGCCGAAGCCTCAAGCTCGACCTCCTCTATCCTGTTCAGGGCTTCACTCGCTGCCTTGCCCCCAATTATGGCTTCGGTGAGTCCCAATTTCCCACCCACTCCCAGTTCTTTATTTACTAGGGCCGAGAATTTGGCAAAAAAATGAAATAAGAATAGTTATATCCATTGAAATAGTTATTTTATGAGTTATTCTTATCATGGGAACTTAGTAATATGTTTTGATTTGATTCAAAGTGATGCATGCACTTCAAAGATCTGGACTTATCTATTAGACATGTATCTTTGAAGGTCTGTAAGTGGGGGAGGCCTCCTCACAGAATTTAATAATCAAAATAATGTGCTGGACTTTGATAGTTTGGTTGAGGGATTGGTGTCCTTCCTTTCTCTTTAAAAACAAAAAAGGTTAATCTTATAATTATTATGTATATAATTTTGAAATTTATGTTGATGCATTAAAAGAAAAAAAAGGTACAAATGAAAGTTTTTTTCCATGAATACATTATGTTAATTTTGCTTTCCAATAGTTATGCCTAGCATAAGCAAGTTTTGTCAAGTCCTGGGATAAATTCTTGATCGCTTTCCTATTAACTTAAAGTTTTTTGGACCTAGTGATTTCTTCATAAATTTGCCTAAAATATCATTTCTTATAGTATTTCTATTTTTTTCAAAATTTGTTTGGTACAATATTCGCCATCTCGGTATCTAGTATCGGCACCATCCTATTATAGTATCGGTATGGAATGATGTAGTGAAACTTACCAATACGTATGGTATGAGACTAACATATCAAATATTGGTACGGTATGAGACTATGTACCGGTTCGGTACAATGCAACAGTATGGTTTTGACTGATATGGCAGATCTTAGTTTGGCAAGTATATCTTTATTCCTGAATGAAATGCTCTGTTAACTTCTTAGTAGGACATTTTCATCAAAAGCAAAGAAAATTCTTAGTAGGACATGGTGATGAGTATTGTTGATCTATAAAATGTGGTTCACACTCTAGAATTACCTTACTTAACTTCATTACTTAACAACAACTGCACCCTAGAAATCAGGTCCTTCATACTTATAATCATAGTTATTAAACCTAGATCGCAGACTGACCCAGCTGAGGGAGTGGATCACTATGTTATCGTGTAATTAACCTTACCGATATTAAATCTGGCTTACATGTACAATATTGTATGCAAACTTAGGATTCTTGATCTTTTTTTGGTCTCAAAACTGTCAAAACTGTGCAGAATTTATATATCCGGCAAGCTGGGTTGGGGACCAAACACTGCTCAATAGAGTTGTGGACAAAGCTGAGTCTCAGAGAACATTAGATCCCCCACCATTAAGCAATGGGAGGTCGCCTCGTAGTCTCAGCGAGCCTGTGGTAGCCTTCGGGCCTCCAGGATCCAAAGGCGAGCTTAATGTCAGCGTCATTGTCTCTCCTGTTCCTCGTGATTTCTCGTATGTTAATTTTGCTTAAGCCAAACTCACCATTAAAGGATTAAATGACTAGAGGACTCAACCATTTGGTTATATAGATTTGGTGCATATGCCTTCACAGAATTGAAGATTTTGGTGGCCCAAGGGAAGTTGGAGAGACAGTGCTAAGGAGAATTTCTGGAACCAGAGGAGGGGCCGGTATAACGGCGGCTCTAATAGACGCAACTAAGAGGGAAGATCCATCAAAGAAGGTGAATTACTACAAGCTTGAGTTTAGAGTGGAGGGCCCTTCCTTTCGCCGACATAATGTTGCTGTATGTACTGCATGCAGTGGCAAGCTATTCACTTTAAATGCTCAGGCACCGGAGTCGACTTGGCCAAAGGTCAGGGAAGAGTTTTACAAGATTGCAGATTCTTTCAGTCTCACTGAAACATAAACAGTAAGGTATTACAAATGATCCATCAACCAGCAATATGTTCCAATATGTTGTCATGACAGGTTTTATTCTTTGATAAAAATAGGTTAGGATTTAACTTTTCGTTAGCATTCTCTCTACCATTGATCAAGTGGCAGACATCATGACCATGGTGCTCCCACAATTATCAGTAGTCTCATTATTTGATCACTAAAGTTTAGTAAAACACATTTATATTCCACTTGCAAGGGATATATATCTACTAGCACGATGGAATATATACTGGTTTTAGTATTTAAAAGCCTCCTGTCATATTGTGAATTTTTAATCAGAGTTTCTTGTGAAAAATGTGCTCCCGTTTGCTTTCCTTGAGCTCCATTTCTTCCAGCAATTGTTTCTGCAGTGTAGAAGACACAGACTCCAGAAAAGTCTGAGTCATCTAAGGAGAGTGCATTAGCTGCACCTTTTTCTTGGGATATTTGTTCCCTAGACTAAGAACATAGCATGATACCATGCATTTGGCTAGCTGATACAATTATATTTAATCATCCGTTAATGAAGTATGGGTTTGGTTGGTCCATATTGATATGACATATAAATTCAGCTTTCCTATCATTGATGGACATGTGGAAAGCAATTATGTAAAGATTTGAATTTCGGACGGTTATTATTTTGCAATTAAGTAGAATCCAGAAATGGAAGGATAATTATAGCATATTTAATTTCAATAAGAAAAAGAAATGATGGCTCATAAGAAGGGAGCTATATTTGATCTCTTGATTTCCATCTCCAACTATAATGGATTCTTGCTCCATATCTATATAAATAAGGTCAAGAGATCCCAAAAGAAGGAGAGGCTTTCAAAAGGAGAAATTTTCATAACTCAAATCTCTTATTATGAGAGGCTCTCAAGTCTTTATCTATCATTTTTACTTTTCTTTCTGTAAGTCCGCAAGTCTATGAGCACCCAAGGCTGAGCTGAGGCCGACATGAAAATAGCCCAAGGTTGAGGAGAAGACTCAGGTCGAGGTCATTAAAAGATCGAGCTTATCACAATGCTGAGCTTATTAGAAGGCCAAGCTCCTCAAAAAGTCAAGATTATGAGAAGGCTAATCTCAGAAAGTCAAGCTCATCAGAAGGTTGGGCTCTTGAAGCCAACCTCCTAAGGCTAATATCTAGAAGCTGGCCTCCAAAAAGTAGACCTTCTATAGGTCGAGCTTTCGAAGCCGACCTCCTAAAAGTAGACCTTCTCAATATCGAGCTCTTGAAGCTGAGTTTCTAAAGCCAACCTCCCAAAGCTGACCTCTCGAAGGTTGAGGTGAAAAAATTGACTTGAGAATACTAACTTGAGAAGGTTAATTAAAAGCAAACTAACTAGAATAGGATAAGACGACTCTACTCGTCAATTATTTTTTTTTTACTGTTAGTCTAAAGTCTGACCCGACTTAGGCATCAGAGGGTCCGATTGGAGCCAATCTGGTGAGTTTTTTTGTTCTTTTTATGTGCAAATTCGTGACTCCAAGGTAGATCGTATTCTACCACCGTGGATCGATCTGCGCCCTCTAGATGGTTCTAATTGGGCTGAATTTTGACAGCAACAGATTGAATTGGAGCCCGTACTTTTTATTAGGTTAGTATTCGTCCAACCAAGTCAATTTATTCTGAGTCAGAGCTCATATTTTTTGTTAGGTCGACATTCATCCAAGTCGAGTCATCTTGAGTTGGAGCTCCTACTTTTTGTTAGATCGATTATCATCCGACCAAGTCGAATCATCCTGAACCAGATTTGTACCTTTTGTTAGATCGGTTTTCATCTACCAAGTCAAATCATCATGAGCTGAAGCTTATACCTTTCGTTAGGTCGATTCTCATTCGACCAAGTTGGCATATGAGTGATTTGAGGTGCTCATGGATGCACCAAGCTTCTACTCTTCTCGCTTCTAGTGCCTGATTCCATTCTCCTGAAAAGATTGGTCATTTGGCTCATCGGGTCTTAGCTTGATTTGTTTTTGATACGAGGAGTGATTCACGAGGGTCTTTCTCGGTTGGCCAAGGTTGGCTTTAGTTTGGTCACTCCAAGTTTGTTGTCGCTCAGTGGGATCCGAGGTAGATCTTTTTGTTGCTTTTTTAGAGAAAAGTAGATCCCTATCTAGTGCGTCAATCTGTTGCTACCAAAATTTGGTCGAACTAGGGCCATTTGGAGGGTGCCGTTCGATCCATAATGGTGGAATATGATCTATCTAGAAGTTATGGATCTGCACATAAAAAGAATGGAAAAGCTTATCGGATTTGCTTCGACTGAACCCTCCAATATCTAAGTCAAGTTGAACTTTAGAATAATAGTAAAGAAAATAATAGATGATAACAGTCGTGTTACCATGTTCTAATTAGTTTGCTTCTAGTCGGCCTTTTCAGGTCAGCATTCTCAAGTTGATCTTTTCACCTCAGCCTTTAGGAGGTTGATTTTGGGAACTCGGCTTCGGAAACTCGGCCTTTAGGAGGTTTGCTTTTAAGAGGCCGGCTATAGGAGCTCGGCCTTCAAGGTTTGCTTTTAGGAGGCCTGCTTTGGAAGTTCAACCTTGGAGCTCGGTTTCAGGAGGTTGACTTTGAGAGCATGGCTTTCGAGAGGTCGACCTCGGGAGATCAATTTTTATGAGATCGGCTTTGGGAGCTCGATCTTTTGATGAGCTTGACTTTTTGAGGTCGACTTTCTCATGACCTCGGTTTTTTAATGAGCTCAGCCTTTGTCTGAGTCTTTACCTCAGTTTTGGGCTATCTTCATCTCGGCCTTGACCTCAATCTCGGGTGCTCATAGGACCTGTAGAAAGAAAAGTAAAATAATGGATGAGAGATTGAAAGCTTCTCATCATAAGAGTTTTGAGTTGTGGAAGTTTCTTTCTTTGAAAGCCTTGTCATCTTTTTTGGGTCCGTTGTCCCTGTTTATATAGTTGTGGAGTAAGAATCCATTATAGTTAGAGATGAAAATTAAGGGACAAGACATCACTCTTTCCTTATGAGCTATCATTTTTTTTCTTTATTTGGATTTAAATCTATCATAATCATCCTTTTATTTCTGAATTCTTTTTGATTACAAAATTATAACTACCCAAAATTTAAATATTTATAGAATTACTTGCCACGCATCCATTAATGATAGAAAGACTAATTTATATACTATATCATATATCAAGATCCCTTGAACATAAAGCAGTGTATCTATAAAAATCTAGACCTACATAAATATTGTAAAGATGGGTCTTCCTCTCTTTTTTTTTTCTAAAGGATTTTTTTATATATATATCCTTCTAAACATTTAAATTTATATAAATATTTTTATCAAATTGATATTTACATGTATAACCTTATAAAATATTTATTTTGTATGTATACTTTCTTTTATTTTTGCATAAATATCCACATCATCTAATGTCATTAAAAAAATTAATTATTTATAATTTTTAAAAAAAAATTAAAATACTCTTATGGATAGATATGCAGAAAGAAATATTTATAAAGATATTTATGTAAATAAAAATTTATCGATGATAGCTATATAAATTTGAATATTAAGGAGGATATTCACATAAAAATCTATAATTTAATTTTTATCTATAACATTTTATTTTAACAAGATGAAAAAAAATTAAATACATTAATTAATATCATAGTAGGTATGATTCAAACATATTAATTTTTATCTAATGCTTCTTTGTTGGCACTCAGGGACGGTTCTTGTATTTAAAGATTTTATATAGGTATCTGTCGAAAAACTTTTAAATAAAATAATTTGACCTGATTATAGGAGGTCCCCATAGCTTCACCCACCACTTCCTTGCCATTATTCTACGATCGTTGTTTGCAATATCGCATCAGCATCATCATTTCCTTGAAGATGTCATTGTGCAATTGCTTGGGATGTAGCCACCCATTGCCACACTCCAACAAACGCGAGTCCCACCTTAGCAAAGACTCAAAACGACATAAATGCAAGCAATCCAATGGAACTTAACAGAGAGAAACTAGCGACAGGGAAGCGAACCCATCTCTATAAGGACTGCACCACTTTCCTTGGACATTAAAATATTCAAAGATTTTGTTGTTGGTATGAACACGTAACGGGTTGGGTATGAACACAGAACCCATCTTGTTGTTTCTTTTTTTTTTTTTTTTTTTTTTCCTTTGGCTCTGACTTTACCATTCGAATGGAGATAATTTGCAGTATATAACCTTGATTTGCTTACACTTGAAATAACTACCAACATCATCATTTTAGCAAAGTATATCCAAAAATAATCTAAATTAATAATTCAATTTATATGCTTTGAAATATAGATTAATGTATAATTACCGTAAATTAGAAGCAACAAGAAAGAGCAATGATAAAGTAATTTCCATTTGTACTCTCATTGCCAAACAATGCGCGCTCAAACAATGTAGCATCTAACAAAGTCATGATCAAAACTCATCGAAGCTTATGTTCTCCACCTGATCAAATCAGCAACACAAACTCCTGGGAGCGCTCTGCATGGAGAACTCCGGCGAGGTGCTTGGTTTGGTGTAGAAGATGATCAAGATCGGCGATGTTTGATGAAAGAAGGATCCGGCTATCGTTCTTGGCAGCGGCGATAAGTAGGAGTACGAGTCCGGCACCGAGGAGATCACTAACGAAGAACTAGAGAGAGAGAGAGCATGTGTGTTCGGTTGGTCGTGCATGGGAGTGGTGATGGAGGGAGTATAAGTCCAGTGAAGAAAAGAAAAAGAGAGTCCGGCTTCTCGTCTTTGAGAGTGGCGAAGATAGAAATTGAGTCCGATGGTAAGGAGATCTTAGGTAAAAAAAAGCGACGCTGACAGTAGAGAAGAGAATTGAAAGAAGGTGTTTGGCATTATTGACGATAGTTTCAAGGGCCATCCGATGGTAGAAGGAAAAGGCAATATGATCTCTAGTAAAGGAGGAGTCGACGATTAGGATAGAAGGTAAAGTATGATTAGGGCTTTCACAGAACTAGAGGCACCAACACTAGAAAGAGTCCCCAATTTTGGGAGAAGGGAAGAAAATGGATCAGGTGGCTTCAATTTAGACCCATTAACCCATTATCTATTTTAGAGATAAAGATGTAACTTAATAATTTTTTACTAATTTTTAATTTAAAGAAATCTAGTTTTAGCTAACAGCATTAGGATTTACGTTGCGTGGAAGGTAGTTATGCAAAAATGAAGTTATATATATATATATACACACACACACATACATACATACATACATACATACATACACACACACACACACACACACACACACATATATATATATATATATATATATATATATATATATATATATATATATATATATATATATATACACACACACATACATACATACATACATACATATATATATTAAAAAAATATTTATATAAATTTAAATATTTATGAAGATATACACACAAAAATTCTAGAAAAAGATTAAAACCTACTGCATGATCAACAAAACTGTGTAGTCTCTACCACTTTTAGGATACCAACACTGGCTATTTTAACAGGGAGAATTTCGTTTTGCTAGGATTTGTTTGGTTTGGTGAAAAAGCAAGGGAAAAGGAATGTAGATAAAAATCCACTTTTCCAATTGATTGGCAGCAGAACGAGAGGCAAAAAAATTTCCCTCTAAGACGAACGGGACGATGCTCAAGTCGTCATGCCCCTCCTCTTCTTGAAGGAAGACTCTGGTTTCGAGCTTTGGATGGTGCATCTTCCAGTGTTTGAACTCTCTCTCTTGCACGCTCATAAGCTAATCAATAATTGCTTTAAGATTCTAATTTTTATTGAATCCAATCGTAGATTCGAGGGAAAATAACATTTGGTGTGTAAACAGCCTTGTTTTCAATTATCCCAATTTGACCATGGTACAAGAGGTAAATCTTAACTTTTATCTCCCTTTTTTTTTCCTCTTTTTCATTATTTTTTTCCTTACAACTTTTTTTTTTAACGATCAAACAGAGACTAAGGTTTTGGTTTCTACAAAGCTCTAAAGCAAATGATTGCATCATATGGACACTATATATTGAGTTTTGATATTTTGAATTCGATCAATAGCAGCAAAGTCTATAGCAGCGAAGCTCATAATGAAGAAGCCCATGAGCGCGGCCCATTGGTGCACACGGCCTATAGGAGCATGCAGCCCACGATGATGTGCGCAGCCCGCAAGAGCGCATGGCCTAGGCATGCGATCGCATGGTCCACACGCGGTCCACTGCACGTTAGCGTAGTTCAAGAGAGGTTAATGTAGTCCACATGTAAGGCATAGATGTCTTAGCGGTCCATCATGATTTCACGCAGTACACAGGCATGGAGTATACGATCGAATAGTCTAGCATGCGTGTGGGATTGATCGAATGATCAAAAGTTATTTTTGAGTATTAACGGGGTCCTATTACCAATTGAGACATGATTTTAGACTTTTAAAAAAGCCTCTATAGAATGTATGAGAGAGCATCGAATAGTAGCCGAAGAAGCAGCCAGAGCTTCAGAGGAGTGGTTGTAAGGTTTTCTTGTGAGAGTAGAAAGCTTTATAAAGATTTTGTGCTGTTTGTTGAGAGAAGAATTGATGTATGAGAGTCGAGAGAATATGATCTTTTTTTATATTTTATTTTCTTTCATAATAAAATTTGCATCCTATGAAGATAAATTTTAAATTAATCTACATATTTAATTATATATATATATATATATATATATATATATATATATATATATATATATATATATATATATATATATATATATATATATATTATGATAGTGATATTATCATTGGAGTTGTGATCTTTAATAGATATTATATTTCACACTCACGGGAGATCGTTCCAAGACTATACTCCATAAAGTTTGGATAATTGCTAGATGGCACAGGTTTAGTCTGCTGTCAGTTTCGGCCATCTTTAGCTTTCTACGTGTTGGCATCTTTGATCTGCGGTTCACCTGCTTTCCAAGGCAATCCCAATCAACTATATATCACATCCACCGTTGCCTCAAAAGTAATAGAGAAATATGAAAACATAATATGGCAATTAATGCTATACTTAATTGAAAAAAATAAAAAAGAAAAATTAATATATTAAAGTAACCAATTTTGGGCTGTTTTAAAAAGAATTAAGTCTTAAACCTTAAGGCGCACAAGTTTTTACTAAAAACAATGCAAACAAGAGATATCAAACCAGTTCATCCATCACAATACCAAGCCAGAGATCATCCATTGTTGCTGAGTCTACATAGAGGCAAACCACAAGAGTGTTCTTTGTTACTATTCTGGATTTTTCTGAGAACTTATTCACCGGTCTTTTGATAAACTGGACTCTAAAAAGAGTCCTTCCTTATTTTTTTCTCTTTAATATTTGGTTCACTTGACCAGTTTTTTTTTTTTTTTTTTTAAATTTCCGATCCCTCTCCATAATACACGGCACATAATGATGTGGTACATGAGAGAATCGTGAATTAAAGGGCCGGTCGATAGCCTCTTTTTCTTACAAAGGGGTCTAAGAGACTGCATGATGAAATGCACTTCTTTTTAATTGGTGGATGTCGCTATCCTGTATGGTGGCCAACATAGAATCACGCTTTACTTCTCAGCACAACAATGTCTCAATGATGCTCCTTAGCAATGTCTAGGAGGAGACTGTACAGCTCTTTGGTCTTTGAAAGCATGACCATATGATCGGCACCTTCAATCTCCTTCGCCTCCGTCCCTGGGTTTCGTTCGATCATCCAACGTTGGAAATCCTCTATCATGGATTTATCCTCCTTGCACACGATGTACGCTCGACTCAAAGACCCAAAATTCTCTTCTGTGATCATGATTTCTTTTGTTATATGATCGAGGAACAGATTACCTGGTCTTACTAACAAAGTTGCTAGCATGAAATCCTGCAAACCATATGATTTAGGGGAAATTAATTAAGGTTAAGAAAGAACACGTATATGATTAGAAAATTTTTAGATCTTTACCTCAGGTGCAGTGAGCTGATACATCCTGGACAACATATATTTGGGACCAAAGTGAAGAAAACTTGAACTGTTCTTGGGGTCTGTGCTGATCTTGACTTTGGAATCCATGTATGCCTCGAGTGGATGCCTCCTGTAGAACTAGTAATTATGGAAAAGTAATTAGAGATTCTGGTTCCTTAGTGGGTTACACTGTTTTTCAATTTAGTCATCGAACTCTAGGATGATTGGAGGTTCAGACCCAAAAATTTTGGATATTTCAGTTCGAATTTTCTTTAGATCTTAGATTCATTGGTGATCAAACTCAACCAAGACATTATCCTCCCCAAAATTTGTACTTGTTCCATATAAAGAAGGGTACCAACTGCTTGGGTTAAGCTTGATCTGCTGGTGTAAGTTGATATTGGTATGACAAGGATTCCTTCTATTATCTCAAACATAAGTTTCTCTTTTTTTCCATTACATATTTGAAATGAATACGAACATTATTTTGAATTGCTAGACATGCACCACTAGAGGACATAACAGCATGCAGGCCACCAGATGATACATGGTGAAAGATGGGGAAGCATGTAATATTTCCCTATAACGTAATCAGGACCAAAGGCAGCAACATTTAATTAAAAAAAAAAGTAAAAAGAGAACAACATTCTAGCTAACATCTTTTCTTTCCTTTTCTTTGTTCCTAGTACGTTATGCTTTAATTCGATTAATTATTAATTTTTGCACCTACTTGAGTTACCAATCCACTAAGATTACAAATATTAAACATGTAAGATTTATAGATCATTAGCCTGCTACAAACAAGTATATTTGAATTAAATCAGACACCTTCTTTTCTTATTTATATCTAGAGGATATATATCAAGGATACGTCCATGATGGAGTAATAAATGGTTGTGGTGGTTGTTTTACCCTCGAATCCGATCTTATTTCTCTCTTATTTTTGAAATAAAATGATCAAAAAGAGAGTAATTGGGTGCTCGTTACTAAACTTATTGAAAAGGTGAAATAGAACCAACATCTATCCGTTTACAAAAGGAATCTTTTCGGTATTTCTATCCGGACTATTAGTACCTCTTTTACAATGTCGGACACGGGGGTGGTAGTGCTTGGCATCACTCCGGTGGCAAAGACAGCGACAGAGACCTTCTCCGGGAATTTTTCCATGGCAAGAGCAATACAAAGTCCACCGAAGCTATGGCCGACAAGGATCACCCTATCATCTGGTGGGATTGAGGCCATTGTCTCCATCAATGGCTCGCAGTAGTCAGTGAACGACCGGAGCTCGTGAAGATGCTTGGGGTGCACCCCACTGGCAGCAAGATCAAACGCAGTTACCCTGTGGCCAGCTGAAGTTAGCAAAGTGGCAAGCTTGTACCAGCACCATGCCCCATGGCCAATCCCATGAACAAGGATAAAGTGCTTCTTGCTCTCTTCCTCCATCTCCTTCTCTCCCCTTGCTCCCATTAGTACTGGTATTTAGGTTCTCTCTCTCTCTCTCTGGTTCCACATATATATAAAAAAGGTTTGCTTGGCTAGAAATCTTGTCTTCTCAGTCTACAGTGGTATCCATGTAGGTCATATTAATCACTTCGTGCTTAGAGTGCCATGTCTACAATATTTGACCTCCGGCATATACTTGGACAAGAGTGATGAGATGAATCTTATCTTCCCTTTTTCTCTTTTTTCTACGCACAATTTTATTTAAATTCCAATCACTAACAGCATAAGGTTTTATTTATTTATTTATTTATTTTTTATGTCATAAACCTTAGAAATACAGCAGTGGATTATAAATCACTTATGGCACCAGAGCTTGAGGAGAGTGACACCCAAAGTTTTCTTTGTGGCACCCTAGTTAATTTGATAGACCATCTAGGCATGCATTTGGGAGATATCATTGTAAGCATTTTAATATGTGGTATATGATTTTGTTTTATACGTTGATATCCAACATATTTCCTGCACATTGACTTATTGAGTCAAGGGTTGGTTGCTTGGTACCAGTCCTTCTCAACGAGGAAATGCTATATGGATGCCCTTCAACTACCACAAAGATTCTTTATGCCAGTGGCATGGCAGAACTTTTGTAATTCACAAGATTTGGAATGACTCACAAGTGGAACCATGATATGAATTGAATTATTGATTCGGCAACATCTCATTAGTTGTTAAAATTGATGTCATAAATTGATGCATCCAATTGATATGATTTTTTGTAAGAAAATGATATATATATATATATATATATATATATATATATATATATATATATATATATATATATATATATATATATATATATATATATATATATGGATAAGATAAAATATCTATCATATTTGTTAAGGATTTGGAAGCTTTATACTGAAGATAAGCTTATCTTACTAGATTTTAAAGATGACTAACTCAACATTCATCCTTGATGATACGTATCTATTGCACAGAAAGCACAGCTTGCAAATTAAAGTCGTTGTTGGTGCTGCCGCTGTTACTTCTACTTTTGTAGTGTCGTGTCAACGTAGGCAATAAATTGCCGGTCTTTCTAGATTTCCTTCTATATTGAAAGTTCTATTGCTTTGCAGAAGGAAGGAAGCATTATTTTTTATGGTTCCAAAGGCCTCTTTCTTTTGCAAGCATGATGCATACATATTATAAATAAATAAATAAATATTAGAGATAAATTTTATTTTTATTGAAGTTCAATTTGATGCTTAGTCTAATACAATAGATAATCATGAAAAAGCTTCGATTAGAAATTTTTCCTCTAATGACCGAACTTCAGTCGAACTCCTCCGGCAGTCAAACTTTTCAGTAGCTGAACTCCTCCAACGGCCGAATCTCAATCGAACTTCTCCAGTAGCCGAACTTCTTTCGAACTTCAGCCGAACTACTTCCAGGCTTCTCCATCAATCGGACCCCTTCAATGGCTGAACTCCTTCCAAACTCCTCCAGCAGTCAGATTTCTCTAGAAGCCAAACTTCTTCCGAATTTCTCCAGCAGTCTGATTTCTCCAGGGCCAAACTCCTTCCAAATTTCTCCTTCAGTTGGATTCCTCCAGGAGCTGAACTTCTTTCAGACATCTTCTTCAGTCGAATTCCTTCAGAAGCCAAATTTCTTTCGAATTTCTCCAGAAGTTAAATTTCTCTTCAATCGAATTTCTCCAGGAGCCGAACTTCTTTCAGATTTTTTCTTCAGTCGGATTTCTATAAAAGCCGAACTCCTTCTGAACCTCTCCTTCAGTCGAATTTCTCTAGGAGCTGAACTCCTTCCAGATTCCTCTTTCAGTCGGATTTCTCCAAGAGCCAAACTCCTTCCAAATTTTTTTTTCAGACGAATTTCTTCGGGAGCCGAACTCTTTTCGGACCTCTCCTTCAGTCGAATTTCTCAAGAGATCGAACTTCTTTCAAACTTCTTCTTCAGTCGGATTTCTATAGGAGCCAAACTTCTTCCAGATCCTCTTTCAGTCGGATTCCTATAGGAGCCAAACTCTTTCTGAACTTCTCCTTCAGATGAATTCATATAGGCGATCCCACTACTGGATGGTTACGATTGTCATTTATTAGGATAGTTACGACTGTCATTTATCAGTCTGCTACAGATGATTCCACTATCGGACGGCTATAACAGATTTTGTTTATAAAATGGGATCCTCCAGATATATTTTTTCTAGGCTCTCTTCTTTTTTTTCAAAACTTTACCGAATTCATATCTGAGCACTCCATTTCTGTTGATCAAAAGAGCTGATTTGATCGTCGGAGGATCCTGCCAGAGCCACCACCATCGACTTCGGATAGAACTTTATTTTGCAGATCACCGACGGTGACCTCATCTTCTCCAACTCTAGCTTGATCCGACGTCAACCAGATTCTGCACCAACAGAATTGGCGCTAGAGGAAGGACCCTCTGTTCCTGAGGTTTTTTTGATCTTAAAGAAGTGCTCGGCAGTGATCTCTCTTCTTCTTCTCTAGAGTTTTTTTCGAAAAAAAAATACCTCTCAGAAAAACTTTGACTCGACGATTAACAGCCTCTGCAGCCAGATCCCATCTAGATCAATCCATTCCTACTCCAGCTCTAGTAACTCAAGCTCCACCTGCAACCATAGTGAATGTGAAGCAGTTCAACCTGCTGGTCCAGCAGGTTCGCGGTCTCACAGAGGTGGTGCAGGTCATACATCGACAGGCTTCAGCGTTAATTCAATTGGAGCAGGCTCTTTCGAAGCCCCATGATCCGGTTGGAGGACGGTGGACTCGGGCTAGCTAATCGGTGACCTCTGAAAAGAAGAAACAGAGGGTGGAGAGTCATTGCTCGGATCATGATTCAATCCTGGGGGAAGCTTTGCTTCCATTCCATCAGAAAACTCTTGAGATCAATGATCGTAAAGATCTCTTGAATCAAAGGCTCCAAAAAATGAGCTGATGGATTGAAGAACTCCATCAAGTCACCCCGACTCTCCATGACGACGTCTGCACCAATCTTCCTTTCTCTCTCCAAATTATGCAAGAGCTCATTCCGCCGAACTTCAAGCTTCCCCAACTTGAAAGTTACGATGGAACTTTTGATCCGATCGATTACCTAAAGGTCTTTCAGACCATGATGCTGCTCCATGGTGCACCAAATGCCATCTTATGCTGAGCTTTTCCATCTACCTTAAAGGGAGCAACAAGAAACTGATACTCGGTATTGAAGCCACGTATGATCTTCTTATTTGATCAGATGAGCCATCAGTTTGCGGCTTACTTCGTCAGCAGTCGACATCCCAGCCGAGGTTCAGATTTTCTGATGAATATTAAGCAGAAAGAGGAGAAATCTATCCAGACTTATGTCATCCGATTTAATGCTGCTGTATTGGAGGTTCAGAACTTGGACCAGTCTGTTGCGATGGCTGCACTCAAGGGCGGCCTTCAAAAGAATGATTTGCTGTTCTTTTTGGAGAAGATGTATCCTAGAAACTTTGTCGATCTACTAGCTCGAGCTGAGGGTTATGCCCATACAGAATAAGCCTTCAAGTTGAAGGATGAAAAAGCCGCAGAAGAATGGTGGGAGGGCAAGTCTAATAGACCCATCGCTGAAAGAGGGCCGAATGAAGTTCAGGCCGTGCTTAAGGACTACCTTCGAGTGTAAGTGAGTCCGAACTCCTCTTCGAGCTCGTCATAAAAAAAGCTCCGATAGAAGGGCATGAAGTTCTCCTTTCGAAAGATTCCATAACTACACCCCCCTTAATGCTCCTAAAACTCAAGTTTTAATGAAAATTAAGAATCAGCTACTAAGATCAGAAGAATTACGATCTCCCCCAAATAAGTACAATTGAAGTAAGTACTACTTCTACCATCGTAACCATGACTACGATACTGAAGAATGCATTCAGCTCCAAGATAAAATTGAGGAGCTCATCAGAAGAGGCCGATTGGGTCGATTCCTCAGACGCCGGCCTGAAGTAAGAGGAGAGCAACCAAGGGCTCTTTCGCAATCGAGGGAGACCCAGGGGGAGGGGTCTTAAAGAAGCCAATTCCTACGTGAAAGTATCAATACCATGATCGGAGGACATCGGCAAGAAAAGATATTAAGGAGCTACATAGTGTCAATGTTAAAATTTTAAAAACTTGCAATATCGTTAACCACTTTTCAATAAAGAATTTTTATTTCAACATTCCTGTCTTTTATGAATTATAACAGAAAAAGATTAAGCTAGACTTCTTTTTTAAACCAGATAGAAGGCTTCTGATATAGGAGATAAGATCTCCTTCAACCTCGGCTGAAGATAAGATCTCTCCTGAGCTTCAACGTCAATAAGAGATAAGATCTCCTTCAATCTTGGCTGGAGATAAGATCTCTTCTGAGCTCCAACTTTAACTTCGATTAGAGATAAGATCTTTTTCAAGCTTCAACGTCAACGTCAATAAGAGATAAGATCTTCTTCAACCTCGACTGGAGATAAGATCTCCCCCGAGCTCCAATTTTAACCTCGACTGAAGATAAGATTTCGTCCGAGCTCCAACTTTAACCTCGGTTGGAGATAAGATCTCCCTCGAGCTTCAACTTCAATGTCAACAGGAGATAAGCTCTAACTTCAACCTCAGAGATAAGATCTTCCTTGAGCTCCAACTTCAATCTCGACTGGAGATAAGATCTCTTCTGAGCTTCAACGTCAACAGGAGTTAAGATCTCCTTCAACCTCGGCTGGAGATAAAATCTCTCTCGAGCTCTAACTTTAACCTCAGTTGGAGATAAGATCTCCTTCAACCTCGGCTAGAGATAAGATCTCTCCCGAGCTTCTAGAAGCTTCGACTTTAATAGGAGATAAGATCTCCTTCAACCTCGATAGGAGATAAGATCTCCCCCGAGGTTCAACCTCAACGGATGTAGAGCTCAGAAAAGAACTTCAGCAATCATCTTTTTTGTACTCCCTTCCTTCAAATTTTGAACTCGAAAGTGGAGGGACTATTATTAGGAATAAACCTCGCTCCCATCAAAGTCCAGTCTGATGCTTAGCCTAATGCAACTGATAATCACGGAAGAGCTTCGATCATAAATTCTTCCTCCAACGGTCGAACCCCTCCAGTGGCAAAACTTTTTCAGTAGCCAAACTCCTCCAGCGGTCGAACCCCAGCCAAACTTCTCTAGCGGTCGAACTTTTTTTGGACTTCAGTCGAACTACTCCCAGACTCTCCATCAGTCGGACTCCTCCAGCGGTCGAACTAATTTCGGACTCCTCCAACAATCGAATTTCTTCAGGAGCCGAACTTCTTTTGGATTCCTCCAGCAGTCTGATTCCTCCAGGAGTCGAACTTCTTTCGGACGTCTCCTTCAGTTGGATTCCTCCAGAAGTCGAACTCCTTTCAGATTCCTCCACCAGTCGGATTTCTTCAAGAGCCAAACTCCTTCCAAATTTCTTCTTCAGTCAGATTCCTACAAGAGCCGAACTCCTTCCGAACCTCTCCTTCAGTCGGATTCCTACAGAAGCCGAATCCCTTTCGGACGTCTCCTTCAGATGGATTCCTTCAGGAGCCGAACTCCTTCCGGACCTTTTCTTCAGTCGGATTCCTCAAGGAGCCGAACTCCTTCTTCAGTCGAATTTCTACAAGAGTCGAACTCCTTCCGAACTTCTCATTCAGTCGAATTCCTACAGGAGCCAAATTTTTTTCAGACTTCTTCTTCAGACGGATTCCTACAGACGATCCCACTACTGAACGGTTACGATTGTCATTTATCAGAACGATTACAACTATCATTTATCAGGATGGTTACGACTATCATTTATCAGTCTACTATAGGTGACCCCACTATCGGATAGTTACAATAAGTTCCATATATAAAAAGAAATCCTTCATATATATTTTTTCTAAGCTCTCTTCTCCTTCCCCAAAACTCTGCCAAATTCATATCCGAGCACTCTATTTTTATTAGCCAAAAGAGCTAACTTGATCGTCAGAGGGTCCTACCGAAGTCACCGCCATCGACTTCAGATAGGACTTTATTTTGCAGATCACCGACGACCACCTCATCTTTTCCAATTCTAACTCGATCCGATGTTAATTAGATTCTACATCAATAATAAATAAATAAATAAAATTTAAGATTCCTCGTACTCCATATAAATAAGTGAAAGATGTTATTTGAATGAATCAATCAATAATTATTTAATGAAATTTTGTCAGATTTCATCTCTCTACATGCTTACGTGCGCGCACGCAGGAAAAAGAATGGTTAGGTTTTGAAAATCTTTTGCTTTTTAACAAGAGAGCATGTCATCTTTAGAGGTTCGAAAGATTATTTTTCCTATGTAATCTATATAGATAATTGTCATAAGAAAAAAGATCCAATTGGAAGCTTATTAATCTTCTTGGCTCCATCTCCTGTCCAAGTCTTATTTATAGCCATTTATTTACTACAAGTACTCCTCTATTGTTTTCAAATCCTCCATTCTTGCCCTTTAAAGCAACAAAGAGAGCTATGGTGGGGTCCAGTGTAAGGAATGGTTCGTTGGGTGGCACGGAACCGATGCAAGGTGGTAGCTGGGTGGTCCCGCAGCAGCATTTTGGCGTTGCCATCATGTGATTCCGGGGCAGTGGTCGCTGGGCCCGGTGGAACCATCTCTTTATTTCCATCTACCGCTACAGCGGCGGCGTATTCCAAAACCGATCACATTGCTTTTGATGTTGGATCGAGTGCACCGAGCAAAGAATGGAGTGGTGCAAGTATTTTCGTGTTGCAATTTGATGCCCAAAATTTGGGCATTGCAACTGTCGTGAAATATGGCAAGAGAGAATGGAAGTATTATAGCATAAAATCATATTAAAAGAATATTAGAGATTATTTCTTGGAAAAATAGAGATCACCATCATATTATTGCTCGATTTATTGGACTCCTTATGAAAGTTGGGGATTTAATGACCATACTGGAGAGCTCGACCGACACCACCTACCCTCTGTCCTACCAATTGATGAACTAAGCCATGAATGATAGGTCATTACTGACAGTATACTTATAAATTGTACTAATTTCATATACTGCTTTAATCATATATATATATATATATATATAAAAATAAAAAAAAAAGGTATACCATCTATCCTATCTATTCAACTTAATCGAAGAATCAAAATTGGATAGAGCTCTATTAATAAAGTCCATCTATTCTTTCTACGATCAGCATGGTCGACGTGACTGTCCATTCATATTTCTCTCTTCTTTCTTATCAAATCATCCTTCTCTTCCTATCTATTTATAAAGTACTCTCCCTCTTACCTTTTTTTATTCTCCACCAAATCTTCTTCTTTATGAATTTGTCCATCCCAACCATGCATCACATGGTGATGGACCATATACCAATGAACATCATATTATGAAAATTATATTTCAATATATTAAATTTTTTTATTTAAATAATAGTTTTAATAAATTTTTGATTTATCAAATTAACCTCCCTTGAAGTACCATCATAGAAATGATTAATAGATCTTTTAAAATTTAATAAATTAAACAAAAGTTGAACAATATTTAAATAGAAAAAAAGATAAATTAGGAGAGAGAGCAAAGACACCATCGCTATTTTTTTGGTGCCCCATGCCATTTGAATTTATGGTCTTCTATAGACCATGGAAAGACATGAATAAAAAGATGCTTTGACTAGCTAACCTCGATGGGAAATGATAAGTCGAAGAAAGATACATCCATCTAGTCAAATAATCAATTGATCGTTGCAACATCAATGATTTAAAAAAGATAAAAAATTAAAATACCATCATGCGCGTGTGCCATGCCATGCCGCATTTTCGCATGCATGTGAAGTATAAGACCCAATTCCCTTCTTGACCCAAGCAAAGGCGGACAAGTAAAGAAGATATATAAACGTCAAAAAGATTTTGAGTTTTTCCTACAACTCTCTAATAATTCTCCTTAAAACTCAAAATTTTAAAATAAGTAATGCTGATTATTTAATATTAATATAAATAAAACTTTATTATTGAGTATTTATACAATGCAGTGGGTAAAATATTTTAACCTCACTTTGTATAGATAGTTTCCATTTGAAGAAATATGAGTGAAACAAGTTTTGAACTACATTCTCTCAATTCAGACCAACTATTATACACATAGTATATACTTATTATTGATTATTATTTAGAGCTATGCTCTTTCTTAACATCTATACAAGAGCACTAATCATCATTAGGATGGATTAGAGTAGATACTTATTACTATAATAAGAAACTACAACAGCAGTTTGAAAATCGCTACCATAGAGCCTACGGTAATGATTATTTATAACCGCTGCCTTAAGTTTAATATATAAAAGCGGTTATATATAACCACTGCCATAAGTTATGTATAGCACCGGTTATAAATAACCACTACTATAGGTCCGATTTATAACAGCGGTTACTGATAACTATTGTAATAGAATAGATATATGATAGTGGTTACTTAACTGCTTCCATAGTCTTGATCTATGGTAGTGGTTATGAGTGACCACTGCCATTGGTCTGATTTACGATAGTAGTTATAAATAACCACTACATTGGTAAAACTTATGGCAGTAGTTTACTTAACCACTGTAATATATCAAACCTATAGTAGCGATTATTTGTAACCACTGCCATAGATCTCGACTATTGTGGCAATTATGAGTAACCATTGCTAAGATGGACCTATGGCAGCAATAATTTGTAACCACTGTTATATATTTTTTCATATTTTTTTTAAATATGATATAATTTTAAAATTTAATGTTCATCTTCATCATTATCTAAATAATTATCATTACAGTGTCTTCACAAAAGATCTTATCGATTCAATCATTCTTGCTATATCGATCAATAAAATTTGATTTCATCGACCACGAATGATCGCATATTGATCTGATAGATAAAGATCATCGATGGATTTGAAAACTTACAATGATGATCTTGGTGATGTTTGTAGTACACTATCTAAATTTTACTTTAATCAAATATCATTATCATGGTCAATTTAGTACCGAATGATTTCGATCGTTAAATGAGATACGAGTAACCCAAAGATTAAACGATATCCGATTATAAGATAATTTTTTAGGTAAATAATCTTTGCTATAATTTTAATCATTTTGTATGGTGATGAATCATAAAATTCAAACTATTTCTATATAAATCGTTCATATTAAGCAGATCTTGCAAAAGTACAAACATAATTACTTAAAAAGTTTAAGAACGAGTATCGAGCAACGTATAATTTTGGATCATTTTTAGATATGCAGTTTGAATTTTACGATCGTCACCATAAAAATTATTGAAATAGTGGCCAAGATCATTTATCTAAAAAGTCATCTCATAATTGAATGTTGTTTGATTTTTTAATCACTCATTTTTTTATTTGACGGTCGAAATTATTTCATACTAAATTGACCATGTTAATGATATCCAATTAAAATAAAATTTTGATAGTATACCACAAAAATTACTGAGATCATCATTGCAGATTTTTAGACTCATCGGTAGTCTCTATCTATTAGATCATTATATCATCATTCGTGATCGTCGAAATCAATTTTTACTGATTGATGAAGCTAGGACTATCAGATCAAGACGATCTTTTATGATAATACTCTAATGATAATTATTTAGATAATGAATGATGAAGATAGACTTTAAATTTTAAAATTATATCATATTTTATAAAAATAAAAAAAAATTATATTAAATTATGGCAGCAGTTTTGGAACCACAACAACAAGCCTATTACAGTGATTTTTTTTTCATAGGCCGCTGTCATAGCTATGCGCGTCAGTCAAAAAAGCCATAAATTAGAGACCATTTTTCACTGCCCTGCGCATCACTCTTTTCATTTTCTCTCTTTTCCTCTCTCGACTTGAGCTCGTGTTGCTCTCCTCGCTCCTCCACTCCTCTTCTCGTTGGGTCCCCCCTCCGGCTCTCCCCTGTCGATCCGCGCCATCTCGAGCCCCCTCATCATCCATCCTGTCCGCCCCCCACCTACCGCCCACCTCCTCCATCGTTTTTGTTCCCAGTCGTTTCCCTGCCACGGCGCCTCCTCCCTCCCTCCTCTCCCAGCCACCTTCCCACCCGCCACATCCTTTCCTTCCTTCTCCCCCTGCTCTGGCCCCCCCTCTCCTCTCCTGCCTCCTCTTCCTGCCCGACCTGACCTCCTCCACCTTCCCAGGCCCCGCCTCCTACCTTCCTCCTTTTCCTGATCCCTCCTTCCAGTTTCCTCATCTCTACCCCTTAGTCCTTGGCCCCGCCTCCTTTCCTCTCCTCCTTCTCCCTCCTCTTCTGCCAGCCCCGCCTCCTCTTTCTCTCTCTTTCTCTCCTTTCTTCCCTCAGCCTGACCCACTGCCACCACCCCCTCCCTCTTGTGCCGCCACCACCCCCTCGCCTCCTTTCTCTCTCTTTCTGCCTCTCTATCTCTCTCTCTTTCCTCTTTCTCTCTGACTGTCACTCTCTATCTTTCCTCTTTCTCTCTCTTCTTTTCCTCTTTCTCTTTGTCTCTCTTCTCTTTCTCTGTCTCTCTCTATATCTCACTATCTCCGTCTGTCTCTCTTCCTGGCTCCCTCTAGCGCCGCCCCCTCCCTCTAGCGCCATCACTGCTGGTGGAGGCGGTGATTACTACTGGGAGCTACAGCCCAGAGCTCCATCCATCATCCTCTGGCTATGAGTAGAATTCCCATAGAGATACATTTGAGTAATGGTTCATGGGCTATAGAAGCAGAGTTTGAGCTTTATTAATATTTTCATCCAGAATCTCTAACTCTAGTAATGTTCTGCTATAAATATTAGAGTTTATTTATGAATGTAATTCATATTGTAGAATTTATTACATAAAATTTTTTGAATTATTATTTATATCTTGTTGCTTTTATTTATTATATTACATGGTGGAGCTAACTTCACGAGCGTTCAGAATATATATATTGGCCAGTGTTTCAGCTCCAGCCCCTCCAACTCTAGCTCCTCTAGCTTGTGCTCCATCTCCTCTCAATGATAATGACTTATATCTAGATTTAGCAAACTTTTGATGTATTTTTTAAAATATTATAATAAATTTTATTCAATAATAAAGTTTGAGTATTTCAGATATATTCTTACGTTATTCTTATATTATTTTAGATATATTCTTGTATTATATATTGAACTACATTTATCAGATAAAAAAATTAAAAATTAAAAAATTTATATTTTTTATTATTCAAAATCTATGATAGCGATTGATAACCACTACTGTAAGCATGCCAACCACTGCCGTAAATCGCATGTCAACCACTGCTATAAATTATGATAGTAGTTATAAAATTGCTACATTAGATCTATGACAGTGGTTGTATAATCGCTGCCATAGATGATCTATAGCAGTGGTTACACAATCGCTACCATAGAATCTATAGTAATGGTTTAACAACCACTGCTATAACCGATAAAGCAGTGATTATGTAATCGCTGCTATTGAGGCTATTGTAGCAATTGATGAACCGCTACTATTGATCCTATAGTAGCGGTTGATTAATCATTGCTATATACTACTGTGACATCTATAGCAGCGGTTAGTAAACCACTGCTATACCAACCTACTACAGTGATTGTGGTAACCACTGTAACAATCATTGTCATATATCTACGGCGATGGCTTTAATGGTAGCAGTTGGATAACTGCTGCGGTAGTCTATGATAGCAATTTTTTAATCTATGGCAGCGATTGCGAACTACTGCAGTAGCCCTTTTTTGTAGTAGTGACTCCTATAAATATATAAGAAAATATGCTTTCTGAGCAATCAATCAGCTTGTTATTAACATATTGAACCCCTTTCAAGGGGCCACCTATCACAGAAGTTGAGTTTGCATTGCTAGAGAGTTCATTATAGGCTAAGTCTCATCCTTCTCGATGACTCCAGGATCTTGATCCTACTTAGGCCTTTAGTAAGGCAATCTATAAGCTTATTATTAGTTTTTACATTAGATAAAAAAATAATGCCATGAATTTTTTATTTTCTTATAGACTTCAATTTATCTTACTTTTATATATTTACTTATCTTTAAGTTTATAATTTTTTTTTTACAAAAATCTATTGGAGCTCTAGAATCATAATGGATTGAAATTGGAAGAATATGAGGTGAAAGTAAAAAAATTTTAGATAAAAGATCTTTAAGCCATTTGATTTCAGAATAACTAGAATCAAAAGCGATGAGTACAGATTTTATTAAACTTCTAGCTAAAATGATTTGCTTAACAGATTTCTAAGAAACAGCACTACCACCTAGAAGGAATACATAACCAGAAGTAGATTTAACATTAGATGAATTGAAAATCCAGTTGGTATCATTGTACCCCTCCAATACAATGGGATAGCCAATAAATCTAAGACAATATGTAAGAGTACCTTAAGATACCTAAAAGTTCTTTTGAGAGCAATCAATGAATCCCACTCGAATTACTAGTATATTGACTAAATCTTAAAATGACATGAGCAATGTCAGGTCTAGTTTGATTGGAGAGATGTATTAATGATCCAATAATTTGAGCATATCTTTCTTAATTTATAAGTTGATCAGAGTTCTTCAAGAGTTGAATAGAAGGATCAAAGAGAGTAGAAATAGGTGAACAATTAGAGTAACCAAATTTTTTTATCAACAATTGAGTATAATGAGATTGAGATAGAGAAATAGAATCAAAGAATCAATTGATCTTCATACGAAGAATTAGATGAGCTTTTTCTAAATCTTTTATATCAAAGTGATGGAAAAAATTTTCTTGACATCATTAATTAAATCAAGATCAAAAGATAGAATTAAGATATCATCAATATAGAGACAAAAAAGAATGTATCAATCATCAAATCTTTTTTAATAAAGATAGTTGGTAGATTCATTGATTTGGAAGCCATAAGAAATAATAATATTATCGAACTTCTCGTGCTATTGTTTAGGTATTTACTTTAATCCATATAAGGATCGTATAAGCTTGCACACTTTATGCTCTTGATCGGGCACTATGAAGCCCTCAGATTAAGTCATATAGATTTTTTTCATCAAGATCTACATGAAGAAAGATGGTCTTCACATCTATTTGATGCATAAAGAGATTATGGATGAAAGCAAGAGTAAGAAGAATATGGATAGTGGTAATACTAGCAATAGGTGCATAAGTATCAAAAGAATCAATACCAACTTTTTGTCCAAATCCTTGGACTATAAGCCATGTCTTATATTTTTCCACTGATCCATCAACTCTAAGTTTCTTTCTAAAGATCTATTTATAACCTAAAGATTTGATTTCATGAGGTAAATCAGTAAGAATCTAAGTATTATTTTCAATACCGGATTCAATCTCACTATTGATTGCTTCCTTCCAAAAGCGAAGCATTAGAAGATCTCATACCTTCTTAGTATGAGATAGGTGTATATATCCTCAACTAAGAAGGTAAAGAAATCTTCATTCGGTTCCTTTTGATCCTAACCATTTTGCTCCTTCTGGGCTCAAAAGAAAGATCGAGATGATTTCAAGCAGGATCATTAAGGGTCAGAGGACTAAATATTGAAGATAAACTAGGCAAGGAATAAGAGTGATAATCAAGTGTAGATCTAGAGATTTGAGTCTCAAAAGTACATACATTTTCAAAAAAAATTGCATCTATAAATTTAATTATAGTATTAATAGATATAACAATAAAATTAGAATGAATAACAAGAAAATAACCAACAAAGATAGAACCAAAGTTTTGGGACCAATTTAATTTCTCTTAGATTCAAGAACAATAATCTTAGCTAAGCTAACTCAACTTTGATACATGTCTCTTTTAATACTCATAGAGAATCTTTTTTTTATCTTTTGATAGAATTCTATTAATAATGAAAGTATAAGTCAAAATTACTTCTCCCCATAATTTTCTTGGAACACCAGAACTAGTGATCATGATGTTAATCATGTCCAAAAAAGTTCTGTTCTTCCATTTAGTAACCATTGAATTGAGGAGAGTAAGGAGCAGTAATTTTATGAATTATACCATGTTCTTCACATAATATAGCAAGTTCATTTGAAGTATACTCTCCTTCACGATCAGACCTTAAGATTGTGATCTTTTTCTTAGTTTGGTTTTCAACCTTAGCATTGAAAATCTTAAACTTATTAAAAACTTCATCCTTGATCTTCAGGAGATAGAAATAACAATATTTGGAGAAGTCACTATAAAGGTCATAAAATAACGACTACCTCCATGGATTGGATTTCTATAAGAGTCATAATAACATCACTAGAATTAGTTCAAAGAGTTGAGTATCTTGATGAGGGATGGATTTGAAAGATTTTCTAGTTTGTTTGGATTGAGCATAGGTCTCACACTTAAATTTATGATCAATCTTAAATTAAAGAATAAAATTAAAATGGAACATTTTTTGAATGAATTTGAAATTCACATGTTCTAGTCTATCATTCCAAACTTCATAAATTTAGAATTTAATGAGATTGATTGAGAAGGATTTGAAGAAGAATTTTTATTAATTGAAGGAGAAATTACATTGAGTTTGAATAATCCCTCAAATACAAATCTTTTTCTGATAAATATATCACCTTTAGAAATTATAATTGAGTTTGAATAATTCCTAATTGTACTAATAAGAATTTATTGATGAGGTTTCTTCTGGTGTCTGGAATATACTGCACATGCATTTTGAAAGATAATGTTGTTCCCTGAGGTAAACCTTAGGTTGAATTTCCAAAATTGTTGACAGTTGTTCCATTTTCCATGATCGCATTTTCTCCACTTGAGTCCTGATAGGGAGAAAAAGATGTTCTATTAGTGCAAACATAGATATCGGCACTAGACTCTAGCTACCAACTAGTGATTTTATAAGTAAAGTTAACTAATGGCATAAAGGTTACTAACCTCAAGGTGAATGGTTCTCCTTCAACCATATTGACTATAGGTTTAGACTGAGGTTGGTTTTTCTTCTTCTTGATCACAATATTTTCTTTCTTTCGATAGAAAGACTGATATGCAGGATGATTGTCTCGGCCACAAACAAAACAAAACCTTCCATTAGCAGGTTTCTTGATTTCTATAGTTTGAGAATTAGGTTTAGGCTAGTTCTGGAATCTACTCCCTTTTTTCTTATCCTTGGTTTTGAAGTTCTTAAGTTTAAAGATCTGGTTCAAACCATAATGGTTCTAACCTTTAGATTTTTCTTCTAGGTTTTGAGATTTGGTCAGGTTTACTTTGACTTTCATTTAATTTTTCTTCAATTCTCTAATTCGGTATTGGTCTTCTATTCTAATGGTTTGAATCACTGATCTAAGGATTAGGTTGAGTTGGGTTCTTTTAAGATCATGTCCAAAATTAGTCTATGATGATAGGAGCTTGTGTATTAAACAAGAGACTTAATAGTTCTCATCTAATGTTAAGCCTCCTCTATGAATCTCTTGGATCAAATTTTGGAAATGATGGATTTGATTATTGTTGGGGATAAACGCCGCACCTATCGAAGTCTAGTCTGATGCTCAGCCTAATGCAACCAATAGTCATGGAAGAGCTTCAGCGGATGAGCCTTAGCCAAACTCCTTCAGTCGATCGAACTTCTCAGCGGTCGAGCTCTGGTCGAACTCCTCAACGATCGAGCCCTAGCCGAACTCCCTCCATACTTCCTCAGTTGAACTCCCACGGAAGCCAGACTCCCTTCGCACTCCTCTAGTCGGATGCCCATGAAAGCCGAACTCCCTCCGCACTCCCCCAATTGGATACCTATGGGAGCCAAACTCCTTCCGAGCTTCTTCTTTAGTCAGATGCCTATAAAAGCCGAACTCCTTTCAAGCTTCTCCTCTAGTCGGACACCTACAGAAGCCGAACTCTTTTCGAACTCCTTCAGAAGCCGAACTCCTGTCGAACTTCTTTCAAACTTCTTCCTCAATCGGATCCCGCCAACGGATTACTTTTGGATAATTTTCTCCAAACGTATCCCCTTTAGGAGTTCGAACTCTCCTGAAATTGATATATGTCGAAGTCTACCAACCAAGCCTACTTTCTCAGAGCTATGGCTATTAAATCTCGACGAACGATTGCCATCAGTCTGCCACAGGCGATGCTATCGAACGGTATGGCTATCACCAGATGGTATGATTGTCACTATTAACCTGACGACACCTTTCCCTCCATACCAAAGTCACCAAGCCTCAAGCGGTCCACTGTCGGATAGCTGCAGCTGTCACCATTAATCAAGCTCCGCCTATAAAAAGAAATCCTCCAGATATATTTTCTTGAAGCTCTAAGCTCTCTTCTTCTTTTTAAAACTCTGTCGAGCTCTCGTCTGAGTACTCCATTTTTGTTGGTCAGAAGAGCTCACTTGATCATCGGAGGATTCCGTCGGAGCCACCACCACCGACTCTGAATGAAACTTTATTTTGTAAGTCACCGACGACGATCTCATCTCCCTTTCAGCTCTTAGCTCAATCCGACGTCAACCAGATTCTATACCAACAGAATTGGCACTAGAAGGAAGGGCACCTCTGTTCCTGAGGTATTCTTGAGGTACCTCCTTATTCTCAAAGGAGTGCTCAATGATGATTTCTACCGACCTTCTCCTCTTTGGAGATCTCATCTTCCATTTCTCTCTTAGTTCAATTTTTTGAGAGAAAAATACCTCCTAAAAAAAGATGAATATCTGACCCAATGATCGATACCGCGTCTGCTGTCAGATCCTGAGTCCCATTCCAAATCCATTTGTTCTTGCTTTAGCCATCATCGGTAACTTGGGTCAACCTCCACCTGCATCGATGATCATGCTAGATGTAGGAGCAGTTCAACCTGTACTGGTACTAATAGAATTCGTGAGCCTCACCGAGATCATGCAGGTTATGCGACAGTCCTCTCGATGGTGAACTTTCATCAGAAAATCTACCATCAGGAATATCGAAAATCGATTCCTAAGGAAAGAGTACTCAAGACCAGCATGTACCCATCGTCCCTTGAAAAAGAAGAAACAGAGAGCAGAGGATCTATGTTCGAGATCATGGTTCTCCTATGAGAGGAGATCCTTTCCCATTTATAGTCCAGGAAGCCTCCCCAAGATCTACAGATCTAAGACAACGTCCCTCGAATCATAGACTTATGGAAAGACAGATCGACAGGATTGAGGAGCTCGATCGCATCATCCTAGCTCATCATGACGACGTCCGCACCAATCCTTCTTTCTCTCTCCAAATTATGCAAGAGCCCATTCCGCTGAACTTCGAGCTCCCTCAATTTGAAAGTTATGATGGACCCCTTGATCCGATTGATCATCTAGAGGTCTTTCGGATCATGATACTACTCCATGGTGTACCAGATGCTATATTATGCCGAGCCTTCCCATCTATCTTAAAGAGAGCAGCGAGAAACTGGTACTTAATGTTGAAGCCAGGTATGATCTTCTCTTTTGATCAGATGAGCCATCAGTTCATGGCTCACTTTATCAGTAGCCGATGTCTGTGTCGAGGTTCGAATTTTCTGATGAACGTCAAATAGAAGGAAGGAGAATCCATCCGAATTTATATCATCCGGTTTAATGCTACGGCATTAGAGATCCAGGACTTAGACCAGTCTGTTGCGGTGGCTGCACTCAAGGGCGGCCTTCAAAAGAATGATTTGCTATTTTTCTTGGAGAAGAAGTACCCCAGAAACTTTGTCGATCTGCTAGCCTGGATCGAGAGATATATCCATACGGAAGAAGTCTTAAAGTTGAAGGATGAAGAACCATACGAGAGCGGCGGGCGGATGAGTTTAATAGACCCACCGTTGATGGAGGGGAGAACTTCACAGGAGGATGGAATAAAGTTTGGCCGTGCTCACGGACTCCCCCTAAGGCGGATGAGTTTAATAGACCCACCGTCGTCAAGGAAGCCCTAACAAAAGGGCACGAAGTTCTCCCCTAGGAGACTTCGTAAGAGGATGGAATGAAGTTCGACCACGCTCATGAACTTCCTCCGAGCGCAAGTGAGGCCGAACTCCCCCAAGAGCTCATCGTCAAGAAAGCCCTGGCAAAAAGGCACAAAGTTCACCCCTAGGAGGCTTGGCAGGAGGGCGGAATGAAGTTCGACCATCCTCACGGACTCCCCTCGAGCGTAAGTGAGGCCGAACTCTCCTAAGAGCTCATCGTCAAGAAAGTCCTGACAAAAGGACATGAAGTTCTTCCCCAGGAGGTTTTGTAGGAGGACGGAATGAAGTTCGACCGTACTCACGGACTCCCCCTAAGTGCAAGCAAGGTTGAACTCCTTCTCGAGCTCGTCATTAAGGAAGCCTCCGAACAGAAAGGCGCAAAGAAGTCCTTCCCCTAGAAGGTTTCACAACTACACCCCCCCTCAATGTTCCACAGATAACGGTCTGAAGCAAGCCAATGGTGCTATCGCAATTAGAACCACCAATGAGGGTGGAATAATAAGGAGATCGACCGCCTTCCGGCATCATCGATGCTATCTCTAGGGGCTTGGTACTTCGACGGGCTGTCATCTCCCAGCATCAAAGCTAAGAGAAGCTTGCTCCAAATTGAGAAGGCCAGCATAAAATAGAGGAGGTCGTCAGGTCTGGGACTTACCGTTTGAAGAAGCTCGGAGGAACAATGCTCCTACAACCTTGAGACTCAGAGAATCCGAGAATGTACTGTCGGTAACTTTTCTTTAATAAAACTTTTCCATTTCAACATTATTGTTTCTCAGTGCAAAAACTATCTGATGACAGGAAAGAAGAAATCAATAGTGGCCATGTTAGGAACAGGAGGAGAACCTCATCCTAACATGAGCAAGTCGGCCTCGTTCAAGGTCTTATTCATTTTAGACAAGATGGGAGGAGAGGCTCTGACAATAGCCCTTATTTGCCCCCATAGTCCGTTTAGGAATAGGAGGAGAACCTCATCCTAATGTAAGCAAAGTCGAAAGGCCTCATTCATTTTAGACGAGATGGAGGGAAAGAGGCCCTGACAATGGCCCTTATGTGCCCCCACAGCCCATTAGAAAAGGAGGAGAACCTTGCCAAAAGAAGCGAAGACGGGCTTCAAGTTATGTTACTTGGCTACGAGTAATCTCTAATGAGACTATAGAGATAAGTTGTTGAAGGAAAATCCTGATTTCCGATCCAGGTTCGTTCAGATCTGATCAGATCAAGAGATATATTTCAAAAATTTTTCTTCTTGATCCCAATCAGATCTTGATATGTTTCAGATCTGATTCTTATTATTTTAATAAAAATAAAATAAAATAAATAAATTAAATCAAATTTAATTTACCTGATTGGGTAATCCTATTACCCTGTTGATGATCCTGATTTGCAGCGGAAGGTTCTGGATCTTAGCCACGCAAGCGCCTGGCCTCTACCGGTATCCACTCGGGTTGGATCTGGAGATCCTCTTCTTCTCTATCACACCTCCAAAAATCAGATCTGGATCTGATCTGGAGGATCTTCAAAACTCTTTTGAAGATCAGCAGTCGTCCTTTGCAGCAGCGCAGCCTTCTTTTTTGATCGCCTTTCTTTTGATCTGGAATCGCACCAACCTAAGTCCAAAACTCCTTTTGGACGTGGAGAGGAGAAGGAGGAGAAGTTTAGGCATGGCATGGAGAAGAAGGGAAGAGGCAGCCTTGGGGCGTGGGGTTTCTCTAATTGAATTGCATTAGAATCTGAGTTGGGCGCAGGGTCTTATTTATAGACTAAGCTGATCCAACTCCTCTTCCTTCCCAACCAATCACAACCCTTTGTGAAATCAGATCTAAATCTGATTGGTGGGAATAGAGACCCCTGGATTCCTCCTTAGAGGGCGCCTAAGACCAGTCAAACTTGGATTCTTAGAAGAACTCTAATTGGAATCCAAAAGGGAGATGGAGTCCTTGTCCAACAAGGACTCCTAGGCGCCTCCAACTTGGGCACGCCTAGGGTGGCGTGCGCCCTTCTCCTTGCCAGGTTCTGGCAGGGGGGACAGGCCCCCACCAGCTCTCCAATAGGTGCATGACATGTGGTCAAAAGTCAAAGTGTCAATGGTCAACATTTGACCAGTCAAAGGTAGACTTTTGACCAAAGTCAAAGAAAAAGAAATGGCAGGTGACCAAAAATGGCAGGTAATGTCTTACAAAATAAGACAACCTTTTCTGACTTGGACAACCTCCAGTCAGACCATATGAAGGCCTCTGATTGAGCACAAACTCCTTTGGCTCAGTCAGGACAACTTATTTATGATAGCAAAAGAAGAACGTTAGGTTCAATCGAGTGCTAGCACGATTTCCTTGAACCTAATTGAATCTCATTCAGATCAATTGAACTAGATCAGTTCAATTGATGATCACCAGATTCAAACCCTTGTTTGTGTGACCCAGTTAGGTTCAGTTCTGTATGGTAATGGGATATGTCATGATCTCTATCATCGACATCATCGAAACTCCTTTCGATGGATCAGAACTCTTCTGATTCGAACAGCTAGAATGATCGATCATCTAAATCATTCTAATTGCTCCCAAAATCCACCAGTGACACCTAGCAGTATATGGTGGCAACCCATCAGAGCTGAATGCGAACCTCTTGGTGCAGCTACCTGTGTGATTAAGTTCTTCTATCTTGAGCCCCGATCAGATTAGGGTTAAGGTAAAACTCGTCAAACCCTAGTCTCTGTCATATGATGTAATCATTCGATTCGAGTCCAATGTGAAAATCTAAATAGAAACTCTTTCTATTATTTCACTCTGCCATGGCCATGGGCTTCTGGACTTGATTCTCATGATCATCATAGGGCTGCTCCTCTACCACCGAGGTAGATAGATTCCCATCTTGATGCAATCCAGTTCCTACAATGAACATGCTATAGCCAACATACACCTCAGGGTTTCCATATGGCTAGGAGACCGAGTAATGGTGTAGTCAAACTATAACACCCTCAAGGTGAACTGCCGATGCATCTCAGGTCAAAGAACCAGACACACTACTGCAGCATCGAGTCAGTCATTGACGAGAAGGTAGACTCCCTAATGACTACTCGAGGTGGTCACGCTCAGTGCCCTCGTTCTCTAACGAGTACCTGTACTCTCGCTCCGGTGTCTCCACACCGTAGACTCAAGACTCATCTACTAAAGAGAAGCGATTGTACACCAACCTTCCGGATCAATCACCATCCTCGTGATGATCCTATGGTCGGGAGCATTTTATGAGTTAATAATGATTATTCATGTCTTAAATTTTCAACTCTTGAAAATATGAATTATCATTACCATTAACTCAAAGGATGTATCACAGACACTAAATACACATATGTGATAGAAAATAACCCATTTTATTGATTATAGTCAAAATTATAATTTTGCCCCTAGAAGTGTATTACAAGTGTCAGCCAATTCTGGCTTCTAGGGCACATATATCTAACAATTCCCTTTGTGGGCAATACCATGGGATAGCCTAAGTTCTTCGCGGAAATTCCCCACAACTCAGAATAAGATCTTTCTTACAGGAATAAGATCCCGAGCTCAACTCGGCTAGAGATAAGATCTCTTTCGAGCGATCGGACTAACCTCGACTGCAGGAGATAAGATCTTTTCCCGAGTTTCAACCTCAGTTAGAGATAAGATCTCTTCCGAGCGATCGAGTTAACCTCAGTTAGAGATAAGATCTCTTTCGAGTGATCGGGCCAACCTCGACTACAGGAGATAAGATCTCCCCCAAGCTTCAACCTCGGTAGAGATAAGATCTCTTCCGAGCGACCGAGTCAATCTTGGTCAGAGATAAGATCTCTTTCGAGCGCCCGAGTCAACCTCGACTAGAGATGAGATCTCTCTCGAGCGACTGGGCCAATCTCGACTGTAGGAGATAAGATCTTTTTCAAGCTTCAACCTCGGCTGCAGGAGATAAGATCTTCTCCGAGCTTCAACTTCGATCAGAGATAAGATCTCTCCCGAGCGATCGAGTCAACCTTGACTGTAGGAGATAAGATTTCTTCCGAGGAGTTCAACCTTGAACCTTGGCTGCTGGAGATAATATCTTCCTCCGAGGAGCTCGACCTTTAACCTCGGCTGTTGGAGATAATATCTTCCTCGAGGAGCTCGACTTTCGACTTCGGCTGCTGGAGATAAGATCTTCCTCGGGGAGCTCAACCTTCGACCTCGCCCATAGGAGATGAGATTTCCTTCAACCTTGATTGGAGATGAGATCCCCTCGAGCCTCAACTTCAACTTCAACCTCGACTGAAGATGAGATCTCCTCTGAGCCTCAACTTCAACTTCAACTTTGGCTAGAGATGAGATCTTCTCTGAGCTTCAATCTGAACTGGCACAGAGCTCTGAAGAGAATTTCGACAGTCGCCTTTTCTCTACTCCCTTCCTTCGAGTTTCAAACTCGAGAGTAGGAAAACTATTATTGAAAATAAACTCCACACCTACCAAAGTCCAGTCTGATGCTCAGTCTAATGCAATCGATAGTCATGGAAGAGCTTCAGCGGATGACCCTTAGCCAAACTCCTTCAGTCGATCGAACTCCTCAGCGATCGAGCTCCGATCGAACTCCTCAACGATCGAGCCCTAATCAAACTCCCTCCGTACTCCCTCAATCGGACTTCTATGAAAGTCAAACTTCCTCCGCACTCCTCCAATCGGACACCCATGAGAGCCAAACTCCCTCCGCACTCCCCTAGATGGATGCCTATGGGAGCCAAACTCCTTTCGAGCTTCTCCTCTAGTTGGATGCCTGCAGAAGCCAAACTCCTTTTGAGTTTCTCCTCTAGTCGGACGTCTCAGAAGCCAAACTTCTTTCGAGCTTATCCTCTAGTCGGACGTCTATAGAAGCCAAACTTTTTTTGAACTCCTTCAGAAGCCAAACTCCTCTTGAACTCCTTCCAAACTTGTTCCTCAGTCAGATCCCGCTAGCGGATTACTTTCAGATAATCTTCTCCAGACGTATCCCCTTCAAGAGTCCGAACTCTTCTAAAATTGATATATGCCAAAGTCCACCAACCAAGCCTTCTTTCTCAGAGCTACGGCTATTAAATTTCGATGAACGATCGCCATCAATCTGCCATAGGCGATGCTACCGGATGGTATGACTATCACCAGATGGTATGGCTGTCACCATCAGCCTGACGATACTTTTTCCTCCATACCGAAGTCACCAGGCCTCGAGCGGTTCGCTGCTAGATAGCTACAGCTGTCACCATCAATCAAGCTCCATCTATAAAAAGGGATCCTTCAGATACATTTTCTCGAAGCTCTAAGCTCTCTTCTCTTTTCTAAAACTCCGTCGAGCTCTCACCTGAGCACTCTATTTCTATTGATCAGAAGAGCTGACTTGATCATCGAAGGATCCCGCTGAAGCTACCACCACCGACTCCGAACGAAACTTTGTTTTATAGATTACTGATGGTGACCTCGTCTCTCCCAGCTCCAGCTCGATCCAACGTCAACCAAATTCTATACCAATAGTTATTAATAGAGACGTTGTCTACCATCTTAAAGTTGCTAAAGTTATTAATGATAAATCTTATAGCCCCCTTACTGTCTTTACTATAGGCATCTTCTAGGGCAATTCAAAGCTCCTTAATAGTTTTATATTTTTTATATATCTCATATAAGTCATCTGATAGACAACTAAAAATTTTAAATCTATAATGAAACTTAATTTCTTCAGATGACTTGTCGGTTCTAAAGTGTCAAAAAAATCGTTAATCTAGTAGAAGATCTTGACCTAGATGAGGAAGAGGATATATTATATGAAGAAACCAGATCTATGATTTTAGGGCTAGATCTTAAAATTTTTTCAAGATCAGGTAGCAGAAGACTAAAATAAATCAAAATTTATTTTATAAAGATCAGAGAATCCCTAGATCTAAGATCCTATTACATGATTATTATATGAGATTAAATCAAAAATTAAAAATATTAGAAAGAAAAATATGTTGATCATATCAACATGCATCTATATTATATCTAATGTAGGTATGTAATAATAGATCAGATCCATATTGCCTGTATAAGTTAGATATTCTAACTTACTGATCCGGATTGAAGGATGAAGCTTCGAGCTGCACACGCATTCGACCTCTAAGAGATATCCATACAAGCCCACAAATCTCGTTCAGAAGTTCGATGCAAAAAATCGGTACAATATAATAGTACTGTGTTGATCATTCTTCGACGATCAATTCAATACTTTTTTCTTCAAGACTTAGAATACTCCAAAAAATTAGAAGAAAAGAAAGAGACTTTCGATCTGAAACAGCACTTGAAAATTTCTAAAAGATGAGGAGAAAAGAAGAGCAAAAGAATCCTAGAAGAAGATCCTCTTCTTCTTCTCTTTTCTCTCACCTAGACACCTATATTGATGTCTATGAAATCCCCATGCCCCAAGGGTCTCTCTCTCTAATTTTCACATGCCTAAGAGCCCTCTCAATGTCTAGAATCAGTATGAAATTCAGCCCAAAATTCTCTTTAAATAGAGAGTTAGGACAGACTCCTTGTCTAGGTCAAATATCTAATAAGGAATGTCCAAAAAGGGTAAGACTTGGGGCGCCCAACTCTTAGGCACCCTCTCCTTTTTCTTTGGTGTGGACCACCATAATTTGTCGCACAAAACTCTAATTTTCATAAAAAAATCTAGAGAAAAAATAGGAGTATAGACGATAAAAGAAAGAAGGAATTTTATTTGCAACAAATTCTATCAAATAAAGTTTGATTTCAAAACAACTCTCCAAATCTGACTTGGTCCATAACCACTTGCCACGTAAAAAAGAAGGGAGGGAGTGGGGCATGCATGAAGGCCTGAGAGAAAGGGTTTTTCATGAAAAAATCCTAAAAAATAGGCATGAGGGCATGGGGTGGGCGTGAGATATCACGTGGCGCAAGGAAAGAAGTCCTAATGTCACTAAAACTTCTAATTTGACTTGGTCAAATATGATTTTTGAATTAAATTAAATTAGAATAAATTAAACTTAATTAGAGTTGATCTTAATTTAATTAAGAGTCTAATTAAATTATATTTAATTTTAATTTAATTTTTTAATCAAATTAGAAAATTGGATTGACCCAAGTTCTAGTTGAACTAAGACTAGTTCTTCCTTGCACTTGGCTTATCCAATAAACTAATTGAACTTGATTCAATCAAGTACAAACCAAATCTAATAAAATTATATTTAATTAGACTTAATCTCAATCCTTTGGCTTAATTAAATTAAGTTAATTAGTAATTAAATTGCTAATCAATTCTCCTGCAACACTTGCACTAGGTTAAACATCAATCGTATTGATCGTTTAATCTTAGAACGATTCTTACTCATTGATCAACCATCCAATCAGATCGTAAACTCTAATATGTGTGACCCCATAAGTTGGAACCTAAGCTGGTAGCATAGAAACTATTGAGAATAAATCCCGCTTCCACCAAAGTCTAGTTTGATGCTTAGCCTAATGCGACTAGTAATCATGAAAAAGCTTCGATTGGGAATTCTTCCTCCAGCAGTCGAATCCTAGTCGAACTTCTTTAGCAGTCAAACTACTCCAACAGTCAAATTTCGATCAAACTCCTTTAGCAGTCGAACTGATCCAACGGTCGAACCCCTTCCGAGCTTCCTCTAGTGGTCTAACCCCAGTTGAACTTCTTCAAGCACCCAAACTCATCCAACGACCGAACCCCTCCCGGACTCCCTCCAACGGTCGAATGCCAGTCAAACTTCTTCAAGCATCCGAACTTTCTTTAGCAGTCGAACCCCTCTCAGACCTCTCCTTCAGTTGAATTTCTATAAGAGCCGAACTTCTTTTGAACGTCTCCTTCAGTTGAATTCCTTCAGGAGCCGAACTCTTTTCGAACCTCTCCTTCAGTCGAATTTCTATAGGAGCCAAACTTCTTCCAGATGTCTTCTTCAGTCGAATTTCTCTAGGAGCCGAACTCTTTTCAGACTTCTCCTTCAGCCAAACTTCATCTAGATTCTTTCAGTGGATTACTTTCAGATTTCAAGTAGTATTCCTCCCAGATGATCCCCTCTAACCGTATTCTCTTTAGGAGTTCGAACTTCTCTGAAATTGATATATGTCAAAGTTCTTCACCAATCAATGTTTGCTTTCTCTAAACTTCGACTATTAAATCTCAACGAATAGATGATCCCACTATTGAACGGTTATGACTGTTATTTATTAGGATGGTTACGACTGTCATTTATCAGTCTGCTTAAGGCAACTTCACTACCAAATGGTTACGACAGGCTCCGTCTATAAAAAAAAATCATCTAGATATATTTTCTCTAAGCTTTTTTCTTCTTTCTAAAATTCTACTGAATTCTTATCTGACCACTCCATTTCTATTGGCCAGAAGAGCTGACTTGATCATCGAAGAATTCTGTCGGAGCCATAATCATCGACTCTAAATGAAATTTTATTTTACAGGTCACCGATGGCAATCTCTTCTTCTCCAACTCTAGCTCGATCCGGCATCAACTGGATTCTGCACCAATAGGATTGGCACTAGAGGAAGGGCACCTCTTTTTCTGAGATTTCTTTATTTTTAAAAGAATGCTCAGCAGCGATCTCTCTTTTTTCTCTCTAGAGTTCTTCCTAAAAAAAAAAACTTTTCAGAAAAGCTTCAATCCGATGATCAATGGCCTCTATAGCCAGATCCATACATTCTTGCTCTAGCACCAGTAATTCAAGCTCCACTTATAGCCATGGTGGATGCGGAACAGTTCAACTTGCTAGTCCAGCAGGTTTGCGATCTTATGGAGGCAGTGCAGGTCATACATCGATAGGCTTCAGTACCAATTTAGCTGGAGCAGACTTTTTCGGAGCCCCATGATCCGATCAGAGGATGGTCGACTCGGGCTAGCCGATCAGTGACCTCCGAAAAGAGAAAATAGAGGGCGAAGAGCCATTGCTCGAACCATGATTCGATCCTGAGGAAAGCTTTGCCTCTATCACACCAGAAAACTCTAGAGATCAATGATTATGAAGATATTTTAAATCAAATGCTCCAAAAAATGAGCTGATAAATTAAAGAGCTCCATCATACTTCCTCCTCATATGGTAATAATATTTACACTAATCCTTCTTTTTCTCAAAAGATTATAGAGCCCATTCCATCGAACTTCAAGCTTTCCCAATTTAAAAGCTACGATGGAATCTCTGATCCGATCAATCATCTGGAGGCCTTTCGGACCATGATGCTACTCCATGGCACATCAGATGCCATCTTATGTCGAGCTTTTTCGTCTACCTTAAAGAAAGCAGCAAAAAACTGATACTCAATATTAAAGTTGGGTACGATCTTTTTCTTTAATCAGATGAGCCATCAATTTATAGCTCACTTCGTCAGCAGTCGATGTCCGCATCGAGGTTCGAATTTTTTGATGCATATCAAGTAGGAGAAAGAATCTATCCAGGCTTATGTCACCTGATTTAATGCCACTGCATTGGAAGTTCGAAATCTAAATCAGTCTGTTGCAATGGCCGCACTCAAGAGCGACCTTCAAAAGAATAATTTATTATTCTCCCTGAAGAAGAAGTATCCTAAAATCTTTGCCAATCTACTAGCTCGGGCTGAAGGATATGTCCGAACGGAAGAAACCTTCAAATTAAAGGATGAGAAAGCCATAGGAGAGTGGCAGACGGGCGAATCTAATAAACCCATAGTTGATGGAGGGCCGAATGAAGTTTAACCGTGCTCACGAACTCTCTCCGAGTGCAAGCAAGTCCGAACTCCTCCTTGAACTCGTCCTCAAAGAAGTTCCGACAAAAGAGTACGAAGAAGTTCTCCTCCCAGAAGGTTTCATAACTATGCCCCCCTCAATGCTCCACAGATGTTGGTCTGAAGTAGGAGAAGATTGATCGAGGGTATTGCCACAGCCAAAACCACCAAGGAGTGAGGAACAATAAGGAGATCGACCATCTTTCGACATCATGAACATTATCTCTGGGGGACTTAGTGCTTCGACATACTGCCATCTCTTAGCCTCAGAGCTAGAAAAAGCTTGTCCCAAATTCGAAAGGTCCATATGAAATAGAGAAGGTCGTCTGGTCTGGAGCTTATCGCCTGAAGGAGCTCGAAGAAACAACACTCCCACGATCTTAGAATTCAAAAAATCTGAGAATGTACTACCAGTAATTTTTCTTCAATAAAACTCTTTCATTTTAACATTATTATTTTTTGATGCAAAAACTATGTGATGATAGAAAAAAAGTAATAAAAAATATCCATATTAACCTCAACAAATCGAAGGCCTCATTCATTTTAGATGACATGAGGGGAGAGGCTCTGACAACGGCCCTTATATGCTCCTACAGTCCGTTAGGAATAGGAGGAGAACCTCATCCTAACGTGAGCAAAATTGAAGATCTCGTTCATTTTAAATAAGATGAGGGAAGAGGCCTTGATAACGGCCCTTATATGCCCCTATAGTCCATTAAGAATAGGAGGAGAATCTCATCCTAACGTGAGCAAAATCAAAGACCTCGTTCATTTTAAACAAGATGAGGGGAGAGGCCCTGACAACAGCCCTTAAGTGCTCCTACAGTCCATTAAGAATAGAAGGAGAACCTCATCCTAACGTGAGCAAAATCGAAGATCTTGTTCATTTTAGACGAGATGAGGGAAGAGGTCCTGACAATGGCTCTTATGTACTCCTACAACCCATTAAGAATAGGAGGAAAATCTCATCCTAACGTGAGCAAAGTTGAAGGCCTCATTTATTTTAGACGAGATGAGAGGAGAGACTTCGACAAGATTTTCTTCAACTTTAACAAGAGATAAGATCTTCTTCAACCTCGACTAGAGATAAGATCTCCCCCGAGCTTCAATTTCAATCTCAATAGGAGATAAGATCTCCTTCAACCTCGACTGGAGATAAGATCTCCTCTGAGCTTCAACTTCAACCTCAAATGGAGATAAGATCTCCTTCAACCTCAGCTGGAGATAAGATCTCCTCCGAGCTCCAATCCTTCAATAGAAGATAAGATCTCCTTCAACCTCGACTGAAGATAAAATCTCCTCCGAACTTTAACTTCAATCTCAATAAAAGATAAGATCTCCTTCAATCTCGATTGAAGATAAGATCTCAATCGAGCTTCAACTTCAATCTCAATAAGAGATAAGATCTTCTTTAACCTCGACTGAATATAAAATCTCTCTCGAGGTCCAACCCTTCAATATGAGCTAAAATCTCTTTTAACCTCAGCTGGAGATAAGATCTTCTTCGAGCTTCAACTTCAATCTCAACAGGAGACAAGATCTCCTTGAACCTCGACTAGAGATAAGATCTCTTTCGAGCTTTAATTCTTTAATAGGAGATAAGATCTTCTTCAACCTCGGCTAGAGATAAGATCTCCCCCGAGCTTCAACTTTAATCTCAACAGAAGATAAGATCTCCTTCAATCTCGATTGGAGATAAGATCTCTTTCGAGCTTCAACTTTAACCTCAACAGAAGATAAGATCTCCTTCGACCTTGGCTGGAGATAAGATCTCTCCGAGTTTTAACTTCAACATCAACATCAACAGGAGATAAGATCTTCTTCATCCTTGGCTGAAGATAAGATCTCTTTCGAGCTTCAACTTCAACGTCAATAGAAGATAAGATCTTCTTCAATCTCGACTGGAGATAAGATCTCCCTCGAGCTTCAACTTCAACGTCAATAAGAGATAAGATCTTCTTTAACCTCGATTGGAGATAAGATCTTCTCCGAGCTTCAACCTAAATGGATGTAGGATCCGGAAAAGGACTTCCGCAGTCATCTTTTTTGTACTCTCTTCTTTCAAATTTTGAACTCGAGAGTGGAGGGACTATTGTTGGGGATAAACTCTGCTCCCATCGAAGTCCAGTCTGATGCTTAGCCTAATGCGATTGGTAATCATGGAAGAGCTTCGATTGAAAATTTTTTCTCCAGTAGTCGAACTCCGATCGAACTCCTTTAGCAGCTAAACTCCTCCAGCAATCAAACTTCGATCGAACTCTTTTAGCAGCCGAACTCATCCAGCGGTCGAACCTCTCCTGGACTTTCTCCAGTAGTCGAATCCCAGTCGAACTCCTTCAAGCATCCAAACTCATCCAGCGATCAAACCCCTTCCAGACTCCCTCCAGCAGTCGAACCTCAGCCAAACTCCTTCAAGCATCCGAACTCCCTCCAGCAGTCGAACCCCTCCTAGATCTCTTCTTCAGTCAAATTTCTATAGGAGCCGAACTCCTTCTTGACGTCTTCTTCAGTCGAATTTCTATGAGAGTCGAACTTCTTTTGAACATCTTCTTCAGTCGAATTTCTACAGAAGTCGAACTTCTTTTAGACGTCTTCTTTAGTCAGATTTCTATAGAAGCCGAACTTCTTTCGAACCTCTTCTTCAGTCAGATTTCTACAGGAGTCGAACTTCTTTCGGATATCTCCTTCAGTCAGATTCCTTCAGGAGCCAAACTTGTTTCGAACTTTTTCTTCAACCAAACTTCATCTGAATTCCTCCAATGGATTACTTTCAGATTTCAAGTAGTATTCCTCTCAGATGATCTCCTCTAGCCATATTTTTTTTAGGAGTTCAAACTCCTCTAGAATTGATATATATCAAAGTTCTTCACCAACCAACGCCTGCTTCCTCCAAACTTTGACTATTAAATCTCAATGAATAGATGATCCCACTATCGAACGATTACAACTGTCATTTATCAGGACCGTTATGACTATCATTTATTAGTTTGCTTAAGGCAACTCCACTACCGGATGGTTACAATAGGCTCCTTCTATAAAAAAAGATCCTTCAGATATATTTTCTCTAAGCTCTCTTCTTCTTTTCAAAATTTTGCTGAATTTTTGTCTGAGCACTCCATTTCTGTTGGTGAGAAGAGCTGACTTGATCATCGAAGGATCCTATCGAAGCCACCACCACCGACTCTAGATGAAACTTTATTTTGTAGATCATCGATAGCGACCTCTTCTTTCTCAACTTCAGCTCAATTCGATGTCAATCAGATTCTACACCAACAGAAATAAATTTTTATACCAGTCGAAGTGACCATCTAGCAATAGTATCCAACAACTAGATAGGTCGAATGTGTAGAACAAACATCCGTAGAACTCATGTGGATATAGTTTTCATATAATTCATCTTCTTGATCAAAATGCTCATAGAATATCTCAGAGTTCAACTGTAAACTCTGATCAGGCTGTTCACATTTATTTCAAAATATCAAATCCATCTTATAGATTATCTTGATCAAGATTTTGCTATATTAAAATATAGTGATACATTCTTCTCCAACTCTTAGAGTGGTCAATCCCATCTTGATCATACACTAATTTTGTAAGTACTTGATTATGTCGAGAAGCCTTTCATTACTGAATTAAAAATTTAATTAGTTTGATACCAAAGCACAATGAGTTGCTTACAAGTCACTGAAGTGATCTCAGATCTAAGGGATACTTATACCTATGTTCCATCAAAAATATTTTCGATAGCAAAATGCTCTAGAGTTAATCACGTTCAGTGACGATGTACTCCTACATCTCACCTATATGCTATACCAGTATTTTCATACTTCTTGATTAAAAGGATAACCAACTTATATGGCATATAGCGATCTATGCTCAATAGATGCTGTCATCTTTATTAACAGTCTATCATTTAATCATAAATAATTTTAAGGACTAATCGATAAATCTTCTCTTTATCGAATATAAATAGTCCTAAGAACTTCATCATAACAATGGAGTTAGAACATGAAAACTTATGATAAAAAATATCAAAAATATATTTTATTAATTAATAAATTAATTATAATTATAATATAGTACAACCATCAATGGACTGATGATTAACTTTGGGATATATTTTTCAACATTATATAGTAGTCTTTTTCCAATGAGAGTTATGAGGTCTAATATGATTAACTATGCCTCAAACTATTCCTTCCACCTAAGGAACCCATGGCTATTAAACTTTTTGAATTTAAGGATCAAAGCTTTCTCAATACCCATTGGTGTATAATATAGGACTACAAGAAATTTGATTAAAAATGGTTTAAATAGAGCTGCAAACAGAATTTAAAATCTATTAGGACTCTTTGTTTTCAAAATAGAAATAAAAAATCTATCAAAAAATAATACTAATAGTTGACCTCTATTGTACAGAATAATAAAAATTATGATGCAAGTTATCAGCCTTAAAAATACAATGTCAAATTTTGGTATAACTATGATTATCCATGTTTCAAAAAGCCAATTAAATTTAAAATATTACAATCTAGTATCTGATTTGTAAAAAATGGAACATAGAGATCGTAAAAGTTTTGCCTTAGATTGTTAGAAGAATCCTTCTAACGAGATAGTTTTGTTAAATATAGAAGTATTTAAATAATAGTTTTGATAAATTTCTGCTTTATCAAACTATATGATAAGGATAAAAGAAAGAAATTTAACTTATCGAGAGCCCGATTGGATTGGCTCGTTAATTTACAAAGCAGACAAAGGAGAAAAATCCGAAAGCATGTAATCACTATCCTCAGATAAATTTTCGATCCTCATGCCAGTATTTATTAAGAATTCTATCCCAAGATATGACTGAGATACTCTCTTTTGAAGCATGATCGTAGAGAGGGTTGATGATCGCAAGTTGAAAATTAATGGGATCCAACTACGATAGCTGATATCGTAAGTGGCTCAATGATCACACCACCGTTCGATGTATAATGCTGGTGGTAATGAATGACGAGTTCAGCCATAGGTTTGAAAATGCCCAGCCATAGGAGATGCTTCAAATATTGAATGATGTCTTTGGCACGTCGGACGATGTTGAAAGGCAAAAAATAAGTTATGCCATTTTCAACGCTCGAATAAGGGACGGAGCCTCAGTCACCGATCATGTATTGTACATGATCGAGATGATTGAGCACCTTAGCAAGTTGGGCTTTCTCTTGCACGAGCAGCTCGGTAAGGATGTGATCCTTAATTCTTTGCCCAAGTCTTTTCTCCCCTTTCTAACTCATTTTAGAATGACAAAGCCTGTAGTGAACTACCATGGCTTGGTGGGATTGCTGCAGAACTTTGAGAAGGATCATCAACTCTACAAGGAGATGATGAATGTAGTGGGAGGGTCTTCTTCTGATCATTGACTCTTTAAGAAAGGGAAGAAGAACAAGAAGAAGAAAAATAAGAAGGTGTGGTCGCATGCTGGAATGACTGCACAGGGTCAGACCAAGAAGTGCAAGCCCGACTAGAGCCAGGCAGAGTGCTTCTTCTATAAGAAGCAGGAGCACTGGAAGAGGAACTGTCCTCTATACATTACCTTCCTGGATCTGAACAAATCAAGAAAGAAGCAAGTGGTTGCTGGGTAAGGTAATTATATGATAACACCTTATAATTTTTTTTTATTTGATTCTACTATCTGGGTATTAGATATTGGAAGTCCTTATCATATTTGTAATTCTATGCAGGGCTTGCAGATCAGTAGGATATTTGATCGAGGCAAGAGATTTTTGAACGTTGGAGATGGAAGATAAGTTCCAATTCTAGCTTTAGAAATCATGAACCTTGTAAACAATTTAGATAAAGTTATTCTTAATGAATGTCATTATTGTCCAACTTTCTTATTGAATGTCATTTCTGTAGGCCTTTTGACCATGAATGATTTTGAAATATCAATAAAAAAAAATTATAATATCATTTTGAATGGTATTATAATTTTGATTGGATAATTGAATAACGAAATTTATTTACTTTCTATGCCTGTTAACGTAGTTCAATCCTTCAGTAAATGCCCTAGAATTAGTGATGTGTCTGATGTCTACCTTCGGCACTGTAGGCTAGATCATATTAACAAGAATAGAATTAATAGGTTAGCTCAAGAAGAAATTTTTTAGGTTAATGATTGTGAGTCACTTTTGACCTGTGAGTCCTATCTTCTTGGTAAGATGACCAAGTCATCTTTTATTGAAAAAGATGAATGAGCCACTGAACTCTTGAATTTAGTACATTTGGATGTATGTGGACCTATGAGCTCAAGTATCAGAGATGAATATTTCTACTTCATAACCTTCACAGACGATCTATCGAGGTATGGGTATGTCTATTTAATAAAGCATAAGTCGGAGTCGTTTGAAATATTCAAACTATTTCGAAATGAGGTAGAAAAGCAAACTAAAAAGAGTATTAAAATTTTTCGATCTGACTGAGGGGATGAGTACCTTTCCAGTGAGTTTCTGACATATCTTGGAGAGAATGAAATTCTCTTCTAATGGACTCCTCCTGGAACACCACAACATAATGGTGTATCTGAAAGAAGAAATCGAATCCTGTTGGACATGGTTCGATCCATGATGAAATTTGCTGGTTTGTCGATTTTTCTATGGAGATATATGCTCGAGTTGGCTTGTTACATTCTAAATAGGGTTCCAAGTAAATCTGTTAATAAAACATCATATAAAATATAGACAGGATGTAAGCCAATGCTTTCACATCTTAGGATTTGAGGATGTCCGACCTACGTCAAACGTTTGATGACAGACAAGCTTGGACCTAGGTCTGATAAGTGTAGCTTTATAGGTTATCCAAAAGAAACCAAAGGATACTACTTCTACCTTACTGATGAGCAAAAAGTGTTTGTCAGCCTTAAGATAGCTTTTTTAGAAAAGAAGTTTCTTGGTGAAGAAACTAATGCCTCCAAGGTCGAACTTGATGAAGTACGATAGGTGGAAGAACGGACATAAGTTATTGAACCTGAGCTGGATCTGATTAGATCAGACTCAGAATCCATTGTAGAAGCATCCTTAAGGAGATCTGATAGAGTATCATGTCAACCGGATAGATACTATATTTTTTTAGTCCAAAATGGGGATGCTATCGAACTCGATGAGAATGATTAGGATCTAATCATCTATATGATGCAATGTAGAGATCCAACTCTGAGAAATGGCTTGAGGCCATGAAATTCAAGATGAAATCCATGAAGGTCAATGATGTATGGACATTGATTGACCAACCCGAAGGGGTAAAACCCATAGGGTGTAAGTGGATCTTCAAAAGAAAAAGTAGCACAGATGAAAAGGTGGAGACCTATAAAGCCCATCTGATTGTCAAGGGATATCGTCAACATTATGGTATTGACTATGATGAGATATTCTCTCATATGGCAATGCTCAAATTCATTCGAATAATGCTTACCATAGCTGCCCATCTGGACTATAAAATCTGATAGATGGATATGAAAATAGCTTCTCTGAATGGAGAGCTAGATAAAGAAGTGTATATGATACAACATGAAGATTTTACGTTCATAGATGAGTCTAAGGTGTATAAGCTTCAGAAGTCCATTTATAGACTAAAGCAGGCATCTCAGAGCTGGAACATATGATTTGATAAAATAATCAAAACGTATGACTTCGTTAAGACCAAAGAGGAGCCCTGCATATACAAATGGGCTAATGGACCAGCAATAGTATTCCTAGTATTATATATGGATGATATTCTCTTAATCGAGAATGATGTCTCTGCATTATAAGGAATAAAGATCTGATTGTTATCATAGTTCTTCATGAAAGATTTGAGAGAAGCTTCCTACATCCTAGGAATGAAGATCTATAGAAATAGATCTAAAAGGTTGCTTGGATTGTCCCAGTCCATGAACAATGACACTGTACTGAAATGGTTCAGCATGAAAAATTCTAAGAAAGGCTATCTACCGATAGGCCATGGAATTTATCTTTTAAAGAGAGATTGTCCAACAACACCTCTAGATAAAGAGCGTATGAATAGAATATCATATGCTTCAGCAGTGGATTCTATAATGTATGTCATGATATGTACGCGATCAGATATGGCATACTCACTAGGTGTAGTGAGTAGATATTAATCTAATCTAGGGGAGAATCATTGGAAGATTGTTAAAACTATCCTAAAGTATTTAAGAAATACTAAGGACCAGTGGCTTGTATATGATAAATCAAACTTAAAATTTGTGGGATTCATAGACTCTAGTTTTCAGTTCGATCATAATGATAGCAAGAGTGTGTCGGAATATATATTTATCCTTAATGATGGAGCCATCTACTGGAAGAGTTTCAAGCAGCACACTATGATCGATTCAGTTTGTAAGGCGAAGTATATCGCTGCATTAGATGTTGCCAAAAAAGCGATGTGGCTAAGCAAATTCATTATCAAGCTTGGAGTATCACCCTCTCTTAATGGTCCAGTTCTACTTTATTACGACAGCTCTGGAGCCATTGCTCAGGTGGAAGAACCAAAGGTACACCAGCAGACGAAGCATATTCTACACCGCTACCATCTTATTTGAGGGATTATGGATTGAGGTGACGTCGACCTTCAGAAGATTGACGAAAAGGAGAACCTGATCGACCTATCACTAAAGCTATTGTGGTGAAGGAGTTCGACGACTTTAAGTCGAAGATAGGTATTAAATACTGCACCAATTGACTTTAGTCCAAGTGGAAGATTGTTGAAAATATGTCCTAAAGTCAATCATCAGTCCGTTGATGATTGAACCATATATTTATAATTATATATAAATTATAAATTAATAAAAAATATTTTGATATTTTTCATCATAAATTCTATTATCTTTTAATGAACTTCTATGTTATGATGAAGTTCTTAGGACTATTTAGATTCGACAAAGGAGGATTTATCATTTAGTTCTTAAATAGTTCACGATCAAATGATACGTTGTTACTTAGGACGATAATATTTATCAAGTATAGATCGTTGTGTGCCATATAGGTTGGTTGTTCTCATAACCAAAGAGTGTTGAGATACTGATATGGCATGCAAGTGAGATATATGGGTACATCTGCACTGAACGTGACCAACTCCGAGGCTTTTCTTCCATCAAGATTAGCTTCGATGAAATATGGATATAAATGTTCCTCTGATCTGAGATCACCATAATGACTTTCAAGCAACTCACTGTATTTTGGTATCGGACTATTTGAATTTTTAATTCAATGATGGATGATTTCTGAGCACAATCAAATACTTATGGAGTCAATACATGTATCAAGATGGGATTGACCACTCCTGAGTTTAGGATCTGTGTTTAATTATATTTTAATTTAGCAAAAGCTTGATCAGGATAGTCTTAGTGAGGAGTCATGGGACTAATTGCTTTGAGACACGATATGGATGTATTTTTTAGGATTGACAGTCTAACCTTGAGTCATCTATTACACAGAGATCATAAGGATGAATTATACGGTAATCATATTCGCATAGATTCTGAATATTATAATTATAATTATTCAACCTATTTGGATATCGGATATCATTGCTAGATGGTCACTTCAATTAGTATAGAAATTGATTTCTATACTATCGGCTTAGGTTCAGACATGCAGGATCACACACATTAGGAGTTCCTACCTGATCTGATGGCTGATCAAGTCCCATTGGTCTGAAACTCTATGGTTAACAGTCCCACTAGACTGAGACTCTGTGACCATGAGTCCTACTGGATTGGAACTCTAAGTCTGACTTGTTTGGGACTCTCTAATCAAGAGTTTCATTGGTCTGAAACTCTATGATCAAAGAGTCCCACTAGATTGAAACTCCATGATTAAGAGTCCTACTGAACTGGAACTCTGAGTCCTACTTATCTGGGACTCTCTGATCATGAGTCCTGATAATCTAGGATACTGTGGTCAAGAGTCCCACTGGATTGAGATTTTATGATCAAGAGTCCTACTAAACTGAAACTCTAAGTTCTACTCATTTGGGACTCTCTGATCAAGAGTTTCATTAGTCTGAGACTCTATGATCATGAGTTCGATTCATTTGGAATACTGGGTTCAAGAGTCTCACTATTTTAGGATTCTTCAAGAGTTTCATGTTGATAGGACTCTGTTGTCCAATAACCCATTCGATTTAGACTCAGATATTTTTTGAAGAATTAATTAAAGATTTGATTATTGATTAGCTCAATTTGATTGAGCGATGAGAATTTGATCAAGTTTGATTGAATTTGATTCGATTGGATTTGACTCGATCAGGTCATGAGATGATCTAACCGATATGGAAGTTTTAACCCTAATTTGATCAGAACGTAGATCTAATTAATTTTTATTTTAATTAAAATTTTATTAGATTAGGATAAGCCTAATTTATTAGGTTTAATTGAGTTTAATTGGGTCTAGATTAATTGGTTTGGTTGAAACCAATTAGGATTAAGTCAAATGAAGTTTGAATTCAAATTCTCCCATGCGCCCACCATTTTTGACTTTTTCACTCTACTTCCCATGCCCTTCCTTTTATTTATCAAATATTTTTTGAGAAATAAAAGTATACACATAGAAGGAGAGTTCTTCTGCATGTTAAACACAAAGGAGGGGGCATTGGATAAGGATAAGAGGCTCATTTGATTTTTGAAATCAAGTGAGTGGTTAAAACCTCTTAACCACTCGACTCTTATCATTTTTCATACAATTTTCCTATGGTATTCACATTAATAAATTATATAAATTTTTGTGCATGTAGAAGAAGGGGTTAGCAAAAAAAATCTTAGAATGAAGGTGAATAGGATCCTATAGTGTTTTACTTTTCCCTCATCTCTCACTTCTCCTATGATTTTCATCTCTAAGAATATCCTATTTTTAGATATAATCTAAAAAAAATTATAGATCTTAAAGTTATCTTTTCATGAAAATTTATTTCATAAAAAAACTCCATACAGACAGGGCATGATAGAATTTTTAGTATGTCAGGATTTTTGGACCGAGTGAAATCCTAGATTTGGGAATCTGGGTTCGGATGGAAAGATTGAGTGCTGTGAGCATCGGATCGCCACCAAATTTGAAATATATCTTCATAATCCTTCAATATTTATGTTTTAATTTTTAGACTATCTAAAAAATAAAAAATATAGGATCGATTGGATCGATCGTGATCAGCCATCAAAGGCTCCGATGAGAAGCTAGTACTCCAATAGGGCTGATCAGGATCAGGATCTCCGTGTGGACCAACCGTAGAGGTCGATACGACTGTGATATAATATTAGTGCATTATTCGATAAACTCAAATTATAGTGATTGACTATCCGTAAAAAGATATTATGTTCTGAACACATAGATATAGTAAATAGTTTATTACATAGTTTTATTTTTAGATCTATTGATTAATGCATGCATATTATATTTAGATCCTAATATGTAAGGTTAAATAATCTAATATGATTAGTAGATAATTAATTAGATTAATTATTTTTTACTATATTATTACTATTTTTAAAATATTTTTTGAAAGTAGCATGGCAAACCCTGCACTATCTTTTTCAAATATTGGGAATGTATCCCAAAGTCAATCATCAGTCTATTGACGATTGGATCATATATTTATAATTATACATAAATTATAAATTAATAAAAGTTATTTTAACATTTTTTATCATAAATTTTATTATCTTCTAATGAACTCCTGAGTTGTGATGAAGTCCTTAAGACTATCTAGATTCGGCAAAAAAGAATTTATCATTTAGTCCTTAAATAGTTCACGACCAAACAATACGTTGTTACTTAGGACGACAATATTTATCAAGTATAGATTATTGTGTGCCATATAGGTTGGTTGTCCTCATAATCAAGGAGTATTGAGATACTGATATGACATGCAAGTGAGATATATGGGTACATCTGCAGTGAACGTAACCAACTTCGGAGCTTTTCTCCTATCAAGATTAGATTTGATGGAATATGGGTATAAATATCTCTCCGATCTGCGATCATCATGGTAACTTTCAAGTAAGTCATTATATTTTGATGCCAGACTATCTGAATTTTTAATTCAGTGATGGAAGATTTTTAGGCACAGTCAAATACTTATAGAGTCGATGCATGTATCAAGATGGGATTGACCACTCATGATTTCAAGAGTTGTCTTCAATTATATTTTAATGTAGCAAAATCTTAGCCAGAATAGTCTTAGTAAGGAGTCAAGAGACTAATTGCTTTGAGATACAATATGAATGTATTTTCTAAGATTGACAGTCTAACCTTAAGTCATCTATTATACGAAGGTCATAATGATGAATTATACAATAACCATATTCACGTAGATTCTGAATATTACAATTACGATTATTCGACCTATCCAAACATCAAGTATCATTGCTAGATGGTCACTTCGATTAGTATAAAAATTGATTTCTATGCTACCGACTTAGGTTCGGACCTGCAGGATCACACACATTAGGAGTTCCTATCTGATCTGATGGCTGATCTAGAGTTTCATTGGTTTGAAACTCTATGATCAAAAGTTTTACTGAACTGAAATCCTATGACCAAGAGTCCTATTAGATTGAAACTTTGAGTTCTACTTATTTGGGACTTTCTGATCATGAGTCCTGATATCTAGGACACTATGGTCAAGAGTTTCACTAGACTGAAACTCTGTAATCAAGAGTTCTACTAGATTGAGACTCTGAGTCCTACTCATCTGAAACTCTTTGATCAAGAGTTTTACTAATCTGAAACTCTATGATCACGAGTTTGGTTCGTTTGGTATACTGGGTTCAAGAGTTCTATTGATTTAAGACTCTTCAAGAATTTCATGTTGATAGGACTCTATTGCCCAGTAACCCATTCGATTTAGACTCAGATATTTTTAAAGGATTAATTAGTAATTTGATTGTTAATTAGCTTAATTTGATTGAACGATGATGATTCGATCAAATTCGATTGAATTTGATTTGATTAGATTTGATCCGATCAGGTCATAAGATAACCTAATTGCTATGGAAGTTTTGACCTTGATTTGATCAAGATGTAGATCTAATTAATTTCTAATTTGATTAAAATTTTATTGGATTGGGTAAAGCCTAATTTGGTTGGATTTAACCTAATTTAATTGGATCTAGATTAATTAGTTTGGTTAAAACCAATTAAGACCAAGTCAAATGAAGTTTGAATTCAAAGTCTTCCATGCGTCCACCATTTTTTACTTTTTCACTCTACTTCCCACGTCCTTTCTTTTATTTGTCAAATATATTTTTAGAAAAAAAAAATATACATATAGAATGAGAGTCCTTCTGCATGTTAAACACAAGAAAAGAGGCATTGGATAAGGATAAGAGGCTCATTTGATTTTTGAAATCAAGTGAGTGGTTAAAACCTTTCAACCACTCGATCCTTATCATTTTTTATGTAGTTTTCCCATGGTATTCATGTAAATAAATTATGAGAATTTTTGTGCATGTAGTAGAAGGGCTAGACATTACATGGTAAAAATTTTAGAGTGTTTGGGCACCAGTTCTGGATGAAAAAATCTTAGAGTGAAAGTAAATAGAATCTTGCAGCACTTTTTTTTTTCGCTTATGCCTTTCTTCTCTTATGATTTTTATCTCTAAGGATATCCTATTTTTAGATATGATCTAAATAAAGATTATAGATCTAAAAGTTATCTTTCTATAAAAACTTATTTCATAGAAAAACTCCACACAGAGAGGGCATGATAGGATTTTTAGTGTGTCAGGATTTTTGGGCCGAGTGAAATCCTAGATTTGGAAATCTAGGTTCGGCTAAAGAGATCGAGTGCTGTGAGCATTGGATCGCCATCAAATTTGAAACACATCTTCATCATCCTCCAATATTTATATTTTAATTTTTTAAAATATCTAAAAAATTAAAAAATATACGATCGATTAGATCGATCGTGATCAGCCATCGAAGGTTCTGGCAAGGAGCTAGCACTCCATAGGGTTGATCGAGACCAGAAGCTCCGTGTGGACCAACCATAGTAGCCAGATATGTATGCGGCTGTGACATGTATTAGAGCATTATTCGATGAACTTAGATTATGGTGATCGACTATCTGCGAAAAGATATTATGTTCTAAACACGTAGATGTAGTAAATAGTTTATTACATAGTTTTATTTTCAGATCTATTAATATATGCATGCATATTATATTTAGATTCTAATGTATAGGATTAAATAATTTGATATGATCAATAGATAATTAATTAGATTAATTATTTTTATTATATCATTGCTATTTTTGAAATATTTTTTGAAAGTAGCATAGCAAATTCTGCACTATTTTTTTCAAATGATATCAAAGCAAGAATCTTTAAACATGATATGCTTATATATTTAGATTAATAATTTAGATTTGATCTAAATATTGATCTAATAATTAAAATAATTAGATTTAAAAAATTAAAATCTAAATCGTATGTACTGCAGGTTATTTTGGTACGTTGCTGATCTATATCTTTAATCATGAAATTACTAGATTTAATTTAATATTTTTATAATTTAATTATATTAGACTTTAATCTAATTCATGATTTCATGACTCTGTAGTGTATATAGTTTTAGATTAAACCCTATAACTAGTGTTGTTTGTGAATTGAGATGATTTAATTTTGAAATGAATCGACTCAATTGGTGAATAATGCTAAGTTATAAAGAATCTTTCAAAATTAACAATATTTTTGAAATATCGAACCCTAACCCTCACTCCATAAACTTAATTAAAAATTAAGTATAATAATTTAGTATCTAAAATTATGAATTAAGACTCTAAGTCATTAATCATAAACTTGTGGATTATTGGGTTAGCTGAATTAGATCCATAAATTGGGTTAAACCTAAGGTTAGTTAAAAGATGAACTAATTTAGAGTAATTGATCAAATCTAATTAATATTAATTTAAATTAGATCAAGGACTCTATATACTCAATTACAATAGTTGTAGTTGGTCAAGTCCATGCCTTTAATAAGAACCAAATGAATTTGATTCAAGGCTACGCGGTCGAATCCAAAATTACTAGGTTGGTCAAATTAAAACTAATGAACTGGATGGTGTCTAAGGTAAGTTTGGCAATTTGGCCAGTGGTTTTTAATTGAGAGCTACTCACATTGATTTAATTTTTGATGAGTTAATGGCATATCCCTTCCACTGATCTTGCTTATTTGGCCATCCTGATGAGTTAGATTTTGATTAGATCACTTGGTGATTCGAGCTCACCCATATCTATTAGGTAAATCGGTCTAACTGATTTAGGTGCTTCTAATGCCAGCTTAGATTAAATTCTTTTTTGACTTGGTGAAGTCAGTGAAAGGATCGAAATTGACTTGCTAAATTTTTTTAAATTGGTTAACTAAATCCTCTAAAATTATTAGATCCTTAAAAATAAAATAGTTATATATATAACTAAATCATAGCCTCCCATTAAGTTGAGTGATAACAGGTTCATTAGTATAATGATCATTGGAGGCCCAAATGCCTAGTGATTATTAACTAATAAAATTATCATTCATAAAATGATAATTTAGTTAAGTTTTTCTGATGGTGGTTAGGTTGGTCGATCAAAATTGGATCTAATCATTTATTGGTTAGATAAGATCAAATGTGGTCATGTTAATGGTTGAACCTAATCAAACCTTTTTCAATGGAGGCCAAAGCCTACTGATTAGGTCTATGAGATAAAATCAATGTTACTAGAAGTTGTTTAAAAAAATAATTAATTTTGAATCTATCCATAGGTGCACATGGGTTGACCAACCAAAGTTGGACTCATGTGTAGTCTATGTGAATTCTAGTACCCACTAAAAAATTAGAGTAATTCCTCGAATTGAAGGTAAAGACTATCAATTTGTATAAAATGGTGGAAGGACCTTTAGACTGAAGTCCAAGTCTTTAGGATTAATAATTCATATACTAATTAGATTTGATTTTTCTTTTTATATGGACATGGCCACTAATCTATCACTTTGGTCATTGTTAGACCATGACAAATTAATGGGATCCAACTATAATAGCTGGTATCATAAGTTAAAAATCATCCTGGAGCATGAGCGGATCCTTTATATGGTAATGGATCGAGCACCTAAGGAGCCAGCCCTGAATGCTAGGAAAGCGGTCTGAGATACTTATATAAAGTGGCTTAATGATCGCACCACCGTTCGATGTATAATACTGGCGGTAATGAATGACGAGTTCAGTTGTAGGTTCGAAAATGCCCAGCCATAAAAGATACTTCAAATATTGAATGACTCTTTTGGCACATCGGACGACGTTGAAAGGCACAAAATAAGTTATGCCATTTTCAACGCTCGGATGAGGAATGGGGCCTCAGTCATCGATCATGTATTGTACATGATCGAGATGATTAAGCACCTTAGAAAGTTGGGCTTTCTCCTGCACAAGCAGCTCGGTAAGGATGCGATCCTTAATTCTTTACCCAAGTTCTTCCTCCCCTTCCTAACTTATTTTAGAATGACAAAGCTTGTAGTAAACTACCACGACTTGTTGGGATTGCTGCAAAACTTTGAGAAGGATCACCAACTCCATAAGAAGATGGTGAATGTAGTGGGAGGATCTTCTTCTGATCGTCGACCCTTTGAGAAAGAAAAGAAGAACAAGAAGAAGAAAAATAAGAAGGTACGGCCACAAGATGGAACGACTGCATAGGATCAGACCAAGAAGCACAAGCCCAATCAGAGCAAGACAGAGTGCTTCTTCTATAAGAAGTAGGGGTACTAAAAGAGGAAATGTCCTCTGTACATTAACTCCCTGGACCCAAATAGACTGAGAAAGAAGCAAGTGGTTGCTGGGCAAGGTAATTATATGATAACACCTTACAATTTTTTCTTATTTGATTCTACTGCCTGGGTATTAGATACTAGAAGCCCTTATCATATTTGTAATTCTATGCAGGACTTGCAGGTCAGTAGGAGATTTAATCAAGATGAGAGGTTTCTGAACGTTGGAGATGGAAGATAAGTTTCAATTCTAGCTTTAAAAATCATGAATCTTGTAATCAATTCAAATAAAGTTATTCTTAATGAATGTCATTATTGTTCAACTTTCTTATTGAATGTCATTTCTGTAGGCCTTTTGACCATGAATGATTTTGAAATTTCAATAAAAAAAAATTTATAATATCATTTTGAATGGTGTTATAATTTTAATTGAATAATTGAATAATAAAATTTATTTACTTTCTATGCCTGTTAACATGGTTCAATCCTCTAGTAAACATCCTAGAATTAGTGGTGTCTGATGTCTACCTTTGGCACTAATAGCTAGGTCATATTAATAAGAATAGAATTAATAGGTTAGCTTAAGAAGAAATTCTTGAGGTTAGTGATTGTAAGTCACTTCTGACCTATAAGTCCTGTCTTCTTAGTAAGATGATCAAGTCATCTTTTACTGAAAAAGGTGAACGAGCCACTAAGTGAGTTTAGTGCATTTGGATGTATGTGGATCCATGAGCTCAAGTACCAGAGGTAGATATTTCTACTTCATAACCTTCATAGATGATCTATCGAGGTATGGGTATGTCTATTTAATGAAGCATAAGTTGGAGTCGTTTGAAATGTTCAAACTATTTCGAAATGGGATAGAAAAGCAAACTAAAAAGAGTATTAAAATTCTTCGGTCTGATCGAGGGGATGAGTATCTTTTCAATGAGTTTCTAACATATCTTGAGAAGAATGAAATTCTCTCCCAATGGACCCCTCCTGAAATACCACAACATAATAATGTATCTGAAAGGATAAATCAGATCCTGTTAAACATGGTTCAATCCATGATGGGGTTTGCTGGTTTGCCGATCTCTCTATGGGGATATGCGCTCGAGTCAGCTTGTTACATTCTAAATAGAATTTCGAGTAAATCTATTAATAAAATACCATATGAAATATGGATAGGGCGTAAGTCAATGCTTTCACACCTTAGAATTTGGGGGTGTCCGACCTACATCAAATGTTTGATGATAGACAAGCTTGGACCTAGGTCTGATAAATGTAGTTTTATAGGTTATCCAAAAAAATCAAAGGGTACTACTTCTATCTTACTGATGAGTAAAAAGTGTTTATCAGCCTTAAGATAGACTTTTTAAAATATGAGTTTCTTGATAAAGGAACTAATGCCTCCAAGGTCGAACTTGATGAAGTATAATAAGTGGAAGAACAGACACAAGTTATTGAACCTGAGCTGGATCTGATTAGATCAGACCTAGAATCCATTGTAGAAGCATCCTTAAGAAGATCTGATAGAGTATCATATCAATCGGATAGATACTATGGTTTTTTGATCCAGGACGAGGATCCTATCGAACTCGATAAGAACGATCAGGATCCAATCATCTATATGGATGCAATGCAGAGATCTGACTCTAAGAAATGGCTTGAGGCCATGAAATTCGAGATGGAATCTATGAAGATCAATGATGTATGGACATTGGTTGACCCATTCGAAGGGGTAAAACCCATAGGGTGTAAGTAGATCTTCAAAAAAAAAGGTACGGATGGAAAGGTGGAGACCTATAAAGTCCATCTGGTTGCCAAGGGGTATCGCTAATGTTATGGTATTGATTATGACGAGACGTTATCTCCTGTGGCAATGCTAAAATTCATTCGGATAATGCTTGCCATAGCTGCCCATCTGGACTATGAAATCTGGCAGATGGATGTGAAAATAACTTTTCTGAATGGAGAGCTAGATGAAGAAGTATATATGATACAACCTGAAGGTTTCATGTTCATATATGAGTCTAATGTGTGTAAGCTTCAGAGGTCCATTTATGGACTAAAGCAGGCATCTCGAAGCTGAAACATATAATTTGATAGAACAATCAAAGCATATGGCTTCGTTAAGAATGAAGAGGAGTCCTACATATACAAATAGGCTAATGGTCCAGCAATAGTATTTCTAGTATTGTATGTGGATGACATTTTCTTAATCGAAAATGATATTTCTGTATTACAAGGAATAAAGATCTGACTATCATCACAGTTCTTCATGAAAGATTTGGAAGAAGCTTCCTACATCCTAGGAGTGAAGATCTATAGAAATAGATCTAAAAGATTGCTTAGATTATTCCAGTCCACGTACATTGATATTGTCCTAAAATGGTTCAGCATGAAAAACTCCAAGAAAGGCTATCCACCGATAGGCTATGAAATTTTTTTTTCAAAGAGTGATTGTCCAACAACACCTCTAGACAGAGAGCATATGAATAGAATATCATATACTTCAGCAGTGGATTCTATAATATACACCATCACATGTACACGATCAGATGTGGCATACTCATTAGGTATAATGAGTAAATATCAATCTAATCTAGAAGAGAATCACTGAAAGGTTGTTAAAACCATCATGAAGTATTTAAGAAATATTAAGGATCAGTGGCTTGTATATGGTGAATCAGATTTAAAACTTGTAGGGTTCATAGACTCTAGTTTTCAGTCAGATTATGATGATAGCAAGAGTGTGTCAGGATATATATTTATCTTTAATGGTGGGACCATCTGCTGAAAGAGTTTCAAGTAGCACACTATGGTCGATTCAGTTTATGAGACAGAGTATGTTGCTACATCAGATGTTGCCAAAGAAATGATATGGCTAAGAAAATTCATCACCGAGCTTGGAGTAGTATCCTCTCTTGATGGTCCAGTTCTGCTCTATTGTAACAGCTCTGAAGTCATTGCTCAAGCAAAAAAATCAAAGGCATACCAGCGGATGAAGCATATTCTGTGTAGCTACCATCTTGTCCGAGAGATTGTGGATTGAGATAACATCGACCTTCAGAAGATCGATGGAAAGAAGAACCCGACCGATCCATTCACTAAAGCTATTGTAGTGAAGAAGTTCGATGACTTTAAGTCAAAGATAGGTATTAGATACTGCACCGATTGGCTTTAGTCCAAGTAGGAGATTGTTGGAAATGTGTCCCAAAGTCAATCATCAGTCTGTTGATGATTGGATCATATATTTATAATTATACATAAATTATAAATTAATAAAAATTATTTTGATATTTTTCATCATAAATTATGTTGTCTTCTAATGAACTCTTATGTTGTGATGAAGTCCTTAGGACTATCTAGATTCGGCAAAGAAAAATTTGTCATTTAGTTCTTAAATAGTTTACGATCATATGATACGTTGTTACTTAGGATGACAATATTTATCAAGTATAGATCATTGTGTGCCATATAGATTGGTTATTCTCATAACCAAGGAGTGTTAAAATACTGATATGGCATGCAAGTGAGATGTATGGATACATCTGCATTGAATGTAACCAACTCTAGAGCTTTTCTCTTATCAAGATTAGCTTCAATAGAATATGGATATAAATATTCCTCCGACCTGAGATCACCATGGTGACTTTCAAGCAACAAACTATATTTTGATGTCGGACTATCTGAATTTTTAATTCAGTGACGAAAGATTTTTAGGCACAGTCAAGTACTTATGGAGTCAGTGCGTGTATCAAGATGGCATTGACCATTCCTGATTTCAGGAGCTATGTTCAATTGTGTTTCAATTTAGCAAAAGCTTAGTCAGGATAGTCTTAGTGAGGAGTCACGAGACTAATTGCTTTGAGATACGATATGGATGTATTTTCTAGGGTTGACAGTCTAATCCTGAGTCATCTATTACATAGAGGTCATAAGGATGAATTATACGATAACCATATTTGCATAGATTCTGAATGTTGTGATTGCGATTATTCGATCTATCCGAACGTCGGATATCATTGCTAGATGGTCACTTTGATTAGTATAAAAATTAGTTTCTATGCTACAGGCTTAGGTTCGGACCTACGAGGTCACACACATTAGGAGTTCCTATATGATCTGATGGCTGATCAAGAGTTTCATTGGTCTAAACTTTTATGGTCAAGAGTCTCACTGGACTGGAACTCTATGACTAAGAGTTCTACTGGACTAGAACTCTGAGTCCTACTTATTTGAAACTCTCTGATCAAGAGTTTCATTGGTCTGAAACTCTATGATCAAGAGTCCTACTGAACTAGAACTCTATGATCAAGAGTCCTATTGGACTGGGACTCTAAGTCCTACTTATCTGAAACTCTCTGATCATGAGTCCTGATAATCTAGGATATTATGGTCAAGAGTTTCACTAGATTGAAACTCTGAGTTCTACTCATTTGGAACTCTCTAATTAAGAGTTTCACTAGTCTGGGACTCTATGATCATGAGTTCGATTCATTTGGGGCACTGGGTTCAAGAGTTCCACTGATTTAGGACTCTTCAAGAGTTTCATATTGATAGAACTCTATTGCCCAGTAATCTATTCGATTTGGATTCAAATATTTTTAAAAGATTAATTAATAATTTTATTATTGATTAGCTTAATTTGATTGAGCAATGAGGATTCGATCAAGTTTGATTGAATTTGATTCGATTGGATTTGACCCACTCAGATCATGAGATGACCTAATCGATATGGAAGTTTTGATTCTGATTTGATCAGGATGTAGATCTAATTAATTTTTAATTTAATTAAAATTTTATTAAATTAAATTAAATTAAATTTGGTTGGATTTAATCTAATTTAATTGGATCTAGATTAATTGGTTTGATTGAAATCAATTAGGATCAAGTCAAATGAAGTTTGAATTCAAATTCTCCCATATGCCCATCATTTTTGACTTTTTCACTTTGCTTCCCATGCCCTTTCTTTTGTTTATCGAATATTTTTTAAAAAATAAAAATATGCATGCAGAAGGAGAGTCCTTCTGTGTATTAAACATAAGGGAGGGGGCGTTGGATAAGGATAAGAGGCTCATTTGATTTTTGAAATCAAGTGAGTAGTTAAAACTTCTCTACCACTCGATCTTTATCATTTTCCATACTATTTTCTCATGGTATTCATGTCAATAAATTATGAGAATTTTTGTGCATATAGAAAAAGGAGTTAGCATTATGTGGTAAAAATTTTAGACTATTTAGGCATTAATTTTGGGCAAAAAAAATCTTAGAGTGAAGGTGAATAGGATCCTACAGTATTTTTTTTTCCTTTATGCTTCTCTTCTCTTATGATTTTCACCTCTAAGGATATCCTATTTTTAGATATGATCTAAATAAGAACTATAGATTTGAAATTTATCTTTCCATGAAAAATTATTTCATAGAAAAACTCCAGACAGAGAGGGCATGATAGGATTTTTAGTGTATCAGAGATTTTGGACCGAGTGAAATCCTAGATTTGGGAATCTGGGTTCGGATGGAGAGATCGAGTGCCGTGAGCATCGGATTGCCACCAAATTTGAAACACATCTTCATCATCCTCCAATATTTATGTTTTAATTTTTTAAAATATTTAAAAAATAAAAAAATATATGATCAATCAGATCGATCATAATCAGCCATCGAAGGCTCCGACGAGGAGCTAGCACTCCAATAGGGCTGATCGGGACCAGAAGCTCCGTATGGATCAACCGTAGAGGTCGGACACATATACAGTTGTAACATGATATCAAAGCATTATCTAATAGACTCAAATTATGATGATCGACTATCCACAAAAAGGTATTATATTCTGAACACGTAGATATAGTAAATAGTTTATTACATAGTTTTATTTTCAGATCTATTGATGTATGCATGCATATTATGTTTAGATCCTAATATATAGAGTTAAATAATCTAATATGATCAGTAGATAATTAATTAGATTAATTATTTTCTACTGCATCATTATTATTTTTAAAATATTTTTTGAAAGTAGCATGGTAAATCCTGCACTATTTTCTTCAGAAGGGAGGAACAACAAGGAGATCGACCGCCTCTCGGTATTATCAACACTATCTCTGAGGGACTTCGATGAGAAGAGGCCAATGAATCTGGAGGATCAATGAAAAGATGGAGGGCTGAAGAATCCATAACCATTACTGAGGTAGATGCATGGAGAGTATAATTTTGGTACAATGATGCGGTTGTAATCTCTTTAAATATAGTAGACTATGATATACGTTGCATCCTAGTTGATAATAGAAGTTCGACTGACGTCTTATTTTATGATGCTTTCTCTAAAATATCAATATCTAATAGTCAGCTTGGACCAATAAACTCTTCCCTAGTAGGCTTCGCTAGTGCTGCAATACCAGTTGAAGGTATAATAACTCTAGCTATAGCTGTCGGATAATATCTAAAATAATCCAAAGTGCAGATGAATTTCCTAGTAGTAAAGGCTCCCTCCACTTACAACGTAATTCTCGGCTGACCTAGTTTAAATGCACTTCGGATGGTGGTATCCACTTATTATTTGAAGATAAAGTTTTCGATAAGTTACGGGATCGAAGAGATCAGGAAAGATCAAGCTCTGGTAAGGCACTGCTACTCAATTATCCTACGAAAGGAAGAATAGTCCGACCCTTATCCTATTGATGGGCTGGATGCCCGAGACGACCTCACGGAAGAAAGGAGAGAACCAATAGAAGATCTTATGACAGTCCCCCTGAATGATGGAAATGCGGAGCATACGGTGCAAATTGGCTTCAATCTAGAAGATGAAGTTCGAAAGCAGCTCATCGCCTTTTTACGAAGGAATGCCAACGTCTTTGCCTGGGTTTCAATGGATATGCCTAGGATTGACATCGAGATTATAGAATATCGGCTGGCCGTTGATCCTAAGTATCGACCAGTGAAAGAAAGAGTTCGAGGCCATGCGCCAGAAAGGTAGAAAGTAATAGTAAAAGAAGTCAACAAGCTTTTCAACATCGAATTTATCTGAAAAATCAGCTATCCGACTTGGGTCTCTAACGTGGTCCTAGTCAAGAAAGCCAATGGTAAGTAGAGGATGTGCATCGACTTTAAGAAGCTTAACAAGACCTACCCAAAAAATAGCTATCCTTTGCCCAGAATCGACCAACTGATGGACGTAACTTCAGACTACGAGCTCCTCACCTTCATTGATGTCTTCTCTGGCTACAACCAAATTTGGATGGCATCGGAGAATGAGGAGAAGATTGCTTTTATTACTAATCGTAGTCTTTACTGTTATAAAGTCATGCCCTTCGGACTTAAAAATGTAGGTGCAACTTATCAGCGCTTGGTCAATAAAATCTTCAAGAAGCAGATCAGCCGCAATATGTAGGTTTACATCGACGACATGCTAATCAAAAGTCAAAAGACTGTCAATCATGTTGCCAACCTTGAAGAGATTTTTGATGCACTTAGAAAATACAAAATGAAGCTGAACCCATCCAAGTGCATCTTTGGGATAGCCTCAGGAAGATTTTTGGAATTCATGATCTCGAGATGAGGGATCGAGGCCAATTCGAAGAAAATTTGAGCCATCCAAGAGATGACCGCTCTGAAGTCCATCAAGAAAGTTCAGCACCTGATCGAAAAGATGGCATCTTTAAATTATTTTATCTCAAGGTCGGTCGAATGCTGCATGCCCTTCTTTCAAATCCTCAAAAAATCGAAAGATTTTTACTGAACTCAGAAATGCCAAAAGATGTTCGACGAGCTCAAGAACTATCTCGACTTGTCCCTCCTACTGGCCAAACCCGAATCCGGAGAAGAGCTATTTCTCAACTTCATGATTTTTCCTATGATGCTAGTGGTAGTTCTGATCAAAGAAGAGGTGAAAGTATAATAATCAGTCTACCACATAAGCCGGATCCTAAGAGATGCTAAGATCAGGTATACAAAGTTGGAAAAATTAACTTATGCTCTTCTAATTGCAGCAAGAAGACTTCGATCTTACTTTCAGGGACATACAATAACGCTCCTCACTGACCAGCCGATCAGAACAATCCTTCATCAAATGGATGCTTTCAAAAAAATTGCAAAATGGGCCATTAAATTAACAAAATTCGACATCAACTATCGACCTCGGCCAACAATCAAGGCTCAAGCACTAGCTGATTTCATAGTTGAATGTACAATTTCAGATGAAGCCAAGCTTGAGCAGAATGAGACCGGCATCCCATGGTTGCAACAGAGCCTTCTCGAAGAAAGTGCCGACCTTTCCAAAGGTTTTTGGATCCTATACATGGATGATTTGTCCAACTCCACTGAAGCAGGTGTGGGGTTAGTCTTAGTCAACCCCAAGGGAGTCATCGTCGAGTACGTGCTACGCTTTGAATTTTTTCAACTAATAATGGGGCTGAATATGAAGCATTAATCACCGAATTAAAAATAATAAGAGAGTTAAAAGTATATCGACTTCAAGTCTATAGTGATTTTCAATTAGTAGTCGGTCAAGTTAATGGCAACTATGAAGCACGAAAGAAAAGTATGATGAAATATCTTGAGAAAGTAAAGAATTTGACTCTGGCCTTCAACTGTTTTGGCATTCGATAAATTTTGAAGATAGAAAATATAAGAGCTGACCTCCTCTCCAAATTAGCCACTTCAATCTCAGCCGAACTGTCCAAAGAAGTATTTTTTGAAACTCTAAAATATCCAAGCTCAGAGGAATCGTAGCTCGTTATGTAGATGGGGCTCGAGCTGAGCTAGATTGACCCATTAGTTGCCTATCTCAAAGAAGAAGTTCTTCCTCAAGATCCGAAAGAAGCTCGAAAACTCAGGAATCAAACCTCCCGATATGTTTTATATGAGGGCAAGTTGTATAAAAGATCGTATTCGCTACCATTGTTGAGATGTCTCCAACCTTCAAAGGTCAACTTCGCATTATGAAAAGTGCATGAAAAAATTTATGGAAGTCATGTAGGAGCCAGATCCCTATCATAAAAACTACTTCGACAAGGATACTATTGGTCGATCTTGTACCATAATTCTATGGAGTATATTAAGAAATATGACCGCTGTCAGAGAAATACAAACATACAAAGACAGCCGATCTTTGAGTTTACTCCACTAAGCGCACCTTGACCATTTGCGTAGTGGGAAATGGATATACTTGACCTTTTTTCAATGGCATCCAGACAACGAAAGTTTCTCTTGGTTGCGATCGACTACTTCACCAAATAGATCAAAGCCAAACCACTAGCAAAAATTACTGAGGTCAAGGTACAGGACTTCGTCTAGAAATCAATCATCTATCGATTTGGTCTGTTCCAAACTCTCATAATAGATAATGAGCGACAGTTTACTTGGACGAGGTTCGCTGAGTTCTGTGAAGATCTAAATATCTTCCATCACTTCATGTCGGTAGCTCATACACAGATAAATGGGGGAAGCTGAAGTAACCAACTGAATCTTGTTGCAAGGCATCAAGATAAGGCTCGATAGAGTAAAAGGAGCCTGGGTGGATGAACTCTACCACGTCCTCTAGGCGTACCGAACTATTCAAAGGCTATCGACTGAAAAAACATCTTCATCTTAGCTTTTGGAACGAAGGCAGTCATCCCAATCGAGCTTAAACTTCCATCAGCAAGGGTCGTGGCCTTTAATGAGCAGCATAACTTGCAGGACCTCAGAGTCAACCTCGATCTGCTGGAAGAAAAAAGAGAAAAAGCCCAAGTTCGGATGGCAGCCTATAGGCCAAGGGTGGCCCGATATTATAATTTCAAAGTCAAAGGTAAAATATTCGAAGTGGGAGACTTAGTACTTCAATGAGCCGCTATCTCTCAACCTCAAAGCCAGGAGAAGCTTGCCTAAATTAGGAAGGACCCTACGAGGTCACGAAAGTCATTCGATCCGAAACATACTACTTGAAGAAACTTGGAGGGGCAAACCTGCCTCGATCATGAAATTCAAAAAATCTACGAATATATTATCAATAATTTGATTACAATAAAATTTTTCTACTCCAACATCCTAATCTTTGTTGAGTACCGGTGATAAAGGAGGACTACCCCACGAACTTAATTTCATGACAAATATAATCCGTTAGAAATAGAAGGAGAACCTCATCCTAACGTGAGCAAAGTCGAAGATCTCATTCATTTTAGATGAGATAAGAGGAGAGGCCCTGACAACGACCCTAATGTGCTTCTACAGTCCATTAGAAATAAAAGGAGAACCTCATCCTAATGTGAGCAAAATCGAAGACCTCATTCATTTTAGATGAGATGAAGGAAGAGGCCCTGATAATGGCCTTAATGTGCCCCTACAGTCCGTTAGGAATAGGAGGAGAACCTCATCCTAATGTGATCAAAATTGAAGACATCGTTCATTTTAGATGAGATGAGGAGAGAGACCCTGACAATGGCCCTAATAGCCCCTACAGCCCATTAAAAATAGGAGGAGAATCTCATTCTAACATGAGCAAAGTCGAAGACCTCATTCATTTTAGATGAGATAAGGGAAGAGGCCCTGATAATGGCCCTAATGTGCCCCTACAGCCCGTTAGAAATCGAAGGAGAACCTCATCCTAACATAAGCAAAGTTGAAGACCTCATTTATTTTAGATGAGATGAGGAGAGAGGCCCTAACAACGGCCTTAATATGCTCCTACAGTCCGTTAGAAATAAGAGGAGAATCTCATCCTAATATAAGTAAAATCGAAGACCTCATTCATTTTAGATGAGATGAGGAAAGAGGTCCTGACAATAGTCCTAATGTATCCCTACAGTCCATTAGGAATGGGAGGAGAACTTCATCCTAATGTGAACAAAGTCAAAGGCCTAATTCATTTTAGATGAGGTGAGAAGAGAAGCCCCGACTTGGCCGAAGATAAGATCTCCTCCAAGCTTCAACTTCAACAGGAGATAGGATCTCCTTCAAACTCGATCGGAGATAAGATCTCTTCCAAGCTTCAACTTCAACAGAAGATAAGATCTCCTTCAATCTTAGCTGAAGATAAGATCTCCTCCAAATCTTAACCTCAATAGGAGATAAGATCTCCTTCAACCTCGGCTGAAGATAAGATCTTCCTCGAGCTTCAACTTCAAAAGAAGATAAGATCTCTCTCAACCTCCACGAGAGATAAGATCTCTTCCGAGCTTCAACTTCAAAAGAAGATAAGATCTCTCTCAACCTCCATAGGAGATAAGATCTCTTCCAAGCTTCAACTTCAATAGAAGATAAGATCTCCCCCGAGCTTTAATCTCAATGAATGCAGAGCCCAGAAAAGAACTTCGGCAGTCGTCTTTTTTGTACTTCCTTCCTTCGAATTTCGAAATCGAAAGTGAGGAACTATTGTTTGGGATAAACCCCGCTCCCGTCGAAATTCAGTCTGATGCTTAGTCTAATGTAACTGATAATCATAGAAGAACTTCGATCAAAAATTTTTCAGCAGTCGAACTTCTTTTGGACCTCTCCTTTAGTCAAATTTCTTCAAGAGCCGAACTCCTTTCGGACCTCTCCTTTAGTCAAATTCTTTAGGAGCCGAACTCCTTCCGAACTTTTTCTTCAATCGAATTCCTCCAGGAGCCGACCTCCTTCCGAACTTCTCTTTTAATCGAATTCCTCCAGGTGCTGAACTTCTTATGGACTTCTTCTTCAGTCGAATTTCTCCAAGAGCTGAACTCCTTCCGGACTTCTCCTTCAATCAAATTTCTTCAGGAGCCAAACTTTTTCTAGATTTCTCCATCAATCAAACTCCATCCGGATTTCTCCAGTGGATTACTTTCGAATTTCAAGTAGTATTCCTTTCGGATGATCCCCTCTAGCCGTATTTTCTTTAGGAGTCCGAACTCTTCTAAAATTGATATATGTCAAAGCTCTTCACCAATCAATGCCTGCTTCCTTCGGACTTCAACTATTAAATCTCAACGAACAGGCGACTCCACTACCAGATGGTTACGACAGTCATTTATCAGTCTGCTGTGATCCTACTACCGAATGGTTATGACTGTTATTTATCAGTCTACTATAGGTGACCTCACTACTGGACGATTATGATTGTCATTATCAGTTTACTACGGATGATACCTCTCTACGATCGGACGATTATGGTTGTCACTATCAGTCTGCTCTAGACTCCGTCTATAAAAGAAACTCTCCAGATATGTTTTCTCTAAGCTCTTTTCTCCTTTCAAAAATTCTGCTGAATTCTTGCCTGAGCACTCCATTTATATTGGCCAGAAGAGCTGACTTGATCGTTGGAAGGTTCTGTCGGAGCCACCACCATCGACTCCAGATGGAACTTTATTTTGTAGATCACCGATGACGACCTCTTCTTTCTCAACTCCAATTCGATCTGGTGTCAATCAAATTCTGCACCAACAATATCCAACACCCCATCATTATCACTACCTTGTAAGATGTGGGAGTGCAAATCTAATGAGTAATGGCAGGGGAATAAAAATCAATGGTGTACTATAATTTATTCATCGTAACACCTAAATATTAGATTCTATGTAGGCCCATATGTGAGTCCAGGTCAAGATTTTAGGGAATTCCAATCATCCTTTTTGGATCAAGACTGCAAAATGCAAGAGAAGAAAAAAAATAAAAATAAAATAAAATAAAATAAAATTAAAAAGAAAAATAAAAAAGAAATAAATATATAAAAAAAGAATTAGAAAAAAAAATAAAAGGAAAAAAATATGGAAGAATGAAAGAAAGAAGAGAAGATACGTAAGAAAGAAAAAAAAAATATATATCCATCAGAATGAATGATTGGAACGGTTTTCGAAATGAGGCCGGATAGCGAGATATCCCATTGAATGAAAAACAGGAACAATCCCATCTCACATGCCTTAAAATCTTGATTTGGATCAACTAAAATAGAACTTTCTTATGAGTGCTAGTACGACATGGTGGACTCTATACACAGCCCAGGCCACTCTTTAACTACTTGGAAACAAATTTCAGGTCCAGCTGGAAAATTGTGTTTCTACTGGAACTACTGTAAGAGCTGTCACCTTATGCTCAGTGAGAAATCTTTGGTCTGTCAAAATTTCCCATCAATGAAATATTATTTGAGTTTGCATTAGAATCCACATTATATTTAGTTATTTATACATAGATAATTTTGGGAAAAAGAGAATACATAAGTCTTGGGAACTAAACCTTCCTTCATCTTTTCTCTTATTCGCTTCTGCAACGTACAATTTCAATCAACCACTTCAACACTGTATATTGATACCTTGGACTCTTCGGAGAAAACAAAAAAAAAAACCTACTTGACTTCAGGATAATCTCAATTAATCAGCCAAAAATATATTAGCTCTTTACGAGCCACTCCCAACCTTGCTCTCCTAACTTCCCTTTCCCAAATCGATTGAATTCGAATCCCAAACTCAAATAAATTTAGAGTAATCTTAATTAATGATCTAAATTTATCACTTAACTATGCTAGCACTTTACAAACTATTCTTATGTAGTTAGACTCTTTAGTAGCAAATCTCAACTATATTAAAGTTCTTGCCCAGGTTACTCCATATATATATATATATATATATATATATGGAACTAGGCCCAGGTTACTCCATATATAAGGCACAAAATGATCGATAATATTGCCCAACATGTTTTTCCTGATGGATGGTATTACCAGCCCAAAGATTCCTATAAGACTCAAGCTTGGTTTAAAGCTATCCGAACATCCATTCAGTGCTCATAAGGCACTATCTTGACAAAATTGATCTCCAAATATATACACATTTCACAGTCTAAATTCTCAAAATTTTAAGTTCATCTGATTGGAAAGATAGCCCATCAAGTTACAAAAAAATTGGCCCAAAACCTTCCTCTTCAATATTTCAATTACTGAGACCAGCCTGGTATCTTACTTTCCTCTACCAAAATTCTCTCCACAGACATTTTTGGCTTTTCTACTTTAAAACAAATATCTCCTACCATTTTTCCTACTGATTTAGTATATGGTGAAACTATTACGGAGCCATTTCTGAAATTCTCTCAACATCTATCCATGAAGGATTCACTTAGTTCTATAGAAAAGCCATTCTTCCTCTAAAAAACTAAAAATTTTCTATCCTACTTGAATTCTTTTTCCAATTCACTCTTTTTTGGATTTTTACATGCGAGTACATCTTTGTCCAACCTCACATCAACCATAAAACTAGTAGGCAAATGAATCAGCCAATCAAAATGAAAATGAAGAACTCTAAGGCACCAACACCGATAATAACTCCTACAAGATCGTCAAGCAAGTTTAAATGAGAGGACAACAATATTATTCTATTGAAGTCAATTTTTCAAACAATCATAGTTCTTCAGAATCATCACCAACTCCATGACACTCCATCATAGCTCAAAACCAGAATCTCTATCATCATAGATCATTGAAGCTAGAAGATGCATACCAAGGCCATTTGGATGTGCCAGAAGATGTATACATCGATAAAAAAATTCTAGATGTAGAAGCGGTGATATTATATATATATATATATATATATATATATATATATATATATTATGATGGAATACCGTGATGTTACCATCTCAGCATCTCGAAGAAAAACAAAAAAAAAGTGCCGAAGGGAATTGAAATCGCGATTTTGTGGAGGGCCGAATGGTCGAAACCCGTTGGAAATCAGAAACCGAAAAAAAAGAATCACCGATCGACATCTAAGAATCTCGTCGATGGCGGAGACCGGAAGGTCGGGCGACCATTGAAAGCGGCTGGAGGATCTGCCTGGACAATGCACTGGACTGGGACAAGTAATTGGAAGCGCCTCCGAGCACGATCGGAGGATCGGGCCCGGCGCAATGTTATGCGAGTGTAATCCGTATTGGCGGAGAGGCAACATCTGATGAGGGCCGGCGGCGATGGGTTGGTAGACAGGGAGCAGGCCGGGGAGGAGGCGGTGCTGAGGGAGGAGCTGTATGGGTTGCTGCCAGCGGGGATGCGGGGGCGGTGAGGGCGAAGCTGAGGGAGTGCTGGAGGAAGGACGGGGGGGTGGTGGACGAGTGGCTGGCGAAGGGGTGGAAGGAGGTGGTGGGGCGAATTCTCGGGTGGCTGGGGCAGGTGGCGCAGGATACTGCGAGCTGGCAGGAGGAGCAAAACATGGACCATCAACAGCGGTTCGAGGCGAAGCCAAGGGTGCTGCTGCTATAGACTCTGCATTTCTCTGACAAGGAGAAGGCGGAAGCGGCGATCGTGGAGGTGCTGGTCGGGTTGAGCTGTGTTTGTTGGTACGAGGAGAGGCGGTTGGACTCTTTGACGTTTTGAACATGATTAAGAATCAAGTTCGGAAGAAGATGATGAACAGTTATGGGGATTTAGGAGTTCATTAAGAATTGGTAAAAACATTTCTGGATTCCTTTTTTTTTGTTTTTTTTGATGATAAAAAAACATTCCTGGACTCATGTTTAGGACATGGAATGCGTTTGCCTATTCCCCTTGCTGGGTTGGTTTTCTTGATATACATACACAGTTTCCATGAGTATGGCTTGGGAAAGCCGGATAGGCATCAGCTTTCTTTGTTTCGTCTGCATAGTTTCAGAGGCTCTGGAGATGGAAGATGCTGGAAAATAAACGTATTAGATTGATTTTTTTCTTTTTGGTAGTAGTGTTGGAATGATTTTTTTTTTTTTTTTTTTGGGTGACTGTTGGAGTGATTTTTTTATGATACACAGTTTCCATGAGTATGGGTTGGGAAAGCCGGACTTGGCATCTGCTTTGTCCGTTTCATCTGCATGGTTTCAGAGGCTCTGGAGACAAAAAGATGTTAGAAGATAAACGTATTAGATTGAAATTTTTCCTGTAGACGTGTTGGAGTTTTTTTCTTTTCTTTTCTTTTTTTTTGGTGTGTTGGGTGAATGTTGGAGTGATTTTTTTCATGATACACATGGTTTCCATGAGTATGGGTTGGGAAAGCCGGATAGGCATCTGCTTTGCCCGTTTTGTCATAGTTTCAGAGATTCTGGAGACGGAAGATGCTAGAAAATAAATGTATAAGATTGATATATTTTTTATTCTTACTTTGTTACCCAGCAATCCAATTCAGTAGGTTGCACAGAAAAGATCCGATTAGATCATACACCAATGATTCAAATGTTTTTGAAGTCTTAGCATGAGATATTACACCTACAGTCAAGCAGCACAGTGTTAAGGATATGGATAATCAACAAATATATTAGCTACATCGGATGGGTAAAGAACCTAAAATAATAATAAATTTAAGCCAAGGTCATGAATATTAGGAGAAACAATTCATTAATGGGTCGATAAAGCCACACAAAATAGATTTAATTTAATGATAAGGCTAATTAAATCTCAGACTTTATATAGATGAGCGTAGGATAAAGCCACATGATCATGGAATCTCCATAGAATACTTAAAGTGGACTGAACTGGTGCGGATGTCATTAGAGTCAAACACGTGAGCAATGGACGCCATCATTCAATTCCAGGAACTCATTATATATATATATATATATATATATATATATATATATATATATATATATATATATATATATATATATATATATATATATATTTTATGGAGTATTGTAATGTTGCCAACTCAGGTTCTCAAATGACTTCTATTGTCTCATCTAGAATCAAAGTTTAAATATATGGTGCTTTCAAGCCGAAAAATCAGCAGACACGCTATGATGCTTTTTTTTAACCAATGGTCTAAACCTCTTTCTCATTCGATACTTACAACATCATCCACCTTTTATCGGTGCCATGTTTATAAAGTATTATGTAATCATATATAACTACGAGGCTCGTGCCATGGCTTCCATCATTGATAGTGCTGTCGGAGATCGGACCTTTTATTGGGCAATTGAGCGGTGCAAGCAAAATTCAAAGTACAAAACACATGAAGGAAGTCGAGCGGAAGGGGATGGTCAGAATGGAAGATGTTGGCGACAGTAGAAAGGGGACCAGACAGAAAGTAAGAGAAGAGAAAGAAGAGGCAGTGGTGGTGCCGGAGGCGGTAGTACCAACAGAGGTATAAGAAGAAGAGAAGGGGAGACGGTGCGATCGAGATCGATATTTGTCGAAAGAGAAGATGAGCCATAGTGGAACAGCAGGGAGGGTAGGGCAGCATTGGCAAGTGTGGAAAAGGAATAAGAATAAAAAGAAAAAAATAATAAAATATTATTTTATAAAATAATAAATAATATGATATATAATAAATAAAAAATAAAATAAAAATATTAAAAAATAAAAAATATTTATTATAAATATTTATTATTAAAAAAATTAATAATTATAAATTATAATTATCTACTCCATATAATGCATGGATTTTTGACTAGTTAAAAAATAATAATAAACATAAAGATGTTGAGAAAAATGAGGAATTTCATGTTGCTAGAAAAAATAGAGATGCTGACAACATGAATATCTCATGCAATGCGGGCACCATAGTTCTTGTATAGAATAATAGATGTTTATAAAATTTACACATATATTTTTTGGCATAAACATATAACTATATTATATATCCATCTCATCACCTAGGTTTTACAAAAAAAAGTTGAAACCAAAAGGTTTAATTCATGGTAAAGTACTAAAAAATATTGGATACTTTAAATCCAAGTTTATCATCTTACATTTTTGGAGGCATATTTGTGAAATAAAAGAAAAATAAGGAATGATAAAATTATATATTTGTGTATATTATTGGAAAATACAAATGTTCCTTCTTTCTTTTTTTTTTTTTCATAAATTTTCATTGTTTTTCTTCCTCTTCTTTTTATATAACTTGGTATATTTAAATTTGAATTCTAATCACTCAAGACCTACTGAGAAATAACTATTTTTTTTTAGAAGGACATGGGTGTTGCAAAAAATGTATGGTTGATGAATGGGATTATGAAAACGAACGGTTATGATTGATGATATGTACTGATGTACGGTGCACGCCGAGAACGAGCTTTCTCCGAGTCCGTGCCTATATTTATCCCCACTCCGCAACAAAAATAGCCAACCGAAGCAGGAAGATCGGAGCCAAAAAAATCGGAAAAATAGCTTAAAACAAGACAGACCAGAAGCCTTTGAATGGGTTTCCGGATACCTCATGTCACGGCCTTCCACCGGGCCTACCGCGCTGCTAGAACACCATTAAACGGCCACCGCCTCGCTCCCTTCCTCCCCGCCGCCTCCTTGGCGGAGGAGCACCAGAACCATTCGAGGGTCGGCAAAAGATGGCATGTCGGCCACTCCCACGACCACCACCACCACCACGCCGGGAAGGGTCCAGAGGCGGAGGGAATCTTCCGGCTAGGGCTAGCCGCCGACGTGGCCCTCGCCACCGGGAAGGCCTTCACTGGGTACATCTCCGGCAGCACCGCCATCGTCGCCGATGCCGCCCACTCCGTCTCCGATATCGTACGTTAGTCCCGGAAACCTTGATTTCTTATTTCTTTATTTATCATGCGATTTCTTGTTTTCGATTCCCACGAGATTTATCTTCGAATCCTCTTGAATTAATTCCCAATCTCTTATGATAGTTGATTCAGAAACTAATTCAGGATTTGTTGCTGTTAATCAGGTCCTTAGCGGCGTTTCTTGGTGGTCATTTAGAGCGGCGAAGGCCCCCAAAGACCAAGAACACCCTTATGGTCGGTTGGTTTTGATGTTGTCCTTGGATTCTGATCCATTAACTTCATAATCTTCTATACTGATCTTAAATGTAAATTGTAGTTTCGTGGCATGAAATGTATCATTTTTATTCGGAGACTGCCTAACTTAAATTCATTTAAGTGATCGTTTAATGGCATGGAGTCTGATAGATTATAAGTAGCTATCATCCAGAGGGATTATCGTCACCCTGTCTTGACTTCGTCGGATATGCATTAATGTTCTGCTATTTTCCTTCTTCATTCTGTGCGGATAATTTCCTTAAAAGTGGTTCCATGTAGTTAAAGCAGTATTGTTGACGCAGACGTCGCCGGAATCCATTGGAGTGGAGGCCGATGAGGTCACCGCCGGAGATCTACAAAACAAAATCCCATTCGGAGCCGGTGGGGGTGACTCCGGTAGCACCCTTCGACGATCAAGTCAGCTTCAGTCAATAGGAATGGAGTGCTTAGTATGGAGTTCTGTAGAGTTTAGAAAAGGAGAGAAGGGTTTTTAGAACCTAGCGTAAGCATATCTGGAGGGTCTTTTTATAGAGAGAGCTTGTCGTAACTGTCTTGATTAATGATTGTCGTAACTGTCCTAATCAATGCCGATCGTTATTGACTTTAAATGTCGATCGTTATTGACTTGATAAATGCCGATCGTTATTATCGTGTAACCGTTTAGTAGTAGGATCGCTTGCAGGAATTCGTCAACGATCCGTAAGAAGTTCGGCTTCCATAAAAGTTCGGCCACTGGAAGTTCGACCGTTGGAAGTTCGAAAGAGCTCGGCCGCTGAGGAGTTCGGCTGGCTGAAGGGAGTGTCTGGGAGGAGTCCGGCTCCCGAAGAAGTCCGACCGAGGAGTAAGCTGAGAAGTTTGGTTGAGGGATTACTGCTGCGGAGTTTGGCAGGTTGAAGGGACGGCCGCTTGAGAAGTTCGGCCGCTGAGAGTCTGAAGGAGCTCGGCCGCTTATCAGTTTGGTCGGCTGTAATAGTTCGGCCAAGATCCATCCGCCGAAGTTCTTCCGTGGCTACTGGCCGCATCAGGTTGGGCACCGAACTTGACTTCGGCAGGAGCGGAGTTTATCCCCAACACTAGCCCCCCCACTTCCGAGTTCGAAACTCGAAGGAAGGAAGTGCAGAAAAGACGACTGCCGAAGTTCTCTTCTGGGCTCCGTGCTGGTTCGAAGCTCGGGGGAGATTTCATCTCCAGCTAAAGTTGATGTTGAAGTTGAAGCCCGGAGGAGATCCCATCTACAACCGAGGTTGAGGTAGGCCTCGTCTCCTGTGATCGAGATCGAAGGTTGAGCTCATCGGGGGCGACATTGTCTCCTACAGTCGAGGTTGATACGGGCACTCAGGAGAGATCTGATCTCAGGACGAAGTTGTCTCCGATCTTATCTCTGGCCGAGGTTGTCTCGGCCGCTCGGGAGAGATCTTCTATGGCCGAGATTGAAGTTGAAGCTCTTCGGCCGAGGTTGACACAGTCGCTCGAGAGAGATCCTATCTCTCGCTGAGGTCGAAGTTGACGCTCTCCAGCCGAGGTTGGTCCGGTCGCTCGAGGGAGACCTTATTTGACCGAGGTTGACTCGGTCGCTCGGGAGAGATCTTATCTTTGACTGAAATCGCTTCTCGGAAGAAATCTTATCTCTGGTCGAGGTTGTCAGCAGTCGCTCGGGAGAGATCTTATCTCTGACCGACGTCGCTCCTCGGGAGAGATCTTATCTCTGGCCGAACTTCTCGGGAGAGATCTTATCTCTAGCCGAGGTGGTCGCTCGGGAGAGATCTTATCTCTGGCCGAGGTTGCTTCTCGGGAGAGATCTTATCTCTGGCCGAAGTCGCTTCTCGGGAGAGATCTTATCTCTAGCCGAAGTCGCTGCCGAAGTCGCTTCTCGGAAGAGATCTTATCTCTAGCCGAACTTCTCGAGAGAGATCTTATCTCTAGTCCGAGGTGGTCGCTCGGGAGAGATCTTATCTCTGGCCGAAGTCGCTTCTCGGGAGAGATCTTATCTCTAGCCGAAGTCGCTTCTCAGGAGAGATCTTATCTCTGGCCGAACTTCTCGGGAGAGATCTTATCTCTAGCCGAGGTGGTCGCTCGGGAGAGATCTTATCTCTGGCCGAGGTTGCTTTTCGGGAAGAGATCTTATCTCTGGCCGAGGTTGCTTCTCGGGAGAGATCTTATCTCTAGCCGAGGTGGTCGCTCGGGAGAGATTTTATCTCTGACCGAGGTTGATGGTCTTTGACCTGCTCGTGTTAGGACGAGGTCTCTCCTCCTGTTCCTAACACGGCGACTATTGACTGCTTCTTTTCCTGTCATTACATAGTTTTTGGCGCCCAAAAATAATATTACTGTTGAAAGGGAAGAACTTTATTGAAAGGAAGTTACTGGCAATGCATTTCCCGAATTCTTCTGTGACTCAGGGTCGTGGTAGTAGCGTTGTTCCTCCGCGCTTCTTCACGCGGACGACCTTTCCTATCTTCATGCTGAGCCTTCCTCAATTTGGAAGCATGCTTCTGTTGGCTTCGACGCTGGATCCTGGGGTGATGTTGACGACGTTGTGAGGCGGCCGACCTTTGTTGTTTCTCGTTACGGCAGCGCCCTTCACCGATCTTTAGACTGGCGTCGAATGAATTTACCCAGCCGCCCCTTTCTAACGATGAGCTTCCTCGATTTCATCTTCGGAGCTGGATGCATTCCTCAGTGTCGTGGCCGTGGTCGCGATGGTAGAGGCAGTACTTGCTTCGGTCACGCTTGTTTGGGGGAGACCGTAACCCTTTCTGGTCTTGGGGAGTTGGTTCTTAACTTCGGTGAGGATCTGTGCTCGAGGGAGCGTTGAGGGGGACATAGTCGCGGAAATCCTTTGGGAGGTGGGCTTCTTCGCGCTTCTCTGCAAGCTCGAGGAGGTTCGGGCCCGCCTGCTACCGGAGGGAGTCCGTGAGCGCGGCCGAACTTCATTCGGCTCCCTATCGCCTGTCAGCCGCTCCCTTAAGGCTTTCTTCGTCCCTCAGCTTGAAGGCTTCTTCCGCACGGGCGTATCTCTCGGCCCGAGCTAGCAGGTCGGCGAAGTCCCTGGGATACCTTTTTTCCAGGGAGAACAACAAGTCATTCTTCTGAAGGCCGCCCTTGAGTGGCGGCCATCGGCGACTGACTTGGTCTAGGTCCCGGACTTCCAATGCCTCGGCAGCGTTAAACCGGGTGACGTAAGGCCCGGATGGGTTCCCCCTGCCTTCTGCTTGATGGCCATCAAAGAATCCGAACCTCGGCGTCGGTCGTCCTACTACTGATGAAGTGGGCTGCGAACTGACTGACTCATCTGGTCAAACGATAAGATCGGTTCTCGGCTTGAGCGTCGAGTACCAGTTCCTCGGCTGCTCCCTTTGAAGGGTAGAAGGGAAAGCTCCGGCACAAATATGGCGTCCGACGCGCCGTGAAGCAGCATCGTCGTCCGGAAGGCCTTCCAGATGGTCGACCGGGTCAGGCGGTCCCGTCGTAGCTTTCGAAGTTGAGGGAGCTTGAAAGTTCGGCGGGACCGGTTCTTGCATGATTTTCTGCGAGAAAGGAGGGTCTGCGCAAACGTCGGCATCACCACGCGCGAGGGATGGGACGAAGTTCTTCAATTCGCCGGTTCATCTCCAAGAGCCTTTGGTCCAGCAGGCAGGTCCTCACGGTCTGCTGATCTCCAAGGGGCTTTCTGGTGAGATGGGCGCGAGGCTCTCACCCCTTGGTCGATCCATGATCCGAACAAGGGTTCTCAGCTCCTCCGCCTCTCCAATCCGGGTATCGGAGGTCGGGCTGCCCAGGCCCTGGTACGCTTCCTTGGACCGGATCATCCGACTTCGGATGGTCCCGGGTTTCCTGGTCGGGTCGGCACTGGGACTTGTTGGTGCAAGGCCTGCACCGCCTCCGTGAGACCACGAACGTGTCGGACAAGCTGGTTGAACTGCTCCGTATCCACCGTGCGGCTATAGCAGGGGAACCTGAGTCACCGGGGCCGGAGCAGGGACAGACGGACTCTGGAGGGGATCGAGCCGCGGAAGCCGTCGAGCGCCGCGTCGAAGCCCTTCTAGGGGGGCATTTTCCTCTTTCCAGAGAAGGAACTTCTGGTGAGGAAGAAGAGAGATCTCCGGAGCAGAGAGGAAATCGTCGCCGAGCACTCCTTTAAGAACAAGGGAACCTCGGAAGGTTCCCCCTTCCTCTAGCGCCAATCTGTTGACGCAGAAATTTGGTCATCGCCAGGAATCCGTTGGAGTGGAGGTCCGATGAGGTCGCCGTCCGGGGACCTACAAAACAAAGTCTCCGTCCGGAGCCGGCGGGGGGTGGCTCCGGCAGGGCCCTCCGACGATCAAGTCAGCTCCAGTCAACAGGAATGGAGTGCTCAGTGTGGAGTTCGGTAGAGTTTAGAGGAGAGAAGGATTTTTAGAACCTGGCGTAAGCGTATCTGGAGGATCCTTTTTATAGAGAAAGCTTGTCGTAACTGCCTTGATTAATGATTGTCGTAACTATCCTGATCAATGCCGATCGTTATTGACTTTAAATGTCGATCGTTATTGACTTGATAAATGCCGATCGTTATTATCGTGTAACCGTTTAGTAGTGGGATCGCTTGCAGGAATCCGTCAACAGTCCGTAAGAAGTTCGGCTTCCATAGAAGTTCGGCCATTGGAAGTTCGACCGCTGGGAGTCCGAAGGAGCTCGGCCGCTGAGGAGTTCGGCTGGCTGAAGGGGGTGTCTGGGAGGAGTCCGGCTCCCGAAGAAGTCCGGCCGAGGAGTAAGCTGAGAAGTTCGGTTGAGGGATTACTGCTGCGAAGTTCGACAGGCTGAAGGGACGGCCGCTGAGAGTCCGAAGGGGCTCGGCCGCTTATCAGTTCGGTCGGCTATAATAGTTCGGCCAAGACCCATTCGTCGAAGTTCTTCCGTGGCTACTAGCCGCATCAGGCTGGGCACCGAACTTAACTTTGACAGGAGCGGGATTTATCCCCAACAAGTATCATTAGGCAGATGTAAGAATTATATCTTGGCATGCAATCTTTAGGTCAGAAATGTCTGTGGCGGCTTTGTGGTTTTGAACTTTATTAGGTACCGGTAAACTGAAATTTGTAACTGTCCACTTTCTTTGATATTTTGGTAAGGTATCTCAATTATGTACAGATATTTACTTCAATATGTCAGATGTTTTTGATGAGCTTTTACCTGCTCAGTAATAGGGTGAAAGTTCTATATCCAAATTTATCTGGAGGTGGATACAAATTTGAGTATCCGATAAATATCTGTGTGCATAACAGTATATATTTATATCCATTGAGTATAACATGTAGGGTATGGCCGTATGGGTAGACAACTAACCAATCGTATCCAGATATGCAGTTCTGTTTGCAATCGTGTTTAGTTTTACATAGTTCTCATGCAGTTTAAAGGAAAATAAACAGTAATATTAACATGTATTTAACTTTTTTCCCCTTATACTCTTCGATATCTTTGATTTGGTGATTCATAAAGTTTATCTCTCCGACTTACATCCGCATTTATTTCCATATTGTTAATATCCAGTTTGTATCCATCTCTATTCAAAATAAATATGAATATGAAATCTAACACCATATCAGTATCCATATTCTTATCTATATTTGCCAAATAAAAACAGTTGGATATATTGATATCCGATCCATTCTCAACCCTATTCAATGATGGTACTGCACTATTGAATTCTTTTTTTATTTCACGTTTGTCAGGACATGGCAAGTTCGAGACTCTTGGAGCTCTTGGGATTTCTAGTATGCTTTTGGCAACTGCAGGCGGTATAGCATGGCATGCTGTTGATCTTTTACAGGTTTCTTCATTATTTTTTGTCATTTGGTCTAAGGAGAATGCCAGCTGGACTCCAAACATATAACTTCACATTTAGCAACATTGATATGATGCTAGTTTACTCGTCAGGGCCCAGGCAATACTCATTAGGCCTTGATGAATGGAGTGCCACATTGACATAGTTAGAACTGTTCTCCCATATTTGGTGCCCCACTAGCATCACCCTTGCCTTAAAGACTGCTATCTTTGACTATATCTGTTGAGTATCATGGTTTATTTAGAAAGTTGGAAGCTGATGAATTGTCTAGTAGGTGACTCTAGGTTTATATTAATAAATTGCAAATCTGAATTTGTTCCAGTTTTCAAATTCTAAATCATTTGCAACATGTCTGTCCACATGGTTTCTGCCTTATCAATTTCAGGGGCTTTTGGCATCAACTACAGATATGGTTAATCACACATGGGAACATAGCCATCATAACCACAGTGGTGGTGGCCATCATCATGGAATTGACTTGGAACACCCCATCCTGGCCTTGAGTATGACAATTATATCGATTTCTGTTAAAGAAGGGTATGTTGTATATTCTTGGCTGTGTACTTACAGTTGGATGGCATAATTATCAAATTTTAGCAATGTTTTGAAGAGTTCTCCTTAGGAGGCATAAGCATCAGTCAGTTCACAGCATGCCTTTTTGGTTTATTTTATCTTGGTGGAATGTGATATTGATTCTTACTCATTCCAATCATTTCTAAATGGATCATCTATAGTTTTGATGTCTTTTGTCATGGTTAACTTCATTTTATTTTCTGCATATCAATGGGAAATGTTGTTTATGCAAAAGGAAATTTGAGTAGTAAATAGGAAATATTCTTTTTATAAGGATGCTTTTTCTTTTTCTTTTTCCTTTTCATTTGTGTGACCCCTCTCCATTTCCTAGAGACTTTTTCAGACATCTTTTTTTTTTTTTACTGAAAATATGAACATCATGTCTTATTGTGTGTCATTATGGTTTTTTACAAATTTTGTTTATTTTAAAATTAAGTTGTTTGAACTAACATATTTCTTTTAATTGTAACAATAGGCTCTTTTGGATCACAAAAAAAGCTGGGGAAAGAGAAGGAAGCGGACTCATGAAAGCAAATGCATGGCACCACCGTGCTGATGCCGTGTCATCTGTAGTTGCTCTCATTGGGGTTGGTAGGACCTTTAGACCTTGGTAAACTTTGATAGAACAGGACCTATTTCTTCTGAAACTATTTTGTTTGCAATATTTTTTACATCAAAACTTTATTCGGTTTATATTTCATTTTAATGAACATGAGTACTATAAGCCTATGTTGTTTGTTTAGGCTGCTCTTTGCTCAGTTCTACATATTGCATCTTTTCAAATCCAAGTTGTTCTTATCATCTAATTTTAATATATCTGCTGGTTAGGCTGGTTATTGTTTTCTTAACCATAACATTATGAGGATTTCATATTGAGTTGCATTTGCATGGATTCATTGAAGTTTAGATTTTTTATCTGGATTAGTCAGTAAGAATACTAGATTCAATGGAGAGTTTGTGCGGATCTCTTGTATAGGCTAGTGAAAAACAGAGGAGGTTTTTTCTTAACAACAAATTTAGATGATGGCTATAGAAATGATTTTCATCAGCCTATGAAGCGTTACATGATCCACATAGGTCTGTGTAATGGAATATTTTACATGTTTTTTTGGTAGTCTGCAGTTGTGTGTTGGGGGGTATGGTGGTAGGTGGTCACACACGTGCACATGCACGTGTATATTAGCAATACTTGGAACATATTTAATATTCTTAGGATATAATTAATTTAGTTTAATATTGGTACCACATGTTAGGCAATTATGATTTCATTGCCCCTTTATTGTTCGAAGCTTTCCACATCTTAAGACACATACAAATCTTATTTTCTTGAGAAAACTTATAAACCATACTGTGTAATAAATCGTTTCTTTTACTATTAAAATTTCACTTTTTGACTAGTGGATGCATATGCAAGAAGCCTCTGAAACATTAAATTTTGGCTTATAATCATTTTAGACAATATTGATCATGTAGCTCTGTATGGTCCATGATACAATTTTGGCATAAGAGAATAATTACATCAACTTTCTGCAGTAATATTAAGTGTGGATCATGGTATGGGCGATAAAGAATAGAGAGAAGAGATGAATTTAGTGGTTCGGATGTTGAGATGGATGTGTGGTAAGGTGAGGAAGGATAAAATGGTCAAATTTTATTTTAAATAGGGAAGATTGAGAGGGTTCATCACATAAAACATAGGTTTGAGGTGGCCTATGTGATGAGAGGAACATAGAAAAGAATAGAAGGAAAATGAGAGGGGTAGGCCTAGGGTTCCCTAGCTAAAGAGGTGGTACAAAATGTTTTGGAGGCGCATGGTTTACTGATGGATCTAGAATTAATGAAATTAGATGGTCAAGGGGGATCTTAAGACACAAGTAATTTCTGTACAGGGCAATGTAAAAGATGTGGTCCCTTTTCTTTATGGTCATTTCATAACTTAATTTCTTATGTGAGTCTTCTTGATGCATGGAATTTAGGTGTTGATCGGCATGGTGTGACATGGTGCATACTGCGCTAGTGGCTTAACAGCATTCAGGATCGGTACAGTACAAGCTGCTTGTCCATGCTTGGCATGTTGTTGCACCAGTGCATGCCAAGCACCAGGATGACTCAGCACAACACGACAGATATGTACCTTACTGGTGACTGGCTAGTATACCAATGGCAAATGATACTTAAAAGTTAAATCTGATAGGTTAATATATTGACTGAAAGAAGAAATCAAGTATTGTAGCATAAATTTGTAGAAGGTTAATGCCTGGTGGACAGCCAGTCAGTGCTGCTGAATCCCGCCATGTATCTTGCTTGTCATGCTTGGGCATGCATGTGTGCATGCATGGCAGTGCATACACACTCATGCCCGCTTGCATGTCCAGATGTCTATATAGGTGAAAAAAATCAACATGAACTGCAATAATATCCATGAACATATCAGTCATGTTTTGCTATTGCATTACCGAATTTCGTTCTAGTAGATGAAAAGAGTTAAGCAATACATGATGTTCAGTAATACCGAGCTGTAGTGCAGTTATTGCAAGATTTTCAAATTTGCACAACCTTACCCAAGCTGTACATTTGTTGCACAAGGTATATTCCAGAATCTTCTGTTACTGTCTAAGGTGTTGGATAAGAAAAAATAAAAAGAAAGAATGAGATATTAATTGTTCTACGTATCGTAATATTTTTTATTATAAAGAATAAAGTTCTACTAACTTCAACTTATATTCCAATAATTTAAACTTATTATCATAACATTGTGTGAAAAGTACCATAATATTCATTAACATTCTTCACTGAACACACCATTGTAATAGGTAATTTATATGATTTCGATTTTTCCAGTGTCCCATCTCAAACATGAGTAATCTTTGAAATTTCTCAAGATTTCCTTCTATTATAAGGCCTGAAAATGATATTGTCACTGGTTTACCATGGCTGCATACTATATAGACTGAACAAGAGCTTGTGCACGTCAATCAAATTTTGCTGTCTATGAGCTTATTATTAGAGGGTGTGAATTCCAAGAGTAGAGAGTCAAGAAGACAATACATTTATGAACAAACCTGATATCTTAAGAAGGGAGATCTTCAGGAATTGGGGTGTTATGTAGGCATACATGTTAACTTTTGTCGATGAGATGGTTTGACAGATAACTTTTACATTTCATGGATGGTGCCATCAATTGTAAATTTGCATGGTAGTTGTTGAATTGAGAACCGTGCTTTATTTCAATCACTTGTTATGCTCATGGCTTCTAACTTGGCTATTTACCACTGCAAATAGAGGAGGAAAGTTTCTGGTCTAGATGTAAATGTACAGCACATATGCTCTTTTCTCTACTGGTGTATCACAATGTTGCTAGTGATTAAGTCATGAAAATGGTTGCTTATGACGGTTATGTTTATTTACTTCTAGCAGTTCTGACATCATGGCAAGGTATATTCAAATATGTAACACCCTTCAAAATCAAGTTAAATCACAATAGAAACAGACATTGTTTTGGGGCCAATTTTGTCTTATTCTTTCCAATCTCGAAATGTTGAAAGCCGCATGTGTTAATTTTCTCAGGACTTCTCTTTCGACTAGTATAGTGGATTTTTAATATGGTTAGACCTTGTAAAAGAAAGGTCTTTTTAACATTAAAAGAGGTGACTATTTGCTCTTTTGCTGGTTTAACTCTTTTGTTAGATGTGCTCAGCATGGTTAGATTGCCTTGCATACAGGTGGTGCTATCATGGGAGTACCATATTTTGATCCACTTGCTGGACTTGTTGTATCAGGCATGATTTTGAAAGCTGGGCTTGAGACTGGGTACCAGAGGTAATGAGTTATGTTTTTCCCCTCGATCCCATCTTTGTCATGCTGCCAACTTTTTTATTGAAGTAGTGCCTATTGAATGGCAATGCTTGCCAGTACAACTATCATAGCTGTCATTGCATGGTAGGGTCAAATAACTCTGCTTTGCTTATGCACTGAGATATGGCATTCCTTGAATAAAATGCGAAAGCCATTTATGTCCTATAAAGATTGAAACCCATTCAGCATAAGGAACATCTACTGTGTGGTTGATGATGGTATGAAATACAAGAACTGATTCTGAGATCATTGAGATATTGCAAGATATATCACCTGTTGAAAGATGCAATGCAGCAAAACATGGAGGGCTTCCAAGATATGATTTATTTCTTTATTGGTTTGGGCCTTGGGAATAAGATTTGAAACTATTGCTCCACAGTCAGACTGCAATTTGGTATATCACCTAATTGTGCCCCATCATTAATACTTATTATTATGAATAACTGGTGTGAGAAGCAGCTTGCTGTCAACCATTTTCAATTAATCAGTTAATTTGAGGACACATTTGTGCTGCAAAATGAATTTAGAGTTGGAAACTCCCTTACTCGTGGAATAAACTAACATTGTTAAACTCTTTATGATAAAGCCATGCCATGAGTAATTCCTTAAAGTTATCATCCCTGATGGACAGGATTATCATTACATTAATTATAATGAGAATTCCTGATATATGAATAAAGTGTAATGTGAGGAAATATTCTTGAAATGTAAATTAAGGAACGGTCTTCAATTGATATAGTCAAGCAAGAGTAGCTTGCTTAAACTTATGCCATATTCCTGATTAATTTTAAGTTTCCAGTTTCACAAATGGCCACGTGCTGATATGAGGACAAAATGGGCTCAGAAAAAATGATAGAAGAAACTTTAACCATCAAACCTTATCCAACTCTCAAGGATTGAGCAAGAGATCCAAAAAGTATTAAATAAAGTATTGTCATACTTTTTGAATATAATTTATCATTGTCTTCATATCTAAAAAACATGTGCTGTTACTACCTTTGTGTAGATTCTTAGTCAGCCTTATTACTTAAAAATATATTCAAATGAACTGGTTGGTTCTAAATGTAGCAGATCTCCACGCATGTCTTCGATGCTTGTACTTTAATGATGAATTATAATCATATTCTAAGAGCCTACAAATACTTAACTAGAATATTTGTGTCAGATAAATGATTCTATAAATTTTTATATTAAAAGCCTGTTTGACTGGTTGCTAATGATATTTCTGCCAGTATTACTGTGGGCTATTGAAACTTTGAACAATACCAGAAAAAGGAGAAAGAAACTTTGACCCAGTGATGTTAGCAGTATGGTTGACAAAAACAGAAGTCGCATGAAAATAATTTACTGGTTTGATAAGTTCATAAATATAGCATTTTTTTTTTTTTTTAACTTCTATGTTGCTACAGCCAGCATTTGCTTTAGAATAGTGCTTGATTGGTACTTATCTATGGTTTTTAGTACCTATTTTTAATATAAAAAATTAATTGAAAAGAAGTGAAATCACTTTCACAGAATTTTTTGTTTTACTTACCTCATAATCATGGTTATGAACCCGATTAAATAGCTAAATGGGAACTCAGCTACTATCCTAAATTAAGTGATATCCTGTCAGCAAAGTGCAGCTAATGGTATACCCGGACATTTGTGTCTAGCGCCAAAATACATATGTAATATGTATCCAAGTCAGATAATATTGGACACTTGGATATATTGAAGTTCTTTGGTAGCCACTTCTACAATTTGGAAGAAGAGTTGAATTGTTTGAATAATGATTTTGATGACCTATTTTGATGTTAGGAGTAAGTTTTTTTTTTTTTGGGTTAATAGAGATTGGTCAAAGGTGTAGGTGTTGAGACAAGTTTGAAAATATTTTTTTTCTTATATCTTTAAGTTATTTTGGATTTTTGAATAAGAAACATGTTTGTTGAAAGTTCTTGACAAACAATATCTTTTTAATGTTTAAGCAAACAATTTTCTAAGGTATTTATAATTTAGTTAAACTTATAGTTTATCCTATGTATCACCAATGTTCCTTTTCCCTCTTGCCAAGTTAGACACTTGGATAGACATCTAAATATGATTCTCATATCTGTGTGCATGCACACTTATCATATGACCTGTAAAAATGTTGAGTCACCATTACTGGCCTTTGTATTCAATATTTTGCACTTAATTTAGTAAGCATGTGGCATACATTCGGTTAAATTAAGTTCATAGTCAAGTATTAAAATTATTCTCCTGCCTCTATCTTTGTATTATTATCATAACCAGCTTAAATGCTTCCACATGAATATGTTGTCTAAATTTTCGTAAATTGATTTTAGTGTCCTGGAGCTAGTTGATGCAGCTGTCCCACCATCTGTTTTAATGCCCATCAAGCAAACAATTACTGAAGTTGAAGGTGTCAAGGTAGACTTCAGATTTTTCTCCTGTGTTTGATAGACTTCATAAGTGTAAGAATGAGATCCTTTTCTTAATGCTAAACAATGTATGAATATGCTCCTTGCACATCTTTATGACATACTAATCTCCTTAGTATTAGAACTTTGTTTGATCATTTTCAGTATCCTCAACAAATAACAATCTTGCATTCGACCCAGTTCCTTTGATGTTTGGATGGTTTAGAACATCTAAAAATTCTTGCAGAATCTGCACAATATTTTATTAGTTCATTCATAGGTCATGTACACTCAGCTTACTTAAGTGTGATTAAGGTCCGGGGCATGACAAAAATAAAATTTATGTTGCGTGATAGGTAAGTTTAATTGGTATCATACTCAACAATCAAATGATCTTCTAGCGAGAGGCCTTGATGAAAATATCAAATGCATATAAAAGGTTTAATATATGAAGCTCCAGCAATGCATTTAATTTAATGGAGTAGATGACCTAAAGACCTTATTTGTTTAGGTTATAAGTGCTTAAACTTGGGTTGTTTTGATAATGAACTGGCTAGGTGATAAATGCATGCATCATTATTATGTATGTATATGTTTGAAACTTAATAGGCCACCTTATTACATAAAATTGCTGGTCTCCGTTTCCCTCTCATTATAGGCTTACACCATTACTTGTTAAAATATAGACACTGCCTCCTCTGGATCTTTGTCCCCACCCCTCTTCTTCATTACCTACATATTCTTTACTTAATCATCTATACTGGCAATCATGTTATCAGCGCCTCATTCTTCTTTTCAGCAGACACTGGCTGACTTATTCACCTGCCACCACTACTCTCTCATACGCCACCTGTTGGTAGGGAGGAGTTGAGGATGGGTGTGATGGTCAGAAGTAGATGAGTGCAATGGAGCAAGGGAGGGGAACTTATGACAAAAAACTTTCACAGTGCATGGTAGGAGGGTCAAAGAGGTTGGGAGGGATTAGGATGGGATTGGATGACTCAATTAGAATTGCTCACTGGAGAAAACAGAATGGAAGGACATGATCATATTCAATAGGTGCTTGCACAAGGAAGATGAAAGAAGCTTCCAGCTATTGGTTCATGCCAGTTGTCACATGCCATATCGACAAGGTATTGGCGCTTGCCACCACCTAGCAACAATACTAGGTTGTTTGGTACATCCTAAATTTGTAGAGAGGAGATTTTTGCCAGTGTACAGGCCATCAGGGGTATGTCAGCATGGTATGGTGCCAACATACTGGCACCGACTTTTGAAACGTTGGAAAGTAGTGATTTGTTTGAGCTTTTCTGCAACAATGACCTAGTTTATGGACCTCCTTTGACAAAGTCATCACTCATGTACGTCACTAGGTATGTTCATGTATGTCCATGATCAAATGTGAAGGCCTAGGTATTTTTGCTTATTGTCTCATAGGATGTGAAATAAAAGTGCTAACATGTTGTGGTTGTTTATATTGTTTTAGTTGAACTCTTATTATCAACTTTGATGCTTGACCAATTTGTTACTTGGATGCATGTGCTAAATAAAATTTCCCAAGCTCATCTGTACTTCTATGTTATTTTTGCATGCTTGTGTTTTTTTTGGCCCCCTGCATCTCTGCCACCGAATTGGAGTTCTTGCCGTTTTAGCTGGACAAAATATTCTTGATGTAGGGATGCCATGACTTGAGGGGAAGAAAAGCTGGGTCATACTTGTATCTTGATGTCCATATTGAGGTATGGCTCTTCAAGTATTTTAATTACTTCATAATAGCATCTGCTACTGTCAGATTCCAATTAGTAAGATTAACCTTTATTGATTAAAACCTTTCACTTGTAGAGCAGAATTTGAGGAAACATGACCCTGTCAAACTACTACATTTGCAGTTGAGAAAATAATCACACATAATCATGGTGCATTCTCTGTAATTTATCATTGTCTAGAATTGTATCTATGCTACAAACCTTTTCATCTGTTTGGTAGATCAGTACAACAGGCCTTATACCGCTCCTTCTAAACCACCTTTATTTTACGATCTAATAAGATTCAGGGGGTCTGCTCTAAGCTTTGTGCATGAGAATGAGCCTACAAAAGACTGGCAAAGTAAGATAACTCCTTTTTATTTTGGACTACATTTGAACATGAATTGAGATTATACATATGCTGCGAGCATGTCAAGCCTCATTAGTTTGAGTATGAGTTAGGCTAAGATTATATGTATGGCTTTGGGCTTAACTTGTACAAAAGGGAAAGGAACGAATTGTAAATTTCTTTTGTGGCTGTCTGTATAATGATTGACCTCATATTGAAATGGTAAGCCCTAATATTTATTTTTAAAAAAAAAATCTTAGATGATGCTATTCTCGGGATTCCTTTGGAGAATGCTGTTCACTCAGAGATGATTTATCACAATTGTATCTTAATTATATGCCAAACAGGAAGCGTACTAGACAGTCTGATAGTAAATTACCAACCCACTGTATGTGCAAGTTAGTAAGCAATAATACATGGAGAACTAAACCAATTTGGTTCTCATTAAAGGAATGGCTGGATGCCACCTTACCGTTTGTGCAACTGTTTTTGGTTTAGACCTTGGAAGCTATCATGAATGCATGCACCATGGTACATTTATTATGTCATAATGAATTTTTTTTAGTAACACCTGAGTTGCAGAATTTCTTATTTGATATTCCATCCTGTTTGCATCTTGACAAGACTTGCCCTACTTTTTCCTCTTCTGTCTTACCTGCTGTTGAATTTCAGTGAATGCTAATTACAGCTTGTATGACTTATACGGAGTTGCTTATTCTAAAAGTAGAATGGTGTTGCAGGTAGATCCCTTTTTGAGTGTTAGTGCTGCACATGACATTGGTGAGGCTGTGCGTCATCAGATACATAAACATCATAGTCAAGTTGCTGAAGTCTTCATACATATTGGTACATAATGATCTCATCTCTTTGCACATTTCGGATTTTACTTTTGAGTGGTCCTGTGTATAAACATTTGCTGTTCGAAAGAGCATGCCAATAACAATGCAACAGCTAAAACAATGATTGAATATTAAATTCGTTCTGACCAAACAAGATTACTTTCATTTTTATCTATCTACAAGGGATCATCATATATGAAAATTTTTAGTAATAATGGGAGTCAGGTTCATTCAGGACTCCAATCAATTGTGTCTAAACTTTTCTTTAACAAAAAGCATTGATTGTTTCCATTAGACCCAAACGTTTAGGAAACTTGTATCACCAAGATAATTTTTAGGCAAGAGACTGCAAATAGCTTCTCATGATGAAATCTGATCTTTTTATTTTTCTGCTTATTGATCTTAAGTTTTGAGTTCTTTTTTCCTTCTATTAGCAGTGTTTTGTTTTCCTTCCGTTTAGTATTGTCTTGTATCAATCATTAGTAACAGATTCCTTTTATAACATTCCAAAATTATTTATTTAGATCCATCATATTCTCAATACTCATCGGTGTCATGCCAAAGAAAGAAATCCAAGAGCATAGAGGGACAGAACTTGAACATCATTTCCAGACAAGAAGCTGAAGCCATTGTGGCTGATATTCTCTCAACGTTGTTTTCAGAGGTATGTCATTTTCTTTAATTATCAGGGATTTTTGTATATACCCCTTAACATATGCTTTGTCGCATGCTACTCATGCTGCAACTGAGCTGCAAACGCGGTTCTTCCTGGGCTTAAACCTTGGAAGGCATTTCATTTCCGAACTTATTTAACCATAGATATGCTTATGAGTAGATGGGTGGGTGTACCAAGACATGCAAAAAGACAAGTATATAATGCATAAGTGACTTGCATACAATACCTTTTATTAACATGTATTTGCAGGAAACGGCCTCCATTATTTATATTTACATAATGTGCCAGGAAATTCACAAGGATTCAAATGAAGTACCCTTTATGTTAGTTGCATTTCTAAATTACAAGGAGTTTAATTGTGGTTTATGGTTTAACTAACTGTTGTTGTTAAAAGATAGCTTACTCCTTTCCCTTATGGTTCTCCTTGTCTATTTTGAGCTGAAGATATTCCATTTCTGAACCCACTCACCCATCGATATTCTTTTGAGCGGAGGGGTGGGTGTGTTGAGAAATATAGAGCAGAACTGTATAATGTATGAATGCATATGCATTTACAGATAGCCTGATTATATATTTATCCATCTTTGCCCAAGGTCTTGTTGTTTAGTCATTATAAATGTGGAAAAAAGAATGCAAGGGGTTTATAAAAAGCATTAAAAAAAATTCATATTGCTCTTCTTTCAATAAATATGTCAAAAATTCCTTGTATGTAAAAAATATTTCAGCATATCTTGGGTTAGTTCTTGTTAGAAGATTCTCATATCATAGTGTATTCGTTTCAGAAATCTAACATTCTCATATCATAATGTGTTGGTTTCAGAAAATGTCTCTCGAACATGTAACATTCCACTCAATGCAAGGAAAGGTGTTACTCCAGGTTCAAGTCTCCATGCATCCCGAATTGCTGATAAGGTAATCTCCTTCCCGTTAGTTTTGTTAGAATTATGTTCATCCAATTATCCTGACTTGATTTTTTAATTCCAAGGGATGCAATGGACATGGCAAAAGAAGCAGAAAAGGAGATACTGAAGGCTGCTGCTAGCATAAACCAAGTTAGCATCCAGCCGATGTTGGGGCGTACAGATCGCAAAGAAATGTCGGATTTTGAACACTGATATACCTTTTTTCTCTTTGCAACGAGTCATGTTCATGTGCAAATTCGAAATTTTCATCAATGGATTTTTTTTTTAAAACCCTTGAGCTGCTGTTTCTATGCAGACCATTCTCAGATGTATACTTCATCAGCAATTCTGCATTCATTTTTTCTGCATATTGCTTATGTTACAGCACTGTAGTGTAAAATGACCATACAAATTCTGTACATCAATAGAGTTTCAGCACCATTTTCTTGTGAGTAGTTTTTCTTGGACATACGAGCCATCAGAAATTGACCCATTTTTGAGTTAGTAATTTCCAAATGTAGGGATGTTTCCTTACGTCCATGTTTCTTCCACGTGCATCAAATGCAGTGAACTGTAATAAAAAAAAATGCCCAGTGATTCACTTACGAACGGTCCGCATAATCTGTTCAAGTTGCATCGGATGGTAGCTTAAAAACTGGCAGCATAATTTTCAGATTGCAACTTCATAAAGTGGCAAACCAATCATGCAAACACTATTACTATATTTATTATTATCATTATTTTCTCGGCGAGTTTACACAGTTTGAGTTGGAGTGCCTAACTTCAGGAAACACAGTCAAAACTAAGATGCAAGCGAAATAAATAGTAACGAAGACCCCTGATGACGTTGCAATTAAATGCAAAAAAAACTCATTTAGTCTTGAGGCAGCATTTTAGTACTTGTTTAACTTGCATTCAACAAGCTTACAAACTATGCAAGCCCCAATGCATTACAGGAATAGGCGAACCAGCCAGCCTATCCTCTTCAACTGTTTAGAATAAACCAATTAAAGTCAGCATTCCAAACACCAACTCTTTCTAAAGCCAGCTTTGAAATCTGATTCCACAAGAACCCCAACAGAAAAGTATCATGGAGATATTTCCTGTATGTGGTTACTAGCATCCACGGACACTAGCAATACAAGTATGGAAGGGTCTGAAAGCCCTAAATTCCTAAAATTCATGAGTTGAACATTAACCTTAAAAGTAATCTTTAACAATGCAAACGAAAGCTTTGGTAGAAAACATCATTCAAATTCCAAATGGCCTAATTCGGGCATGGAGCAGAATCTAAACAATCTTGTAAATCTCCTATTACATAAAGAAATTTACAAAGGTTTTAGAACTCAGCTCCATGCCCCTATTCTAGTTAATGCCACACACCATAACATGGTAAAAACCCAGGCGACCAAGAAGTCCAGCTTGATAGGAAGGGAATCAAGGAGAGCATAGCTAAGTAATCCATCACCAAAGTATAATCTCTGAACGAAGGATGCTTAGAAGAGTCATAGCACAACAGTATCAGCAGCAACCTTTCTTCCTAAGATATCCTTTTTTCCAAGAAATACCGATGACTTTGTTCTGATAGAATTTTAACACATCACACAAGAAATTGCTTCAACACCTAAAAATAAAATTTTGCCATAATAAATGAATGTTGATTGTCTGAGATTTATTAGAACAACATATACTTACAGACACCCAACCTGGCTATATATGAATTAATTTTTCAGAACTAACAGAAAAGACCTGTTTTCCGCGTGACAGAATTTTCAGGCTTGGTGATTTTTCTCTTTTTTTTTCAAATTAAGTTTTATGAGAAGCAAATAAACAAACATTTTGATAAAAACTGGTCACGCATTTAGCTTTGGTGTAATTTATAAATCCATGTAAAGAAAATATGGTAAACAAAGAAACCATAAGATTTTGATACGGTGAATGTGAGTCGAATCCAGGCCCGCTAAATCAACGCCCGAGAGCATCAAAGCGAGCAGACATGTAGACCCATCTTTCATCTCTGTGCACCTTACCATGCTTCCTTCTTCCCCCTTGGTCCAGAGCATCGGCTTATTGTACACAGGTTCCAAAATACACTTTTTTTTTTGGACAAAAAAGATTGAAAAATTTAGAGAACGGATTGAAACTATTTCACTTAAAGCAAATTCCATAAGGATTCAAAAAAAGAGAAACAAGATGGCCAGGTTTTTTTTTTTTAGTCTGATTGCAAGATATTATTACCGTGGATCAGATAATTGTAGTCTGATTTTTTTTTAGCAACACTTTTTTTTTCAGCAAATGTTATCATCATATCAACAGCATCGAAATGTTACCAAGTGATTACAGAAAAAAAATCAACTTGGGGAAAACAAAGAAATAGAAGATCAGAAATATCTTGGAGAAAATAAAACATTAACTCTTAAGGAGACAAAGAAGGCTCAGAAGGATCCATTGGTAGTTTTTAATCAGAGAGAGAAACCTCTCATAAAATAGGTAGATTTCCACATCACAGCCTCTCATCTCATGAACAAACAAATAAACAAATCGAAAATTGCAAGGGTAATAGAAAAATAAATCGAAAATAGGCCAAAAGAACCTGATAGAAGCAGAAGGCCGGAGACTTCCGGGATCGCCGTTGGGTGTAAGGAGGGGTGAAGGGTTAATATAGAGGAAGGAATCAGGCGAATGGTTATGGTTAGGATTAGGGTTTCCAGAGTTTGCACCTCCGCATAATTACCAAAAGATCCTTGATTAGTCAAAATAATTTCTCGATACGGTGGACGTCAAGTTTGCATGGATTCACCCAAAATCCTTTAAGATTCATTGTTCTATTTGGATTCTTGTAAGCAGTTGAATTTTTAAAATTTTTAAAAATATTTTTTTAATAAAATTTTTATATAAAAAATTGTTTATTTATTATATATATATATATAATAATATTCTATGCAGGAGTATCATGTTGCCACCTCAACATCTCAAATGATTTTACTTATATCATGTGAAACCAAAATATTATTTTTAAATAATAATAAAATAATATTTTAAAAATAAAAATAGAAAAGTAATAAAAGATGAAAAATATTTTTTAAAATATTATTTTTAAAAAATATTTATTTTTTTAAAAAATAAAATATTATAAAAAATAATATTATTATTTTAAAAAAATATTAATTTATTATTATTTTAAAAGATAACATATCATTTTTAAATTTTAAAAATAATAACATATAAATTTATTTTTTAAAAAAATAATATTTTTATTATTTTTAAAAAAATATTTTTATTATTTTTTAAAAAATAATATGTTTCGAGATTTGAATCAATCCATTGGATCATATTAGATTAAATTTAATAAATTATCCATAAATAAAATATAGTGTTCTATCGATTTGAAAGTCAAATCATTACATTTAAGAGCCTCTGAAAGTTTGGACAAGATGTGAGAAGAAGTGAGGGAGCAGGAGTACAATCGAAATCGATATTTATCGAGAGAAGGAAAGCCATGATGGAACAGTATTGGTAGGCATGAAGAAGATATGAGAATAAAAAGGAAGAAAAATAATAATAATAAAATATTATTTTATATAAAAAAAAGAGAGGAAAAAAAAAGAGAGAGCTTCTCTTTTTATTAATGGTGGCACTAACGATAGTGGTACCGATAGGAACGTCAAGGGGTGTGATTGGGATCGCCGTTTGCTGAGAGAGAAGGAGAGCGGTGGTGGGACGACACCGATGGATGTGGAGAAGGTATGAGAAGAAGAAAAAGGCAGAGGTGCGATCGGAATCGGTATTTGCCAAGAAAAAAAGAAAGCTATGGTGAGGTGAGAGGAGGGTGCGGCAACACCAACAAGCACATAAAAGGTATGAAAATAGGAAAAAAAAATAAAAAAAAGAATAAAATATTATTTTATAAAATAATAAATATATATAATATATAATAAATAAATGAATATAATAAAAATATTAAAATATTTAAAAAATATTTATTATTAAAAAATTTAATAATTATAAATCATAATTATTTGTTCCGCACAATGTATGGGTCTCCAATTAGTTTTTTTATAAGACGATCATTTCATACAATTCTAATATAAATATAATTGAAGAAATTAAAAAAAAAAAAAAAGGCATTCGCAATAAAGAGACATCATTCTAAACTCCATCAAAATGTTGAGCAACAAATATGACCAGCCTGTGCCATCACTTTATGATAGATATGCCAAATCTTGTAGGAGAGACATCCTTGCACCAAACTCTAGATGTCATGCATCACGAGGTGGCCAATGGCTGATCGATGCCAGCTCAAAATTAGTCACATGGCTCATAATGAATAGTAATAGACCGTGCTAAGCATGGTCCATACCCCCTTGTCGTGCTAGGCTTAGAATTTGCGAGCTCAAGTCCGAGCACAACACGAGTCCGTTCAAAGCTGGGCATGGCACAACCCATGGGCCATATCCAGCTCGACACAATGGGCTTGAATAGCATGTCGTATTTGATGGGCCCCAAGCACAGCACGACTATATCTATAGCAGGCCTATAATTTTTTTTTATTTTAATAATAAAATTTCAATAAAATCTCACTTTTACCCCCCCCTCCAAAAAAAAAAAAAACCAACTGCCATATAAACCTTTAAATTTTTTTCATTTAAAAAAAAAGAATCTGAACGACTAAAAAAATAAATATTAACCTAAAAAATCTTATTTTTTAAAATTTAGTGTTGAATAAAAAAATTGAAAATGGGCCTAACACAGCACGATGGGCCATGCCAAGCATGACATGACTATACTTGTTAAAAAAAGAATTCGGATGGCTATAATTTTTTTTTGCAAAATAGCTAAAAAAATAAATATTAATCTAAAAATCTTATTTTTAAAAAATTTAATATTAAATAAAAAAATTAAAAATGGGTCTAATAGACTTGTCAATGGCCCAGGCATGCACGTGCCTAGGTCATGCCTAGCACGGCCTATATATATACATGCCTCAGACTATGCTTGGGGAGATTTTGCTTAACAGGCCAGGCCTAACCAGTTTATTGATGTTCCATGCCAAACACGACCCATTTAGTTCTAGACCTTCTCATGCCCAATTCGACATGACTTGTTGGCCATCTCTAGTTACAAGCAGCCATGTGGTCCTAAAGCCCCTGCAACCAAGCTACTATTGTTAGCGAGTCTCCCTTTACAACCAACTGGTCAGCCCCAAGGATCATCCTCATAAAAAGCTATTTACTATTTGATAATCATATTTATAAAATATTTTAAAACTTTAACAATAATCAAAAATAAAAAATATTTTTGATATAATAAAATAATAATAAAAAATATTATATAGTATTATACAATAAAGAATAATATAATATAATATTATATATAATTATGTATTAAAATAATATTATATTATATTATAGATTTTTTACGTGTATACTCTCCTAAATATTCAAATTTACATGAATATCCTTTCAAAATTAATATTTACATATATACCCTCATAAATAATTATTTTAGTATATATATCCAAATTATCTGATGCTGTTAAAAAATTAATGGTTTAAAATTAAAATGACTAAAATATCTTTATGGGTAGATGTGCAAAAAAAAATTATAAGGATATATATGTAAATAGTAATTTTACAAGAATCGTTACGCAAATTTGAATGTTTGGAAGGGTGTACATGCAAAAAATCCTAAACATAAATACACCTCTCTTGATTTATTAATTTTTTTCTTATTCTAATGGAGAAAAATTAATATGCAAATCAAAATAATGAATATACTTAATTTATTGACTTACATAGATAAAAGGATTCTTTAATCAAATGATAAATTAAAATTATTTTATCTAAAAAATAAACAGATCATAACTATCCATATTTCCTCTAATATAAAATAATATACTTCTAAAAAAAATTTAAACTTGATATTAGATGAATAGCTTATACATTTGTACAGAATGGACATAGTTATGGATTTTGATATTTCATAACAATGAGAATTTGCATGAAAAATTTATTATACTTTTTTTATTGAATGAATAAAATTCTAATGAGTCATCCCATCTTATCTAAAAATAAAATATAATATAATATTTTAATATATAAAATATTATATAGTATTATTATTATGTTGTTGTATTATGCAATATGTTACCACACTATAGAGTAAGAGGGCCCAAATCTATTTGAATAAAATAGATAAAAAAATAAATTAAAATTTTTGTGTATACCCTCCTAAATATTTAAATTTGCATGAATACTCTCGTAAAATTGCTATTTATATATATATCCTTATAAATTTTTTTTTGCACATCTACCTATATGGGTATTTTAGTTATTTGAATTTTAAACCTTTAGTTTTTAACTGGTGTTAGATGATGTGGGTATATATGTAAAAAAATAAGAAAAAAAGATATGCAAGCAAAATAAGTATTTTATGAGGATATACATATAAATATTAATTTTGAAAGAATATTCACATAAATTTGAATATTTAGAAGGATATACATGTAAAAAATCTTATATTATATAATAATTTAAATCAAAATAACTTTTGGACATTAGTCGGAAAGTATTTTTGAGAAAAGCTTCAAAATGGAGCTTTTTTCGAGTAGACCTTTTTAGCTTTGTAGAAAAGTCAAAATAGCTTTCTAATTTTTTATCAAATATCACTATATCTAAAAATGCAATCATGGCAAGCCGAGTTGAGTAATTAGAAGCTCGAGCTTGACTCGACTTAAAATACTCAGGCTCAAAACTCAGCTCGAGCTTGATCAAGCTTTAATATCCAAATCTTGAATTTGGCTCAATGAAAAATAGACAAAGCTCGAAGTCGATTTAACTCAACTCAAGTATAAATCAAGCCATATTCGAGTTTGAATTTGAGCTCGAAATCGAGCCTTACTTTGCTAATAATATATATATATTAATATATATTATAAATTTAAAAATATTATTAAAATATATATAAATTCGAGTAGGCTCGTGAGTTCTCAAGTCGAGTATCCTGCTATTTGAGCTTGACTCAAACTTGATAATAACCGAGTCGAATGAAACTTGAACTTGAGTCGAGTTTAAGTAGTTCATGAGCAACTCGACTCATTTGCATCCTTAATCGTATCATCTGAAAAACTTTTTGAAAAATCAAAAAATACTTTCTGATACTTTAAAGGCTTAGCTAAGCAGGACTTTAGACTTATACAATTAGAGAAAATGAGCTCAGATTAGGCCTAAAATATCCATAAGTCTATAAAATGGACCAGCCCAAATTCTATAGGATAAAAAAAATGATCTGCCAAACAAATCCTAAGTTGTATCCTACATTGCAGTTTTTTTTTTCATAATTTATATTTTGATTTTCTTTATATGATGATCCATTTGGGATGGTACAAAAAAAAATGTTTATTAGTGCAGGTACATATAACTGTTGATAATTATTTTACCTTTGAGGAAAACTTGTCATAAGATCTATTGATTTTGTGTCCTGCAGCCTGGCAATTTGGTACAACTTGTAATATAAATTATTTAAAATATTAAAAAATCCTACAATGACAAAAGTTTGGATGAAAAAAATAAATAAATAAAATTAAAATATAGGCTTTCAGAATTATTCTAAAATTTATCTAAAATAAATATAGAAGAGAAAAAAAATACATGATAGAAAAGAAATCATTACCGTCAATGATGTGCATTATTATTAATTTATAACTAGTCGAAGACCCACGCATTGCACTGGATACATAGATAATTATTAAAATTTTTTAATAATATATATTTATAATAAATATTTTTTTATTTTTTAAAATTTTATTTATTTATTTATTATATATATAATATATTTGTATTATGTTATAAAAATAATATTTTATTTTATTTTTTTTTCTATTTTTATATTTTTTATGCGCTCGTCAGTACCGCTGCACTCCGTATCACTCCACCACAGCTTCCTTTCTCTCTCGACAAACATCAATTCCGATCGTACCCCCACCTCTTCTCTTCTTCTCATATCTTCTCCATACCTGTTGGTGCCACCTCATCCCTTACCGCCTCATCATTGCTTTTTTCTCTCTCGATAAATGCTGATCCCGATCACACTCCTCGACATCCTTGTCGGTATTATCGTCTCCAACACTGCCACTAAAGAAAGAGAGAGAAACTTTCTTCTTTTTTTTCTTCTTTATTTATAAAATAATATTTTATTATTTTTTCTTCTTACTTTCTACTTTCATATCTTTTTCACGCTCGTCGGTGCCATCCTACCATGGCTCTCCTTCTCTTTCGGCAAACGTCGATCCCGATCGCGCTCTTGTCCTCTCATTTTTTTCTCATACTTTCTTCAAACTTTCGAAGGCTATTAAATAAAGAGATTTGACTTTTAAATCGATGGAGTATCGTACTTTATTTATGGATAATTTATTAAATTTGATCTGATCTTATCCGATGGATCGATTCAAATCATGAAAAATATTATTTTTAAAAAATAATAAAAATATTATTTTTAGAAAAATAAATTAGTATGTTATTATTTTTAAAATTAAAAAATGATATGCTATCTTTTTAAAATAATAATAAATTAATATTTTTAAAAAATATTTTTCATCTCTTATTCTTTTCCTATTTTTATATTTAATTTTTTTTTAATTTTTAAAATATTATTTTATTATTTTTTAAAAATAATATTTAAATTATTCTAGATAATAAAATAATAATTCATGTGGTATAATTAAAAATCATCTGAGATATTAAGGTGGCAACACTATAATACTCCTCTATAGAGTATTATTATATATATATATATAATAGATATATAAATTTTTAAACTAGTCATAAATAAATTATAGAACTTGCATATAATTCAAGAATGGTGAATAGTTCTGGATCAATTCATTTTTAGAGAGCAATTTAGAGGATCATTAGTTAAGACAAAGTGAGAGCGATTCAAGAACTGCAACTGTGATATGTAGTAGATTTTTTAAAAAAAAGCATATATTGTAAGGGAGTTAGAAGTAAAAGGATTTATTATTTTGTATAAGTAATCCTTGATTAACTTACCTTCTGTTTTTCTTGATAGATGGAGGGAAGATCTTATTACATGCACTTGAAGAAGCAGCCACGGGCATCAACATTACAAAGATTGAACAATAAGAGAGAAAAAATCTCAAATGCCAAAAATATAGGGGAATAGTCCATTTAGTGATGAAGTCAGCCATATGATTTTCTTTGCATAGGACATGAGAAACCTGAAACTTGGTTGGGAAGGAAGTGTAGGCAGCAATGTATCCAAGATAAGGATAAGTGGATGATTGAATGCTGTTGAACTATTTGATCATCATCAATCAACCTTCTATTCCAACCACACCCTGTAGGCATGCCAAATTCCAAGGATAAGTGGAGGACTGGACACCATCAAACCATTTGATCACCATCAACCAACCTCCATCCAATCACACCTTAGGGGCATGCAACATTCTAAAGGCCACTTTAGACATCCTTAGTAGTAAATTCGGCATGTAAATGGCATGCAAAGGAATAGCCACGGTAAGCTTAGGGCTTCTTGTTGATCTCGGATGAACTGATGTGTTGTAATTGATTTTTCACATTCGCTTATCTTTTCATTGAATTTTTAATATGATCCAAGTCAATTTATAATTAATTTATTTTTAGCAAATTAGGCCACTATAGTTTAAAATAAATTTAATTACATCATAATTATCTCAATTATCCCATTTATTAATATCACCACTAGAATATTGCTGGTCAAACATGGTTGACCAAATTATTTAATAATATTATTACTTTAAAAAATTGAAACCAAAAAATATGGTTGAAGGGAGATAGCTCTAACAATCTCATGCTTCATCATAATCTGCATGCAAATCAAATTTTATGGTTATAGTTTGACTTAGCAAAAACAAGCCATATAGCTATTAAACCTTGTGAAATTTCTCTCCCTCTATAAGACATGTTGCATCTAAACCTTTTTTTTTCTTTACCAACCCATCTTTCAAATTTATCCTACTAATCCTTGTGATGCTTCAAACCTTTGGTCTTTGCCCTCCACTAAAATTTTGCAACAATAATCCAGGAAGTGGTAACATTATTTCCCAACAACCCATAGCGATGCTTCATACTGCACCATAGAGAGACTTCGTCTCTCATGGCCCAGCTCACTAAAAGTGCCTCGCGAAACAAAATACACAGAGCAAGATCTCATTTCTAATAGATTACATCAAGCATCCCACATGGGCTTTCCCATCGAAGGTCCATGGACCATCTGTTGCTGAAATGGATGCAGACCCTCCAACCTCTGCTGATGACCAATGCTTCCATATTCCATTGCTTGCTTTTGTTCATTTAAACTCCTTTCTCCTCCAACACCCAGGAAGTCCACAGTCATCACATTCCCCTCACCTGCCCCGCTGCCGCTGCCACCACGACGATGCTCCACACCATTCATCAACATTCCGGCAGTTGCAAATATACCCATGTGATTGATTGAAGGATCGTAAAACTGATTAGTAGTCCCTCCTCCATTGATCCCAACCAGTTGAGTATGCTCGCTTTGTGACCGCGACTGATCAAACGGCTCATGGGCCTTTCTTGGGCCGAAGCGCTTTGTGTTGGAGGCCCAATTAGGCCCAGCCATTACAGAGGTAAAGCCCCTGTGCATGATGTTGTTCCCACTAGCAGTGGCACCCATTTGGGCTGCTTGCTGTAAAAGAGCAGTGGCTGACATGTGGGCTGATCCAACCATCGACCGGTCCATTCTAACATCATCGAGCCCGTCGAAGCCCATTGGGCCACTCTCATTGAGTTGAAGGCTAGAGGAAGGAACGGTCCTTAGCGTTTCAGCCATGGTGAGAGGTCGATTGGAGAAGGCATGGGGTGGTGGGTTCTCCATGTCGTCATGCCTGAATTTGGAGAGTCCGATGGAGGTGGCATTGGTGTCGACAGGGATCATGAGATTGGGGGCCTGGCCTTGTAAGCTTGAGGCCATAGCAGCCATGAGTGGTTGGTTAAGCTTATTGTTCTCTTGGGCCAAAGCATCACAGAAGGCCCTGTGGGTGATGAAGCTATCTCTCCTGTGAACATGAGAAAAAATATTGAAATTTTATGAGGCGACAACCGAATAATACGGACTTCCTTTTGCTCAAACTATACATAGTTTCAATCATTTCGACATAATAACAGTGGAATGTTCAAGCATATACAAATGAAGGCATGTACAAATGCATGCACAAATGCCAGTATGATAGTGAAGTTTTATAGGCAACAACCGAATGGAAAAAGAGATGTTATACCACTTTTTCTTTCTTTTTCAAATATTCAGGCATGTATAATTAAAAATCAACAATCTGATTGAGTCTGGTGTAACAAAGTTTGGAGCGAGATAATATGAATTACATAAATATGCCATCAAACTTGTTCTTGAATGAAGTTTCTACCTTAAAACTTGGTAGATATATGGTGTGTGGGGTCAAGATCAGGCTAGACAAAAATCCTAGGTGCAGAGTAATGTTTAACAACAGGAATGATTTTGACTCTCATAGACCAGGCATTGATGCAGAAGTGGGCTCAAATTGTAGGAAAAAAGCAGCCTTAATAAAATGGATATGGTTATGTCTTGGCCTAAATAAACTTCCATCTACATGTTATGAAATTTTACTGTTTGATCATTTATTAGGACCAAGCAAAACCAAACTATGGTTGACTAGATGGCCTGGAAGTCTAGTTGCCGCAATTGACGTCAATTTCTAGTGTTTGATTTATGGAGTAATAAGTATGGTCACACATAACCCTATAAAAGTAGCTCATAAGCTCTAAGCCGACCAGAAGATAAAATGACTGCTAAGTTATAGTAATTTAGTAAATGGTTCAAGAATTCATCACAGTTACATCTAATATAGTTGGTATTACTATATTTACGCAAGTTATGTAGCATCTATAGTTTCTAGAAAGCATAGGGGAGTGAACAGGTGATGTGTGGATTGGGAAAATCCATTTTATCTATGTCAAACGTGATGACATGATCCAATCTGTGAAAGTCGGACTTCAAATTCTGCATGGAGAGGCTAACAGTGACACCTTCTACGCCTGCCACTAGCTATAAATATGTTCAAAGTTTTGAACTCTGAAAAGGACCACCTCAGGATAAGGTCAAAGTTTTTGAGCTCATACGTTGCCCAAGAATCGAAAACATGGACTTTTTTGGTCCACATTCAGATTTCTCTATTTTATATATATACCTTGACCAGCTGTCACAAACTTTCGAGAGCCATCATGCTGCTATTACTACAACCGAGTGATGTAGTAATTGTCACAAAAAATGGTTTAATCTTCAATAATCTTTTGATCGTACTATGCTATCATTCCACCTGCCAGTCCCATCAAGATAGTCAAATCATGCCATCAAATTGATTTGCGGTTGATAAATAGTTGGCCTAAGGATTGATTCATTGGATTCTCAACTTTCTAGTTTTCATGTTTCATCCTAGTCCTTCCTCTGATCCATCCACATATATATATATATATATATATATATATATATATATATATATATATATATATATATATATATATGCAAAAATTTCATGTCAAAAAGTCTAATATCCAATATAATGGTAGACAATTAAGTCCAAGGAAGAGTGCAGGATTTCATTCCCTTAATACTATTGTCTGCTTCTACAAATGCAACCTTTGAGAGCATCCAATTGAACAGCTTGGTCAGAGCACGCTTTGTTCTTTGCTTACTTTCATATTGGTCCCTACTACATAAAAAAAAATTGCATGCTCCCCTCTTGGTGCTGCAATGTATATTTGTGTGTGGTGAAATAACATATGCTGGCCCCTTCAAAGCAAATGAATACTGAGTCCACTATGTGTTTAGAATATGTACCAACTCTGGCACACGAATCCCAGGAATATTGATCTCTAACAAGCTCACCATGACTTGTTTTAAATCATAATACTGCAAGAGCGTATTCTTATGAATAGCTCTACAACTAAATAGTTTTAACCATTAATTAAGAAATATAATGAACAAAGAATGTGTATCAACCTGGAGAAGATGGTGCCACAGTCACACTTATACTCCCTGGTTCCACAGATCTTGGAGTGAGCCTTCCAATCCGACTGCACTGCATACTTCTTCGAGCATTTGTCACACTTCCATTTCTTCTCTCCATGTTTTCGGCAGTAGTGCTTCTTGATCCCAGTGAGATCACCGAGTGCACGACTTGGGTTGTGATGCACGCATGTGGGTTCGGGGCACACGTACACCCTTTTTTGGATCCCCGTGCTTGTTCTTTGCTTTAGTTTCCATGGAAGGTTGTGGCCTCGGCGGTGCAATTGAAGGTTTTGGTCCCTTTGGAAGCCCTTGTGACAAATTTCGCAGATAAAGCGGTTGGTTGCCATTAGGGCCTCTGGTGATAAAGCGATCACCTCCGCAGTCGGATCTACATGTCATTAGTGAGAGATGTCATCATCTTCATTTCCATCTTTATGCAGAATTAATTAATGATAATTATGGAATTTAATTTATTTTCTTCGGAACTAGTATGCTTAAGGATAAACGAGCCGCCGAACAATGTTCAACCTGGCCTGTAATCTTGCAAATTATGATGAATGAAAGAGAGATTTTTAACTCCTTAATACATAATTCTTGTTTGAGAACGTATTATGAGTATCACAAAAATAAACACTATATATATAAATATATCCAGCAAAACTGATCAATATATATGGGGCATGTAGAGGAGCAATGTTGGCAACAGACGAGATTGCACACGCTCATGATTTGAAAACAAATTCATCAGGCATATGGTGCAAACTGGCTAAAAAAACCATCATGGGAGCTACAAGAATAAATATGAATTTTTTGTTAGCAACAGAAGGTTTGATTCGATTCTTCTTCTTTTCTCATCACACACACACACACACACACGCAGAGAGAGAGATGTAGATTCTTCTTAACCGCTCTTCTCTCAGATTTATGATTTTTTTTCTGCATGGTGATCAGTTGATACTCTGAACACAAATTAGCATATACACATAAGACTTCTCCTTCTTCTTCCTCGCTTCTGATAAAATTAAGTACACAAGACTAGTTTCTAATGACCTTGATGTACAAATAGTAATCTATATCATGCGGTTTAGAAAATTAAAGATGAAAAATATATACAATTCTTTTGTTCATGAAAGTGGAAGTCATGTTTCCTTTATAATTGATCAGTTTAAATATATCTCACCATGTATGTCATAGATGTCACAGAAATAGAAATGTCAGCAGATCTATTGGCTTAGAACAGAATGTTCATTCAAGTTGGTTATTAGATTCAATATGTGATTTTTCATATGATCATCTTTATTTAAGCTTAGCAGTCCAAACGGATGGAAGAAGACATGGAGACAGTAATTATTGGTTCTTCCCATAAAAATTTATTTGGAATCATTCCATAACTTCTAAACAAGAGAACAAGAGGAGAGTGACCATAGATAAAGAACATCACCATGTTGCCTGTACGAGAATGCCAACAAGTGATGAGAACATTTTTTGTGGGACAAGTTGGGAGGTAGCTGATAATATACCAAAAGAGTGTAAGGAATCTTCCTGCTCTCCTCGTCCTAGTTATCAACTATGCTATTCAAAAACAGTTCATTGGAAACCAGAATAGTTTACCACTTGTCACTTTTTATTTTAATTATGTTCTTCAGAACAATTGAGATGCAGACCAGCTAACAGTCACTGCAATTATTGAAATTCCTGACCAATAATTGAACCCTTTCACCCACCCGGAAAAAAAAAAAAAAAATCATACTTAGTTTGCAATGTTGATCATTTAGCTTCTTAATTCTAAAATAAGGGGAAAAGAAAGAAGAAGGGTGTGCAAGCGTCGTAGTTAACCACCTGGAGTTCCTGGGAGGTTCCGTTTCTTCTTGACAACCGGCGGCGGTGGCAGCCGCGAAGTGGAGACATCACCGTTAGCTCCAGCAGCCGCTGGGCCTTCGAAAAGGTGGTGATGGAGCTGCTGTTGTTGGTGGTGCTGATGGTCTTCATCTTCTCCTGTGTTGATCCCAGAAGAGAAGCTCCCACCATCTCCTGTTATGTTTGACATGAATAACAAACTCCTCCCTCCCTCCCCCCCCCTCTCTCTCTCTCTCTCTCTCTCTTCTTATTCTCTTCTTATTTCCTTTTTTTCTTCACTCCTCTCTCTCTCTCTCTTACTTCATGTTGGTGGTGATGTTGGATGGCGGTGATGGTAAGGTTGGGGAAGGAGGCAGATGTTATGAGGTGGTATTCTTTCTTTTATCGTTGGAGGAAAGGGCACCCAAGGTATTTCAAAATGAGATTTTTAATTTATTTTTTTCTTCTTATTTAGTTTGCTTATGGCTCAGATGAAGACAAAGTCTTCAATTACTTCGGTGAACGAGGCCTTCTGATTGCAACCGTGTCTCCAGGAATCCCCACCCATCTCTTCCCCCTCTCTTTGCTTTCCCACTATAGGGCCACATACATGCTTTATAGCATGGGGATATCAATAATTAAAATACACTCTTTTGTTTATCTACCTCCAGGGATATTTTTTTAATATTTCTATTTGGTCTAGACATGGGAATGCATTTGTGTATCTTGTATACATGTTATGTAATGGACAATAAAAATGATAAAAATTGGCACTTGTCATTGGTAATATAATATTACATGATCTTGTTTATTTATTTATTTATTTATTTTTTGGTTCATTCTAGTCAATAATTGGAACATTGGCTGAGCCAAGGTTAGGTGGCAGATTGCATCGTATGTTTGGTAACTGATTTAAAGGTTGATTGGGACTTGCTTGGTTTGCGGGGTTTTGTGTTTTTTTTTTTTTTTTTTTGGAGCATTAGAAATGAATAAAATATTGATGAGGGATGTTTTCCACATGCACTTGCCTGGACGTTTAAGTCAAAGAGACCTCGTAAGAATTTGGGATTTGGAAGATAAAGTGGAATGCCCCTTTTATGCTTAAAAATTTTTCAAATGAATGATTGGATTGCATGCCAAATGATTCACCCCATCTAGATGGGATTCTTTTTGTGTGTGTGTGTGTGTAAAGAAAACTAAGAAACCAAGCGTAGATTTCCCAACATTAAACCTTGAGTTGTTGCCAAAACTCATGTCACTAAATTGAGCTTTTGGTGTCTTTAATTTATTAGCATGAATATGTAAGATATGCCAAAACTACAGTTGAATAAGCCATATAGATTCATGTCATACCTGTTAAGCCACAAAATACTTCCAAGGCTGGTATTGTTATCTACTTTTTTTGGATGAAAATTGTTTGTCAATATGCTAACATGACAAATTAATCATCGCAGCAGTAATATTTTTTTCATTTCGAATTCCCCTTTCTATTATGGTGTATAAAGATGGCATAACCAATATAAAATTATTTTTAAGAAAATGCTCCAAGAAAAATAATTTGAAGTAGTTGGGATAAGACTCAATAGTTATAAGTGGCAAAAGAAGATCAACATGATGAAAAGGGTTTACATGCTATTACCCACGCAATTCCACAGAAATATCTCCAAGCTCATGGGATCATGAAATAGCAATAGCAAATCATTGCAGTGGCAACTTTTGGACGACTTGGCAAAACTTTTTGAGAATTAATAGAGAATGCAAACATGATTTCCTCTTTAGAAGCTCAATATTAGGAATCTTCACCTCTACTAAAATTTTAAGCTAACATAAACACATTTGTGCTACAATAAAAAAATATTTATAGCTTAAGATATCGGCATGCTAATTTCCTTGAAATGCAAGGACATTTGATTATTCTATTAAAATGGGGGAGATTGCAGAAAAATTCCACTTTATTTTTGTTGTTGCAATGACGGATGGTTCCTTTTCTTTTCTTTTTTCTTTTTTCTTTTTTTTTTTTTGTGTGTAGCAGTAGACTTTATAGCACTTTATGATACCATCATTCCTCTATATACGTGCACAATTTAGTTTGATAAACATATATTGATAATAGACATGTACAAAATAGAAGTTCATGAACATGTAAAAATATTTTACAAATATAATTATTCAAATAAAATCTAAAATAAACTCCTAGCATACAAATGTAAAAGTATTTTACTTTTACAAAAACTAGACGAGAATTTTGTGGGTTCGGAGTTGCTTCAGCAATTGTACCCTCTACAAGCAAATATTTTGATCAACTGGTTCAACCTCAGCTATCTAAACATAAGTAGTTCTACAAATTATTAATTTTATATAAACCTGTCCTCAAAAAAAAAAAAAACAAAAAGAAAAAAAAAGAAACCTACCCACAATGGCAAGACAACCTGCTGAATTACCCAGACTGCCAATGTGTTATGGGCACTGAACCTAAGAACAATGACACCCATAGTGACCAGGAATCGTCCAGTAGTCCTGATCATCTAGCACTCGATATTGATATCAATTACCACCAATCAACCATCTAAGTGATGGCCTAATCCAAGGTCCATATAGTTTTTTGAGAGAATAGAGTACAAAGGAAAACAAGAACTCGCCTATGTAACAAAAACTATTTGTTAATTGCTAGTCTTTTACACTTAAGAGATAGCTACGAAGCAATACTAGAAGAGACATCTTCACAGCTCAAAATTAAAATTTTGGTAGAAGCATCTCTTAGGGACAGCAATAAGCTGAAGTACCTGCCTATTTTCTTTGTAGAATCTATAAAGTCTAGTGAGGTATCTTATTACCATTGGCAATGCCACTAAATGCCATTGGTTTCCAAAGTCAAGAAATTATTATTTTAACCATTGCAGTAACAAAATAATGTCCCATATTCAACATTTCTCCCACCATTAGCTCATTGTGATATGGATATTGCCAGGTTGACCCAAGAGCACTAGAATAAAAGGAGTGTGAAAAAAAAAAAGATTGGTATAAATTGCATGGTCATGATCATTTTGTCTTGCCCAATCATGACGATCTAAAGGACTAAGTTGGAGTAAAGTCACATAAGAGGCATGTTAATGTTGTTTTTTCATATCTTGTGAAAGAGAAAGAAAATTCTTCATATGGCCTCACCTTGTCTGATCTCATGTGTTAATGAATGTTTCACTTTACAAAGCCATATAAAATTAGAGAATACATCGTCGAGGTCCTTAGCTGTAAAACAATATCTCCCTTACGTGACAAAATTTATGTTAGTTTAATACCTAATGTATTTTTTAGTGTAGATTAGCTTTCCCTTCCATTCTACTCTCCTCCATTGGCAATAGCTACTCGTGAACCCCTACTTCAATACTTAAATATAATTTTATTAAGACATCAAAGGGAAAGCTGTTGATGTTCACATGAAAATGGAGGCATGAATACTACTACTTATATTTGATTGTAGGGGCTAATGTCTACTACTTGATTAGTTAGGCATGATAGATAATTTAAAAGAAGTAGATGGGTACATCTTCCTACAACGAAGCTTCTCATTTTACAGAATTATCAATGGCAAGCATCATGCATATGATTTAATGGTGAAAATGCTTCTTTTATTTTCTTTATTTTTTTATTTTTTGGAGAAATATGGTGGTACCAAAATTTCAAATTAATGAAGGATGTATCCATGAAATAATTTTTGATGGCTTGAAAATGTTTCTTATTTAATTACATGGATATGAATTTGATGGCTCAAAAAACTTGCAAATGTGCACAAATAAACGTAAATCTTTGACTTTATATGAGTCGTTGTTTTCTTCACTTTTTTTTTCCTATGTTTCGGTTAGAAATGCTTAGCTTGTACAAGTAAAAACAACATATATGTGGAGAAAAGTAGTAGTCTTTTTTACAATTCTCTTAGATGTTTCCTAAATTGAAAAAATGAATACAAGATGATGACAATATGGTATTGGAATCAACAAAGGTAAGATATATATTAAAAAAAAATTTCTCATAAATGCTAGTATCACTATCATAATTAAACTGCTCTGCTTGTATCGATAAGAGGTCGATGAATTTTAGGAAGACAGTGTCAAGCCGACTATTAACAGATGATACTATGTTTCTCTCTTTTCAATTTCTAAGTAGATACAACAAAAATTTAATCTCTTTGGGACATTACAAGGTCACAATCTATATTATAATCAAGGTGAATACTAGATGATGTTAACAATATATAGAACCACCAAACAAAGTCGGCCATGACTCATTTTATCCCATTTCTTCACAAAACTAATATCATATGATAATGGAGCGGTCAATAAAACATTCACATGAAAGATACAGGATGGAAAAAATATCCATTAAATGATAAGGACAATCAGAAGAGAGGACTTTAATTTATTTGAATGCTCAACCTTGCTGCTTGGGGTTTGTCATCTTGATGTCGAGCCCTATGAAAGGTACATCAATAATAAGATTCTTCGATAGTGATATTTGGCATATACTATTACCATAGTAAATTAAACAAAGGTTTTTATGTTTGTCTCTTAGGGAAGATGTTGAGGAGGTTTGAAATCAAACAAAGATATTGGTTGTTGCTATGGATCATCCACATGTTAGTTCGGTGTGTAAAGTAGTTTCTCTCATGAACCATGTATATGCTATAACTAAGTCTAGTGAGGGAGATCATCCACAAAAATGTATAATGCTAGGGGGGGCTTGTTTGATCACATGAAGAGTTCCTATTTATGAGTCCAAGAAACTTTTTGTATGACTGTCTGGCATCCAAAATCGTTTTCCTTGCCAAGCTGAACTTTTGTAGATGGTTGAGAATAATTATCAATGTATGGGTTTGCACAACTAATGAACCTATTTAGCTAACATGTCACTCTGGAGTTATTTACCTAAGTTTTAGGAGTTAGTATTTTATAAAGGAGTGATGCCAAGGGATGCCTATTTCATGCCATGTGGAATGAGAGGACTGATTTAGCTCACAAAGTGTTATAAAGCATGGGATAATACTACAAAGAACTAAATATAATGAAATCCACTAATAGAGATCTTAATTTGCTGCAAGGGTACCCCTTTTCTCTTTCATTATTTGTGCTTGCCATGGATATGCTAAACAAGATACATTTGAAGGCAAAGCAAAATCAAGTTATCGAGGGCCTGCCGGATCTACTGATTGCTGGAGGAGTAATCAATCTACGATAAGCCAATGATATTTGGTTATATAATGAAGCCAAGGAGAAATATATAGGAAGTCTTAAATTATTGTTGTACCATTTCAAGGGGGCCTCTAGATTAAAAATTAATAATGCCAAGAGCTCGGTGGTCTATATTGGCAGCTGGCAAATACAAATTGGCTTCTTCCATGGACAGGTAGAAAAATAGGGCCTGAAATGGACCACCAATGACTCATTAGAAACCATAAGCGAAATGAAGATTCTGCAACCAATGCATCTCTCATTGGTTCTTGATCTATTATTTTCTCATTTTTTCTTCGATCTTTTCATTTTCCACGTGGCAAATTTACTTCCAATTATAATAGTTTCCAAAGAAAGGTGATGACTTGTAGTTCACACAAGTCTTCTCAAATGTCACAAACTTGGATGGGCCAAGAGCAGAAATCAAGGGCATTATAGTGTTCTCTGTCTACTTAACCTAATGCTGCTTAGGAGAGAGCATCCAAGGCATAAAGCACTCTAACCAAGCTTAGATATGAAATCCCTCAAGGAATTTGACATTTAAGATCCAACCCAATCCTTCTAGAAGTGGACCTAGAGTAGTAAATCCCAAGAAGCTAAGTAGACCAAGGGGTCTATGCCCTAGTTAAGTAGGTCAAGAAGTCTAGCATAAGGCGGGAGAAGAATAGCCCATGCTAAAAAAAAGTTGCATCCCCTATCAGTAGCATGGTGATCACTTGCATCCCTCTTAATCTACCGCTATACCACATCTCAATTCTTAGTTCTTTTTTAATATTTTCTCAACAACATCTAAGCCACTTAATGTCCCACCTTTTACATGCATCCCAAGATCTCAGCCGCCCGATATTCCTCGATCCCTGATCTCTGTGAAAATATTTTAAGCAGCTTAGTTGGAGGGCACCCAATCATGCTTTTGGTAAGACTTCGAAGCAAGGGAAGTGCAATTATGCATGTCTTAGGTGGCACTGAAAATGATGGTCCATGGCTACCATTGCATGCATGGACTGGATCGAATGAGGCTGTTATTAGTTTCTTCAAGCAAAAATAAGAAACGTAAATCCATTCAAAAAAATAAAAAATGTAGGAACTCCATATGTTGATCATTGGATCGTATCTTGCATAGATCTTAAGACACCTCGAACTAGTTCATTCATCTTTCTACACCAATCTTGAGGTGACAATTGTGCGATCCAACCATAGATTCAGGCGAAGGAAGGTGAATCCTTCTTTCATGAGAAAGATAATAACCTTGTCTTTGTAGGAAGGGACATGAATTCGTAAATCTACTTATAGGGTGGAAAACTTGGTCTCCTAGTTAAAAGAGGGCTTTTACTCTTTTAGATGCCTAAAAAACTATAATGATTGAAAACTTTAGAGGAGCATTTGTTAGATGAGGGCATAAATATTTGATGTTTGTGCTGGATATCACTTTGGGCTGGAATTTTAAGAAGTTGATTAATTAATGCAAAATGACAAGTTGTGTCACTCTCAAAAATCTTTTGTAAAGTTGTCTTTATAGTCTAGCAAGTGGCTACACTATCTTGAACCTTAGTTCACACTATGGTACAATTGTCTAGGGAGTCAGCCTCCAGAATGTAAGCTGTCTACATCCTGAAATGTGTACTCCTCAATGTCACCACCGTTTCTAAGAGACTCCAAGTAGTGCTTTTCTTATGGTCTACAACATGTGCCTCGAGCTCCATTAATGATAATTTCCAATAGTGTTTTCCTTTTTCCTTGTAAAAGATGAGGGGCATTAAGAGGGAAGGAGATGGATGGGGAGAAATTATATCTTACATGGCATGCTGCTAAATAAAGCCTCTTATTTCTGTAGCGATGGAGATGAATGCTTGATGAATACGATAGATCGATGTGATAATGGGAAATACTTTATTTACTGTCCGTGGTGATTGACTTATGCACGGACTTAAATGAAAAAAAAAAAATTATGAGATGCTGTGCTTTTTCTCCATCTGAGCTCGTATGTGAGCCGATCACCGTAGGCAGTGAGCACCGAAGCTCACCGATGGTGGTGCGGAAAGAATTTCCCTCCTCAGATTTAAAAGCCTCTCTAGTCTGTTCTAAGCGGGCTAAATGGGAGCATTTTGGGCCGAAAGCTTCTCTGGATCAAAGCCATTTTAGGCCATTTCTCTAATTCGTGGGCTGTTTTGGGAGCTCTGACTCCATTTGGCATTGACCAATAGCCCAAAGTCACTCCTTCAGATGCCCTATTACAGGCAACCAAACAAGCCTAAAATATGAGCTTAATGCTCATAATAATATAGGTCCCTCCCTAATTTTTATTTAAATGTGATATGCCGTAGATGTGGCGTGCTTGGATCCAATTCACATAAAGTGCATTCAATTGGAAACTATCAAGTTCTTGGTTCAATTAATGGTGCATGTGATAGGGACTATTTCAAGTTAGCATTCTTGTATTTTTTTTAGCCAATTGGATATTGAACTTGCTCGATGAACCATTCCTATTGACTTTGTTATACTCCTACATGTTCTTGTAGCATTTGCATAGGGACTGAAGAGGAAAATCTAAATGATATTATTATATTACTAGCAAATAATCTTGCTAACAAAGTTTAGCATCAAGTTCCATGATTGAACTACATCTCAAATGTCCATTGAAACAAGTACATCAGCTTGGTCTCATAGAATCACTCAACTCTAAATGAACTATCTATAATTTATGATCTAGGTCTAGATCTAACCTCGGAACACCTTTGAAGAAATGCCTCCTACTATTACCATGTTAAATGACAATACTCAAAATCATGATGATGCAAAAATCTCCAAATTTGCACGACCACATATAACAGTTCATTATGATGAACCACTGTTTGTACCTCCCCCACCCTCTCCAATTGCATGCGTGCTTGCAAAATATTTACTTGCTTCTTCTCATTCTCATATTTATTAGTTTATTTAGAGCAATGCAACTTCTTACAAATAATAGGATTATGTGGTAAAGCATATGCATGAATGCACATTCTATTTTCTACATAGAACTCTTTACGGTTGAAATATTTTGATGCAAGCAAAACAAGCACAGCAAAATGAATACCATGTTATTACTGACGGTCTTCTTTTTTTTTTTTCTTTTTGAGAATAGTTATTACCGACAGCTTGGTGGAACATTCTAAAAAACTCATTATATCCTTGTTTTGCAAAAGCTAGACATTGATGTTCTATTTTCAAGAGAATAATATATTTTGAATTTTGTTGGACCAGTGCCTTTTTCCAAATAAATACTAGTAGATAAAACTTAGTTGATTCCATCCAATGATGAATGCACAAGTTGTTCAAGTTGAAATAATTTAAAAATACTTTTACAGTAACAAAGGGGATGTGGAGACTATAATCTAGTAAAATCATGTGGATTATTTTAGTGAGAATACATAGAATGATCTATTTCTATGAAAATGAAAATAATATGGATATAACAAAATTATCTCTATGAGATCTTATATTACATATCTAGTATTGGTGCAGAATCTGATCGACGCCGGATCGAGTTGGAGTTGAGAAAAAAGAGGTCGCCATCGATATCCTGCAAAATAAAGTTCCATCTGGAGTCGGTGGTGATGGCTCCGGTAAAATCCTCCAGCGATCAAGTCAGCTCTTCTGGCCAACAAAAATGGAGTGCTCAGGAAAGAGTTCAGCAGAATTTTGAAAAGAAGAAGAGAGCTTAGAGAAAATGTATCTAGAGGATCCCTTTTTATAGATAGAGCCTGTAGCAGACTGATAGTAACAGCCATAATCATTCGATAGGGAGCCACTCGAAACTGCGTGGGATTTGTTACAGAGAGAAAGAAGTATCGCCTATAGTAGACTGATAGTGATAGCCATAATCGTCCGGTAGTTGACCGCTCGGGGCCGCATGGGGTTTGCTATGGAGAGAGAGGTGTCGCCTATAGCAGACTGATAGTGACAGCCATAACCATCCGATAGTGGACCGCTCGGGACCGCATGAAATTTGCTACGGAGAGAGAGATATCGCCTGCCGTGATGTGCCCATTCGTCGAGATTTAATAGTCAAAGTTTGGAGGAAGCAAGCATTAGTTGATGAAGAATTTTGATATATATCAATTCCAGAGGAGTTCGGACTCCTAAAGAGAATACGGCTATAGAGGATCATCCAGAAGGATTATTAGCTGAAATATGAAAGTAATCCACTGAAAGAATCTGACTGAAGGAGACTTCCGAAAGAAATTCAGCTCCTGAAGGAATCCGACTGAAGGAGAAGTTCGGATGGAGAATCCGACTGAAGGATAAGTTCGGAAAGGGAATTCGACTGAAAGATAAGTCCAAAAGAAATTCGGCTCCTAAAGAAATTCGATTGAAGGAGCAGTTTGGAAGGAGTTCGGCTCCTGGAGAAATTCGATTGAAGGAGAAGTTTGGAAGAAGTTCGGCTCCTAAAAAAATCTAACTGAAGGAGAAGTTTGGAAGAAGTTCGGCTCCTGAAGGAATCCAATTAAAGGAGAAGTCCGGAGGAAGTTCGGCTTCTGGAGGAATTCGACTAAAGAAGAAGTCCGAAAGGAGTTCGACTAGTAAAAAAATTCGATTGAAGGAGAAGTCTGAAGGAAGTTCGGCTCTTGGAGGAATCCGATTGAAGGAGAAGTTCGGAAGGAGTTCGGCTCCTGGAGGAATCTGACTGAAGGAGAAGTTCGGAGGAAGTTTGGCTCCTCAAGGAATTCGACTGAAAAGAGAAGTTCGGAGGGAGTTTGGCTCCTGGAGGAATCCGACTGAAGGAGAAGTCCGATAGGAGTTCGGCTCTTTGAGGAATTTGACTAAAAGAGAAGTTCGGAAGGAGTTTGGCTGCTGGAGGAATTTGACTAAAAGAAAAGTTCAGAAGGAGTTCGACTCTTGAAGGAATTCGATCGAAGGAGAAGTTCAGAAGAAATTCAGCTCCTAGAGAAATCCGACCGAAGGAGAAGTCCGAAAGGAGTTCGGCTGCTGGAGGAGTTTGACCGCTGTAGGAGTTTAGAAGGGGTTCGACCGCTGTAGGAGTTTTCGATCGAAGCTCTTCTCTAATTACCAATTACATTAGGCTAAGCATCAGACTGGACTTCGGTGGGAGCGAGGTTTATCTCCAATAATAGTTTCCCCACTTTTAAGTTTAAAATTCGAAGAAAAAGAATACAAAAAAGACGACTGTCAAAGTTTCTTTCCAGGCTCTGCACCCATTGAGGCTGAAGCTCGAGGGAGATCTTATCTTCAGTCGAGGTTGTATGAGATCCTATCTTCTGTTCAAGTTAAAGCTCGAAGGAGATCTTATCTTTCAGCCGAGTCGGGGCCTCTCTTCTCACTTTGTCTAAAGTGAATGACGCCTTCGACTTTGCTCACATTAGGACGAGGTTCTCCTCCTATTCTTAACGGATTGTAGGGGCACATAAGGGCCATTGTCGGGGCCCCTCTTCTCACCTCGTCTAAAATGAATGAGACATTCGACTTTGCTCACGTTAGAACAAGGTTCTCTTCTTGTTCCTAATGGGCTGTAGGGGCATATAAAGATCATTGTATGAGCCTCTCCCCTCCTATCTTAAATAATCGAAGGTCTTCGACTTGCTCATGTTAGGATGAGGTTCTCCTCCTATTCCTAACATGATACTAAGGGCACAGATGGGCCGTTGAATGGGCCTCTTTTCTCACCTCGTCTAAAATGAACGAGACCTTCGACTTTGCTCACGTTAGGATGAGGTTCTCCTCCTATTCCTAATGGGCTGTAGAGGCACAGATGGGTCGTTGAATGAGCCTCTCCCCTCCTCCTATCTTAAATAATCGAAGGTCTTCGACTTGCTCATGTTAGGATGAGGTTCTCCTCCTGTTCCTAACATAGCAATAGGGACACAGATGGACCATTGAATAGGCCTCTCCCTCCTATCTTAAATAACCGAAGGTCTTCAACTTGCTCATGTTAGGATGAGGTTCTTCTCCTGTTTCTAACATGGCACTAGGGGCACAGATGGGCCGTTGAATGGGCCTCTCTCCTCCTCTTGTCTTAAATAATCGAAGGTCTTCGACTTGCTCATGTTAGAACGAGGTTCTCCTCCTATTCCTAACATAACAATAGGAGCACAAATAGGCCGTTGAATGGGCCTCTCCCCTCCTCCTATCTTAAATAATTGGAGGTCTTCGACTTGCTCATGTTAGGATGAGGTTCTCCTCCTATTCCTAACATGGCACTAGGGGCACAGATGGACCGTTGAATGGGCCTCTCCCCTCCTTCCATCTTAAATAATCGGAGGTCTTCGACTTGCTCATGTTAGGACGATGTTCTCCTCCTATTTTCAATATGGCCACTTTCGATTGCTTCTTTTCTGCTATCACATAGTTTTTGCACCAAGAAATAATAATATTGAAATGGAGAAGTTTTATTGGAGGAAAATTACTGGTAGTATATTCTCAATTTTTTTAAATTTTAAGATTGTGGGAGTGTTGTTCCTCCGAGCTCCTTCAGATGATAAGTTTCGGATCAGACGACCTCCTCTATCTCATATGGGCCTTTCCAATTTGGGGCAAGCTTCCCCTGACTCTGAGACTGAGAGATGGCGGCTCGCCAAAGTACTAAGTCTTCTACTCTGAATATTTTACCTCTGACTCTGGAGTTATAGTATCGGGCCATCCTTCGTCTGTAGGTCGCCATCCGAATCCAGGCTTCTTTTCTTTTTTCTTCCAGTAGGTTGAGGTTGACTCTGAGGTTCTGTGAGTTATGCTGCTCATCGAAGGCCATGATCTGTGCTGATGGAAGCTTAAGCTCGATTGGGATGACTGCCTCCATTCCAAAGGCCAAGGCGAATGGTGTTTTCTCGATCGATAGTCTTTGAGTAGTTTGATACGCCCAAAGGACGTGATAGAGTTCGTCCGCCCAGGCCTCCCTTGCTATGTCGAGTCTTATCTTGATGTCTTGTAGTAAAATCCGATTGGTCATTTCAGCTTCCCCATTTGTCTGTGGGTGAACTACCGACGTGAAGTGATGGAAGATGTTTAGATCTTCGCAGAACTCAACGAACATCGTCCCAGCGAACTGTCATCCGTTATCTATTATGAGAGTTCGGGACAGACCGAACCGACAGACGATTGACTTTCAGATGAAGTTCTGTACCTTAGCCTCGATAATTTTTGTTAGTGGTTTGGCTTCGATCCATTTGGTGAAGTAGTCGATCGCGATCAGGAGGAACTTTCATTGTCTGAATGCCATTGGAAAAAGGCCAAGTATATCCATTTTCCAATGCGCAAATGGCCAAGGTGTGCTTAGCGGAGTAAGCTCGGAGGTCGACTGCCTTTGTATGTTTGTATTTCTCTGATAGCAGTCATATTTCTTAATGTACTCCATAGAATCGTAGTATAAAATCGGCCAGTAGTACTCTTGTCGAAGTAGTTTTTGTGATAGGGATCTGGCTCCTACATGACTTCCATAAATTTTCTCATGTACTTTCCATAATGCGAAGTCGACTTCTGAAGGTCGGAGACATCTCAGTAGTGGTAGCAAACATGACCTTTTATACAACTTGCCCTCGTATAAAACATATCGAAAGGCTTGATTCCTGAGTTTTCGAGCTTCTTTCGAATCACGAAAAAGAATTCTCTCTTTAAGATAGGCAACTAATGGGTCAATTCAGCTTGGCTCGAGCTCCGTCTGCATAACGAGCTATGATTCGTTTGAGCTTGGGCATTTTAGAGTTTCAAAAAATACTTTTTTGGATAGTCTGGTTGGGACCGAAGCGGCCAATTTAGAGAGAAGATCAGCTCTTGCATTCTCTTCCCTCGGAATCTATCGAATGCCAAAATTGTCTAAGGTCGGAGTCAAAATCCTTCATTTTCTCGAGGTATTTCATCATACTTTTCTTCCGTGCTTCATACTTGCTACTAACTTGGTCGACCATCAATTAAAAATCACTGTAGACTTAAAGCTGATCTACTTTTAACTCTCTTACTATTTTTAATCCGACGATCAGCACTTCATATTCAACCCCATTATTAGTTGTAGAAAATTCGAAGCATAGCGCGTACTCGACGATGACTCCCTCAAGGATGACTAAGACTAATCCCGCACCTACTCCAGCGGAGTTAGATAAATCATCCACATACAGGGCCCAAAAATCTTTGGAAAGATCGGCACTTTCTTCGAAAAGGCTCGGTTGCAACCACAGGATGTCGGTCTCATTCTGTTCAAGCTCGACTTCATTTAGAATGGTGCATTCAACTATGAAGTCAGTCAGTGTCTGAGCCTTGATTGCTGGCCGAGGTTAGTAGTTGATGTTGAACTCTGTTAATTCAATGGCTCATTTTGCAATTCTTCTAGAAGCATCCGTTTGATGAAGGATTACTTTGATCGGCTGGTCAGTGAGGAGTGTTATAGCATGTCCCTGAAAGTAAGATTAAAGTCTTTTTGCTGCAATCGAAAGAGTATAAATCAATTTTTTCAACTTTGTATACCTGATCTCAGTATTTCTTAGAATTCGATTTATGTAGTAGACTGATCACTGTACTTTCACCTCTTCTTTGATCGGAACTGCTGCTAGCGCCACAGGAGAGACTACGAGGTCGAGAAACAGCTCCTCTCCGAATTTAGATTTGGCTAGTAGGGGGTGAGCCAAGGTAGTTCTTGAGCTCGTCAAACGTCTTTTGGCATTCCTAAGTTCATTGAAAATCTTTTAATTTTTTAAGGATTTAGAAGAAGGACATGCAGCGATCGACCGACCTCGAGATAAAATGACTCAAAGACACCACTTTTTCAATCAGGCGCTGAACTTTTTTGATAGACTTTGAAGCGGTCATCTCCTGGATAGCTCGAATTTTCTTCAGATTGGCCTCGATCCCTCATCTCGAGATCATGAATCTCAAAAATTTTTTTAAGGCTACTCCAAAGATGCATTTGATTGAATTCAGCTTCATCTTATATTTTCTGAGTGCATCGAAAACATCTTCAAGATCGACGACATGATTGACAATCTCTCGACTTTTGACCAGCATGTCATCAACGTAAACCTCCATATTACGGTCGATCTACTCTTTGAAGATTTTATTGACCAAGCACTGGTAAGTTGTGCCTGCATTTTTAAGTCCGAAGGACATGATCATGTAATAGTAAAGACCACGGTTAGTAATAAAAGCAGTCTTCTCCTCGTCCTCTGGTGCCATCCAAATTTGGTTGTAGACAGAGAAGGCATCCATGAAGATGAGGAGCTCGTAGCCTGAAGTCGCATCCATCAGTTGGTCGATTTTGGATAAATGATAGCTATCTTTTGGGCAGGCCTTGTTAAGCTTTTTAAAGTCGATGCACATCCTCCACTTGCAATTGGCTTTCACCACGTTAAAGACTCAAGTCAGGTAGCTAACTTCTCGGATAAATCCGACGTTAAGAAGCTTGTCGACTTCTTCTACTATTATCTTCTGCCTTTCTGATGCATGGCCTCGAACTCTTTCTTTTATTGGTCGATGCTTGGGATCAACGGCCAGTCGATGTTTCATAACTTCGACGTCAATCCTAGACATATCTATTGGAACCCAAGCGAAGACATCGACATTCCTCCGTAAGAAAGTGATGAGCTACTTCCGAACTTCATCTTTCAGGTTGGAGCCAATTTACACCGTATGCTCCTCATTTCTATCATTCAGGAGGATGGTCACAAGATCTTCTATGGGCTCGCCCCATTCTTCAACAAGGTCATCGCGGACATCTAGCCCATCAACAGAATAAGGGTTGAACTGTTCTTCTTTTTGAAGGACAATTGAGTAGCAACACCTTACCAGAGCTTGATCTTCCTGACCTCTTTGATCCCATAACTTGTCAAAAATTTCATCTTCAAATAATAAGTTGACATCACCGTCCGAAGCGTATTTAGAGCAAATCAGTCGAGAATTGCATTGTAAGCAGAGAAAACCTTTACTACCAGAAAATCCACCTACGCTCTAGATTGTCTTGGGTATTGCCCTGCGACCACGACTAAAATTATTACACCTTCAACTGGTACTGCAGTACCAATGAAGCCTACCAGGGGAGAGTTTATTGGTCTAAGCTGACTATCAGATATCGACATTTTGGAGAAAGCATCATAAGACAAGACGTCAACCGAACTTCCATTATCAATTAGGATGCGTCGTACATCATAGTCTACTATATTTAAAGAGATTACAACCGCATCATTATGTGAGAACTGTATCCTTCATGCATCTACCTCAGTGAAGGTTATGGATTCTTCAATCTTCCATCTCTTCATTGATCCCTCAGATCCGCTGGCCTCTTCTCATCGAAGTCTCCTAGAGATAGTGTTGGTGATACCAAGAGATGGCCGATCTCCTTATTGTTCCTTCCTTCTTGATGGTTTTGGCTGCGGTAGTATTCTCGATCGATCTTTTCTTGCTTCAGACTAATGTCCGAGAAATCGACCCAGCCGGTCTCTTTTGATGAGCTCCTCGATTTCTTCTTGAAGTTGAATGCATTCTTCAGTATAGTGGCCATGGTCACGATGATAGAGGCAGTATTTATTAGGATTGCGCTTGCCAGGATGAGTATGCATCCTTTCAGACCTCGATAGTTGCTCATTGATCTCCATCAACACTTGCATTTTTGGAGCATTGAAGGGGGCGTAGTTGTGAAACCTTCTGGGAGGGAGAACTTCTTCACGCCCTTCTCTCGGAGCTTCTTTGATGATGAGTTCGAGGAGAAGTTCGGGCTTGCTTACGCTCGGAGAAAGTTCATGAGCGCAGTCGAACTTCATTTGGCCCTCCATCAGCTGTGGATTTATTAGACTCGTCCGTCTGTCGCTCTCCTGCGGCTTCTTCATCTTTCAATTTGAAGACTTCTTTCGCTTTGGCATATCCTTCAGCCCGAGATAACAGATTGACAAAGTCCCTGGGGTACTTCTTCTTCGGAGAGAATAGCAAATCATTCTTCTGAAGGCCGCTCTTGAGTGTGGCTATTGCAACAGACTAGTCCAAGTTTCGGACCTCCAATGCAGCAGCATTAAATCAAGTGACATAAGTCCAAATAGATTTTTTCTCCTTCTGCTTGATATTCATCAAAAAATTCGAACCTTGATGCGGATATCGGCTGCTGACAAAGTAAGCCACAAACTGATGACTCATCTGATTGAAGGAGAAGATCGTACCTGACCTTAATGTTGAGTACCAGTTTCTTACTGCTTTCTTCAAAATAGACGAAAAAGCTCGACATAAGATGGCATCTGATGTGCCATGAAGTAGCATCATGGTCTGGAAGGCCTCCAGGTGATCGATCGGATCAGTGGTTCCATCGTAATTTTTAAATTGGAGAAGCTTGAAGTTTGACGGAATGGGTTCTTGCATAATTCAAGGAGAGAAAAGAGGATTAGTGCAGACGTCGTCATGACGAACCGGAGCAATATGGTGGAGTTTCTCAATCCATCGGTCCATCTTCCATGGTTTTTGATCAAGGACGTCATCTCGATCACAAATCTTGGAAGACTTCTGGGTGTAGATGAGGAAGGTCTCTTTCGAAGAAGAATCATGATCCGAATAAGAATCCTTTGCTCTCTATTTTTTCTTCTCGGGGGCGACAGATATGCTAGCCTAAGTGCTCATCCTTGGAACCAGTTTCTGACATCTCGATGGTGGGTTTCCTGACGAAACCACCACCGAGGGCTGTCGTATGGCTTGCACCATTTCGGTGAGGCCCTGAATCTGCTGCATCAGTAGGTTAAACTGCTTCGAATCTACCGTGACCGTCGGTGGAGGAGGAGGTTGAAGCGCCGATGTTGGAGTAGGAATGGATGGGTCTGGCTTAGATTTAGCGGCAGAAGTGGTAGATCTCTGAATAGTTGCCTTCTTTAGAGGCATTTCTTGGAATTGAGGAAGAGGATGAAGACGAACCTTGAAGAAGAAGATCCACATGATCGACTGAGCACTTCTTTAAGAATAAGGATACCTTAGGAACAGAGGGCCCTCCTTTTAGCATCAATCCTGTTGGTGTAGAATATGGTCGACACCGGATCGAGCTGGAGTTGAGGAAGAAGAGGTCATCGTCGGTGTCCTGCAAAATAAAGTTTCGTTCGGAGTCGGTGGTGGTGGCTTCGACAGGATTCTCCGACGATCAAGTCAGCTCTTCTGACTAACAGAAATGGAGTGCTCAGAAAAAAATTCAGCAGAGTTTTGGAAAGAAGAATAGAGCTTAAAGAAAATATATCTGAAGATCCTTTTTATAGATGGAGCATATAGCAGACTGATAGTGACAGCCATAACCATCCGGTAGTGGGCCGCTCGGGATCGCATGAGGTTTGTTATGGAGAGAAAGAAGTATTGCCTGTAGCAGACTAATAGTGACAGCTATAACCGTCCAGTAGTGGACCACGTGAGATTTGCTATGGAGAGAGAGGTATCGTCTGTAGCAGACTGATAATGACAGCCATAACCATCTGATAGTGCACTGCTTAGGACCACACGGGGTTTGCTATGAAGAGAGAGATATCGTCTGTTGTGATGTGGTCGTTCGTCGAGATTTAATAGTCAAAGTTTGGAGGAAGCAGACATTAGTTGATGAAAAATTTTGACATATATCAATTTCAAAGGAGTTTAGACTCTTAAAAGGAATAGGGCTAGAGGAGATCATTCGAGAGGAATGCTAGCTGAAATCTGAAAGTAATCCGCTGGAGGAATCCGACTGAAGAAGAAGTTTGAAAGGAGTTTGACTTCTAGAAGAATCTGATTGAAAGAGAAGTTCGGAAGGAGTTCGGCTTCTAGAGGAATCCGACTGAAGGAGGAGTCCGGAAGGAGAATCCAACTGAAGAAGAAGTCCGAAAAAAATTCGGCTCCTGAAGAAATCCGATTGAAGGAGCAGTCCGGTAGGAGTTCGACTTCTAGAAGAATTCAACTGAAGGAGAAGTCTAGAAGGAGTTCGACTTTTGGAGGAATCTGACTGAAGGAGAAGTTCGGAGGGAGTTCGGCTCTTAGAAGAATCCGACTGAAGGAGAAGTCTGAAAGAAGTTCAACTGGTGGAGAAATCCGATTGAAGAAGAAGTTCGGAGGGAATTCGGCTCTTGGAGGAATCCAATTGAAGGAGAAGTCCGTAGGAAGTTCGGCTCCTGGAGGAATCTGATTGAAGGAGAAGTCTGAAAGAAGTTCGGCTTCTGGAGGAATCCGACTGAAGAAAAAGTTCGAAAGAAGTTCGATTTCTGAAAGAATCTGATCGAAGAAGAAATCTGAAAGAAGTTCGATCATTGGAGGAGTTTTCGATCGAAGCTCTTCTATGATTATCAGTTACATTAGACTAAGTATTAGACTAAACTTCGATGAAAGCGAGATTTATCTCCAACATCTAGCATTTTATATTTTATGTGTATACAGAATTAGTTCTGAATCTATATGTAGGTCGGGGGTTAAATATAAAATGGTTATTAAAAACATGCAGAGGATATCATTTTTCTTTTTACCCCAATTGACATAACATCTAAAGAAAATAACCGTCAACTTGGGGGCGAACCTCAAGCATTCCCTGGATCTCTCTCCGTTTGGGTCTGGTTTTCTATAAAAATTCGAGCTTAGCCCGTGCATGCTGGGTGCGCCACGTGTACTCCCTTTGTCTCCGGATTCCCTCCGTTTAGCCCTCCCACATCTAAAGGCCTCGGTGCCACCTTTTCGTCTCGTTTTTCCCTCCCGGAACCCCTCCAAAGCCCTCGGCTCTCCCTCGCCCCCCAGGCCGGAAGCGATGAGTAGCTGGCGGACGCTTCTGGTAAGGATCGGCGACAAGTGCCCGGAGTACGGCGGCACCACCGACCTCCAAGAAACATCGTAAGTGCCTCCTTGTCCTCCTATCCCTCTTTTTTTTTAGAAATTTTATGATTTATCCTTCGTTTGATTCTATACTTGGCCTAGTTCTTGGAAGCCCTAGATTATGGTAGTTTGATACTTTCTCTGATAATAATTCTGTTCTTGTCATAGTGCTTGAAAGCTCTAGATCACGGGAGCTTGCTGTCCTCGTTCTTGTAAGCCGTAGATTACAGTGACTTGTTTCTTTTTCTTATAATCTCGAGCATCATTGACCCTGGAGCTGAAAAATTGGTGGCAGTGAAGGGTTTGCCCGATTTCATCCTGACGTTTTGTTTTTAAAAATACTATGAAGTAAAATGTAGTAAAAGTTGTTTCTCTTGTTTTTTTTTTTTCTATGCAAACTGAAATCTCTTCGATGCATGTAGGTTTGGTTTATGAAGGAGCGATCTTTAGCTTGTTTTTTATTTTTCAAATCATCAGAGCTGAGAATGCTTGTGCCGGAGGCTGTTGTGTAGGACATCATCAGTGCCGATGTGATCGCTCATTCGTCATGCTGTAATTGGTCTCTACATTTTGTTGTAAATTTAGTTGTTATTCTAACGAATTTTATGTTTCCTTTTCTCAAAAGACTTCTCATCATGGTGGGCTTGGTTATTGAAGAGATGGATGGGTTTGATTATTATGTTGATTGACAACCTTTGCAAATGGGTTATCTCTTGATATTACTTAGTTGACCATTGGACGATTAATTTAACTGCCTAGATTTTCTAGGCACCCGTGAAAAGAAAAATATGTTTCTTTGGGTGATCACTTGGCAAGCAAACTGCTCAAAGTTATTAAAATTGCAAACTTTTGCTAGATTCCTCATGAGCTCTAATTAGAGTAGTGAAACAATATAGTTTATAGATGTTGGAAGACCATGTTAAATTTACTAGGAAATCCCTTTAAAATGCTTCTTCATTCATTTGTAATCATTAGTGGTTTTTTTTTCTTTCAAATTTGTGCAAGTTTTTTTGGTTACATGTCATGTCACTCTGAATAGGTTATCACATAAATGTGAATGTGTCTCTCTAATTTATATCTTACTTTCTTTCTGACCTCTTTTAAATTTTGTCAATCTTTTTATATATTATGATTATAATTCATTATTTTTTTATTTGTGTAATGCAATTTACCAATGCTCCACCTAAGCACCTGACTTATTAACTATGTGGTCCCTTGGCCACTTGAATCCTGCGCCTGCTATTTAAAGATTACTTGTTCTACCATATGAATTTGTCTTCTTGATAATGCTACCAGTTTGTAGCGAAATCTATTAAGAAGGAAGTATTAATGAGAACTAGAAGGGTCATGCACCTATGTGCAAAACATAAAAGATCAAGGTTAATGCCTGTTTAGAGGTGAAGGGTGATGTGCCTAGGTACAAACAGAAGTTTTGGGGGCCTAATCCTGATTTTTCAGCATTATTGTGAAGGTTAATGTTAGTTTTCATAACTCTTATATTTGTACAGATTATGTTATTTAACTTTTGACTTAATTTATATACATTATACTTATTAATTGTTTATGCGGCTTTCTCTGCTATTTTTTCTTTTTTGTTTTTGGCATATATGTTCTTCGAGGATTTCTTGTTTGTCATCGATGGTGATATAACCTATAACTGAAGGTATGTCTCATTTATATCTTTTTTCCTTCCAGTTTCTGCATATGCATTTTTTTTTTTTTGGGCATAGATTTGTTTGTTACTAATATAAGTTCCATTATATTTTCTTCCAGTTCCAAGACCTCACTTGTCTTTTGAAGCACAATTGGTGACTGGAAAGTCACACAGTCTGTTGCCTATCAGTTGCCCTGAGCAACCTGAATCATCAACTTTACTTTCTGCTGTCTCTGGAGGGAGAGCAAAACACTGAGCCCAGTTGAAGTATCCTCAGAGGCTTTGCGGGATTAACTTATTTTCTTCAGAAAAAGCTGAGGAAGCTTTTTAGGATTTATGAATGTTTTTCTGACTGTTGCTTGCATTTCATTGCTGCAAATTCTTACATGAAAAAACATAGTAGTTAATGTTTTCATTGCTTGACATTCTTCTGTGTCAAGTATAGTCAAAGAATAAATTGGTTCGATTAGGTACAATTCTGGGTATTTGCTGCTGCATCCATCTTTCACTACCATATTTTTGTAGTAGTTGTCTGTTATGGCTGAAGATATCGCTTTAGCATGTGATCGAGATGGGACCTCTAAGACACTATTTTTTAAAGATAATTATTAGTTTGCTGATACTTGCTATATCTAAGTTGATTCTTCTTATATAATTTGTAGAGAATTGTAGGCAGCAAAGCTCTTAATTTATAATAGGGTTCATTTGCAAATTTACAAGTTTGTAGGTTGTTATCAGTAAAAACTCATGCAACAATGCTGATTAGTGTCAAAAATGAGGGGTCTCATTAGGCATGCAAGAATAATGACTTGCTATGAACATGGTAACTTTTATCCTAAACTGTAGAGGACCTCCTTGCAGTTTTCCGGCATTTGGGTCATATTTGGTAGTGAAATTGAATTTTAAACTTAAAGTCTACCTGAGGCTGCTTGCATTCTTCTCTATATACAAGCGAGGAGGAGGTTGAAGTATGGACTAGTTGTTTGCTGTGTCATTATATTTTTATGTCTTTTGAAGTATGGACTAGGTTTTTGCTGTGTCATTATATTTTTATGTCTTTTGATTTGGATAATCTTGAGATGATCCTTTGTGCTGTTCATTTGAACATTTCAATGATCTTTATTATCTCCTTCCCTTTTGCATTTTTTGGAGTGATAAACACATGATATCCCTTACAATTTTCTATTTCTATTTCTTTTTATTAAAATTTGGGAATGTAATTGATGTAAAACAACGAGCAAAAAGAACAAAAATAAATTTTTTTAAAAAAATCAAGCATGAAATTTTCAGGAATCAAATCAATTAGTAATTCAAATCTAAGATTCTCCACACAAGTGGAGTCTTTAAATAGAGACACAATTTGCGACCTAATAGAAGTCAAATTGCTGATTCGTAACCTAACAGAACTCCACTTACCGAGTCCTAACAAAATTAAAAGTTTCAATAAAATAAAATAACCAAAATAAATCCATAAAATTAAATCCATAAAAAATAAATTAGGACTGGAGCTTAGCGATGCTTCTTTCTGGAATATGTGTGCAATCCCTGATTTCCATCATTCCCTTCTGACTGGAAAGAATTTGACTTTGGCGAGGAATTGATGTAATCTTCTAAAATGCCTGGATCAATACGCCGTAATTCTTCTTCGAGGATTCAAATAGCATCTGAGTCTGGACGGCTGTGATATTTGATCAAAAATCGACGAAATCCTCCATCAGCAGAAGAAATAATCTCATCCGTGATAATATGTTCAATTCGATCCGATGAAGATGGTGGAAGTGATGGAAGAATTAGAATTGATATTGGAGGAGATGGAGTGTAATCCCTATTATCACCTTTCACCAGATGAAATTAAATACCACCTTGTGATGCTTGCAGGTTGAAGACAAGAGAGACCTCCAAGAAAGCTCCTTTTTTTTTATGGACTGGATTTACGGACCTAGTTTGTGGACTGTTTGGTCAATGAACCGATTTTTCTTCGGGTCTACGGACCCGGTCTATAGACCGAGCGGTTTATAGACCGTTGATCACATGCGGTCTATGGACCGTGTGTTTTTCTTCAGAATGAAGGTGGTGCCCTTTGTTTATTTTCGATGGCTTCCAGGGCTTCAGCAATTGGTGGGCAGGGATGAACGGCGATGGACTCCGGCCGGTCAATGGCAGGGCGGAAGATGGCGACGACAATGGCAATTGATCGATGATGGGGCGACGAAAATGGGAAAGGTGATCGATCGGAGCCTCTCACTCGCCTGCGACTCTTGTTGCATACGCTGATGACGATGGAGATTTAGGAATGACAGGTGGTGGTTGGCGGCGAAGAGGGCATCGACGTCGACTGGTTGCTGATTGGGGCAACAAGAAGAGCAGGCAGGGCTGCCGATCGAGTCTCCTGGGGAAGATCGGAAAAGATGGTCGACGTTGAGATGCAACGGGGATGATGACGGGGAGGCGGGACGACAGGGATCTCCAGCGTGAGGCTTGAACGGTCGACGGAGGTAAAGGAGGAGATGAGTATGGCGGCGACAAAACAAAGGGGCTGTGACATGGAGGAGAGGAAGGAGATGGGGGTGCTCGCAGTCGATTGTCAGCGGAGATAGAGCTAACGGTGAATCGGAAAGAAAATTGGAGGGGAACGCTAGGGAGGTGCAAGCTGTCATCTGACTGAGAAAGAAAGAGAGAGGGGGGTGTTCGGCGCAGGACAGACGAAAGGAAAAAGAGAAAGGCATGGAGAAGGAAAGGGAGGACAGTGTCAAAACAGAGAAAAGAAAAAATTTCTGCAACTTAGAAAGAAAAAGAATTATCGTGGAACGAGAAAATTTGCAGAATTTTTTCGCTCTGATGCAAAATTGATGTAAAACAACTAGCAAAAAGAACAAAAATAAAATTTTTAAAAATAAATCAAGCCTGAAATTTTCAGGAATCAAATCAATCAATAATTCAAGTTTAAGGTTCTCCACACAGGTGGAGCCTTTAAATAGAGACACAACTTGCAACCTAATAGAAGTCAAATTGCTAACTCGTAACCTAACAGAACTCTACTTACTGAGTCCTAACAAAATTAAAAGTTTCAATAAAATAAAATAACCTAAATAAACTCACAAAATTAAATCCATAAAAAATAAATTAAGGTTAGGGCTAAGCGACGCTTCCTTCTGGAATACGTGCGCAATCCCTAATTTCCATCCGTAATAATCATATCTTTTTCCTTTTGGTTAATTATAATGCTTCTTTGTCAATGACAGAACATGCAACCAATTGATCGTTTCATTGTTGAAGAATATTTGCTGGATGTGCTTCTTTTCTTTAATGGATGGTTTGTATACCACTTCTTCTTTTCAAGATTTAACACCACGGGCTCTGCTTTCACTGAAATTTTAATTTTCATCTCAATTTTGACATGTTTTAATCAGATCGTTATTAGCTAAAAACTTGATTGACTTCATTATTCTGGCATTTTGTGTACTAATTGGTGTACATAATAGTTTTAAGATTTTTCTAGTTGGAACTCCTTGAGTATATTTTAGATATTAATATTTTCTTAATTTTCTTATTGTGTCTTACTGACATGAACAAAATTTGAGGGACATGTCCTGTCGAATGAGGTTTGTTTCATATTTAAAATACTAGAATCCAGCAGATGCGATGCATATGCAAGGAACCTCTCCTTTGGCTCGTAGTGTTTTTACTGAAGATCCAACATCAGACCCATCTTGATTTACTAATTTGAAACTTGAAAACAAAGAAATCATAAGAGATGGGAAGACTTTAACATCCAGTTTGCATGCTGGACTGAAGGGCTTCCCATTATATATAGGGATAACATGATTGGTTTTTTCTACTAGTTGATTTCAGGTAAAAGGCTAGTTGGAGTAAAAGTATCACATGTTAGACAAATCTGATTTTGTATATGCACTTGAGTTTAAATTTTTGTTTTCACAAACCTGAACAGGAATACTGTTCTAGAATTTGATAGCTTTTAGAAGGTTCTCTTCTAAATTCATTTCAACTGCTACCGTCCGTATTTTTGTGAGAAACTTTTTCTAGGTTTAACTACGTCTAACAATTTACATCCTAACAGATGGTTAACATCATTTGGAAATAATTTTTTTGGACTGTGAGGTATGCAGGATTGGTTGATGATGCATAGTTCTTTAAAAGATATTTGGTGTGTACTTGTAATTTTGTCTGCCCCTGATTATTTTATCAATGCCATGTTTAGTTACTTACAATTGCTTTTCCAATAAAATAAATTTTTATGTTATTGCTCCTGCTGTATGGATACGACACCTTATGTTCCCTAATGTGAGAATAATATTAACCGTATCACTAGTTGGCTACTGTGCATATGGTAAAACAATGTTGGCTTTAAACAATCAGCTTGAATTGGCATGAAAATTCTATTTTCTCAGGTGATGCATCTTATTGATTGTTGCTGGATGGTTGTAATCCTCTAAGGCTGGATACCTTCAATATCACATTCCCATCTTACAACTCACATGATTCACTTTTATTTTTTGATTAATTTTCTCAATCACATTTTATGGATACATATAATTTAAACTGTTGTAATTATCTGCTTCTTGGAAAGATAGCCGGAAGGAATTTGCTTCATACATGGTTGGTCTGCCTGTATCCTTCTGCTATGAATATCTGATGGCAGAGATGATATTTTCTCAGGCATATTGTTGGAAATAAATTTACTCACTTCTTGCTATGGTTCTCTTATGCAATTTTTTGCTCAAAACATTTCTCATTTCAGTTTATGTTTTCTATGAAATTCATTTTAAGTTCACTGTGTCTGTTTTTGCTGCAAATGCAAAGGGTCTAGGATTGCATTACCACTTCATGTGCTTAATGGATAAGAAGAAAATCAAACATGAAAGAGTGAAGAATAAAGTTAGGAAACAGAACTTATAGGAAAAGAGTTATTTGCATAATCAACTACAAAATAAGAATAGATGGTTGCATTACATCAAGGAAAAATATACTATCTATTCAGTTGAATCAATGATATGACATAAGGTTGTACATAGGGTTTGCCATCCCTGGCATACTGTACTGATATGTGGTCTCATACCATTCTGACACTTGTTATGTCTCTCCATCTCATACCATATGGCATACCAACACTGTAATAGAATGGTACCGGTATGGGATCTGGTACCGAGATGGCGAACCTAGGTTGTGCATGTATTTAGACTCATGTCTACCAATAGCATTTAGGTTAAAACAATGTTCTATATGAACTTAAAATTGAGCTAGGACTTCTTCAACCTATACAGGCACATAAGAGGACTCATGACCTTGAGGGCTTTACTAGATCGAGAACATTAATAAGAGTCAAGTAACTCTTTTCCTTAACCATCCTGTACAGGCAGAGTCCTGGTAAGTTTGGAAATTGTTGCAAAATCTTAGCTGCTTGTCAGATATCAATTCCATTATTGTGAAACCTGCCAAAACTTGCAACTCTAAGTTAGCTTTGAGATTACTTCTTATAAGCTAAAACTGATACATAAGTACTAAGGCATGACTCTAAGATAGCAGCTAAATTATTTTTCTTAGTAATCTCAAATTTAAATTGCATCGAGCTAAAACTGATACATAGATACTAAGGCATGACTCTAAAATAGCATCAAACTTATTTTACACAGTTTTCTGAAATTTAAATTGCATATTGTGAGAGTGTTAGATTGAACAAAATAATAGTCAGTTTTTTGAATAATTATGCTTATTGAAATTGTTTCATAGAACATGAAGTTTGTGTTTTTGATTTTTGCATTTTATATGATTGAACGGAATTTTTTATAGTATTTTGGCCCTCTTCTAAAGCCTAGTGGGTTATCGTACTTCACCAATTTCTATGTATAAAATAACTGTAAATAGCATGAAGTGTAGTTGAAGCATCACATCTTCCAATTTTCTTTTGCTGTTATCTCATATGATGACTCAATTCAAATTTTGGCTATGTGCAACATGTAGCATGATCTGTGAGCCGTTATATAACATGATGCCAAAATTGGTTCCTTTTTTTTAACTAAAGTAACAGGATAGGTTGAGATGGTGAGAACTTTCTTATTAGAGGAAATTGCAATATTGACATTCTCTCGGAGGAATTCTATCAGGATCATCTCATGGAGCAATACCCTGATGCCTGATTTGCATAAAACATTTGTTTTCCTCCTTTTTTTAAAAAAACCTATAGATCAGATTCCAAATAGTGGAAACCATACACAAAAACATAAATGTGGGAAATAACATTTTTAGAGAGAATGGGTGAAGAGATATTGTCAACTAAATGAATGGACTATTCAAGCAAATCATCTTTTTGGAGTGATGTCTTATTTTAACAATCAGTTTCCTAAATTTTTTCAAGCCCTATGTCAAACTGATTTTGATTCTACTTTTCAGATTTAACTTGACAAAATGCTTCTTGGAATTTGAAGAATTAAAAATCATATTTGCACAAGTTGCTCTCCAGTAAATATATTTGGCCTTATAAGTTGGTTCAAGCATTCAAAACCAAAATGTATCAACTTTGGGTCAAGCATTCAAAACCAAAATGTATCAACTTTGGGTGGCTGAAACTGCGAATTGTTCTTTGATGTTGGCTTTGACACATGGTACATCAGATTTATGAGAACCTTGGGTGACCAAATTCAGATTTTTTTTTTAAAATTTTGGACTGTTGCATTTCACCTGCTATGGTGCATATTCTCCTTGATTGACATTGAACTTGTAGGTGTTGCCACTGTACTGTTCACATTGGTAGATGGATGGTCATGCTTTTTTGGTTCAACTTGGGTATGCTTTTAGGGTTCGACTTTGCTTTATTGAGTTATATATTTATGAAAAATTTTTGGGCTGATTTAGTCTCTCTTGCCCTTCGCAAAACATCGACCCATGATCACCGAAAACCTCATGATCTGGTCTGTGTAATTGTATTTTATGTATGCTATGTTAGTAGAAATATAATTTTAAAACTTTTCTGATAATATTTAACTGTTAAGAAATGGTTAATCCCTAATTGAGCATTTCTTGTTTTTGAGTTATGCACATGTGTATACATTTATATGTTTAATCTGATAAATATTATTACTATCGTCATGTTTTAGCTACTATTGTTGCCACAGCCACCATTTAAGCCAATATAGTACATGCTGGTTATCATTGACCTTTGCAAGGTAATTTTATGCTTATCAGATTTTTGAGACTGGTATGTTACTAAACAAAGTTCTGCATGTAGCATAGATGTGAGTCAGAATAGTTGATTTTCATACAATGAGATGGACACATATTTCATTCTTTTTTCTTAGTTCCTTTCCAGTGACAATACTTTGGAACTTCCCTCTAACTTGCATTGATGCCCTTCTTCTCACTTCTGCTTTGATTGTCATAATGTAGTGTTGCCTATCGTGCAGTACTTTCATGAAAATTTTCATACTGCACTTTTTCCTCAAATTCTTTACTTGATTAACCTTTGAGTTATCACTTTGTGCAGTTTTTTCTTGTGCTTTTAATTGTTTAATGATAATGCACTCTTCCATATATTTTTGTCTGCCTTCTCTTTTCTCTTTTCAGCTTTTTGATTCTCAAAAAAGAAAAATCCTTATGGTCACTGTATCTGTTTTAGATGCTTCATTTTTTTATATAAATATTTCACCTTATGGTGTGTATTCAATGGTGCTTAATTCTTTTTATGGTTGAAGTTTCACTATTATTTTTTTATCCAATATTTCTTTTATCATGATACCTGTGGGTGTCAGTGGACAAACTGAAGTCTGAAAATTGTTTTATACCATATACTTATTAATCAATGCCTATGCTTTTTTGTTCTTTTTCCTGTTTTTTAGATTTTTTTTGAACAATTTACATCTTGCGCTGTTTCATCAGAAAAAGTTCAGCTCTTTGATAGTCAAAAGGTTGCTCTCTGATTCTTGTGGTACCCTTCTAGGCACTCCCAGGGGCATTCCCTGCTGTTGTAGCAGGAACTGTCCATGCTCTCTTTGACAAAATTTGGACATGGTGCCGCACTAGGCTCATTTTATGGTTTTCTCATCACTTGTAAGTCTGGTTTCTTTTTGATGTTTCTATTTTAGTATATGGCATCTGAAATTAAGCCTGAATTATTTTTCATGGTGGGAAAATAATCTATAGACCCCTTTTTTGAGTCTGATACCTTGCATTTCTTTCATTTTGTTTTGGCACCTGTATAATAGATCGTGCACATGTATGACTTATTTTTTGGTGCATTTTTGGCATAATAGTTCATATTTCATAAGCACTTAGATAAAAGAAACAACGATTTTACTAGTTTATGTTATAGATTCTTAGCCATTCTTTGCTATCCATTTTGAATAATGTTGTTTGATAATTTGGTTCTCTCGCTTACTGCTGCTTGTTTTTGTTGGCTAAACTTCCAGTTTAATGATGATAATGGTTGTAGATTTTGTGGGATGGTTATAGGTTTCATAAGATTATATGAAATGCACTGACCTTCTTTTTGTGATTTTCCTCTTTGTAACTTTGTTTTGTCAATTGGAAGACTAAACTTATATGTAATAAAGCTTTTCTTATTTCCAATGTTACACGTTTCAGTAGAAGTTACCACAGTTATTACAAAGTTTTTTTGTTAGTTCAGCTGTTACAATTCCTTGGCAGCAAGTTGCAAATATCTTTCTTGGCCAACAAAGTTTGGAGCCTAAGTTGAATTACACAAAATTAGCCATCTAAATTATTTCATCCTCTGCTGTTAGTAAATGGGTCTCATCATGGATTGGCAATTTCTGTACCCATTGATTGTACATAAGAAGATCATGTTGATGAAGGGCATTCTCAAATTTTATGCCCAACCTATCGTGATTGATCCGATTAGAGATTTTCCTGGGTAACTTATTATAATCGGGATCATTGAACTTCAATCCTAGGTAAATATTTGTTTGACCATGAACTATCTGGCCTTTGTTGCACAGTAACTCGTACTGATTTCTTATTCAAAACTGCTGGATTTGTGAATCAGGAACTTTCAGTCTCTTACTCCTATAGTGAAAATTAGAATTCAAGTTGATGAGAATTGTTTTAGAAAATAGGGACGGGTTGTGTTGGAGGCGAACTCGAGGAATCTAGTTCAGATAGATAGAATGCAGACTTCTGTTAAGTTTCTTATCAAAAATATAAATCCCTCCAGTGGTTGATCAAAGACTTCTTGGATATGTTTTCTTCCAAAAGAAAGTGAGATAGATTTTTGTTTCACAGGACTCCTAAACCCTATCCTTGTACTTGAACTAACAAACTGTGATATTTTGACTAAAACAAACTAACATGCAAATTCTTCCACAGGCCATAAAAGAAGGCATGCAAACAACCCTGATATACACTCTCCAGACTACAGGAAGCCCTCTAACTAAACCTGCAACTTAAATTATTAATCTCAGCAATGTCCCTGATCAAGATGGGAGCCCAGGATATTGCCCAAACATTACAATGACTTGAAATGCCCTAACTTTTGTAATATAGGAATCTTGAATCTATTGAATTTAATTAAAGGACAAAGAGGTTTAAAACTACAAAGCCTCTAAGAAGTGGAAATGTTGTGAGGATGTCTTATATGGATAAGACTCCTTTGAGAACTCCTGCATGAACAGCTTCTATGTGGAGATAGATTCTTATTTTCCTGTGTCAAAGTTGACAGAATCTCTCAAGCTGCGCAATAATTCAGCGATTTCCTATCAGCATCACTTCTGACTCCGCCTTTTCCTGTGTGGCTTTTTTTTTGATCACCATCACTTTTGACTCAATCTATTGGACATGGACTTATTTAATCTGATTAAACCTTTAGTGGCCTTTTAGTAAGTTTACCAATTATTCGGTGGCTATTAGTTGTTTTTTTTGGTTGTCGTGTGTTAACCAACATGCTGATTTAATTAATTCAGGTTGAACATATTATACTCGAAGCTTTTAGATAAATTTTGGGAAAGTTAGGTGTCATTATTGTACAGATTCCTTGTGTGCTATTTTTCTTCTTTTTGAGTTAGCTCTTTTTATGAAGAGTATTATTCTTATTCCTTGGCATATTATTCTTTCCGAAATTTGTTTATGGATTGTATTATTGTTCTACCCGTTGTCACCAAATAGGACATAGTTTGTCAGGGGTTGCATTTGATAAAAAGGCACAATCAGTTCTCTTTTTCTGAAAAGTTATCTTTTATTGTTGTTAGTGTTGATGCCTGGAGTACATCTATCAATTTGCGGGTCACTCTTGATTTAATAATTTAATAGTTTGCAGATCAAACTTTCAGTACATTTGGCCATGGGAATAATGGGCTTATGTTAAAGATCTTCCAACGTGGGCCCTGCAAAGGGTTTTTGTTCAAGAAGTATTAGAAAGGGAAGTATGTTTATCGTACCGGGGGGACAAAATCAAGCAGGTAATACATCTGTACTAAATCACTTGTACTAAATATGACAAGTTAGTTCATGTTACATCATGGGTTGCTTAACTAACATATAATGCTATTGGTGTCCAGAAACCATTTGTCATCTATGTAATGGCAATAGTGCATTGTCAACACTCAGTAGAGAAATGCGCCAACCTTAACCCAGTTTTTTATTTTTTTATTATTCCAAGCAGCTAATAGTTTCAGTTTCAATGTTATTCTCAGTCATCTCTATCATGGTATTAGAATTCATCAATTTATCTTGCTTTAGCAATACCGACACATTTATTTAATTTGATGCACCTACTATATTGTTTAAATGACTGCCAAAATCATTTTACATTCATGCTGTTTCCTGGGCATCCAATTGCTATCAGCCTATTCTTGGATGCTGGTCAATGAAGTTGTTACAGTGCAATCTAGTGACCTTTCAAGGATAGGTTCTGTGCTTTTGCCACATTGGCTTGAATCTACGAAGTATAATTTGTACCATGCCAATCTATAAGCAACATATGGAATACTGGTAGAAGGTCTGTTTGGGACAACTTTTGTGGCAGGGTAGCTCTGTAACTTGCAGAAAATCAGATGTATACCTATGCATTTGCACCTATATCATTCTGTTCAAAATGGTATGCACTGCTATGGTGTAAATATACATTCTCTTATGCTATTTCTTTTTTTTTTTTTAAGAGTATTGAAAATTCCTCTGCTTTAGAGTAATTGCTTCCCCCAAGGGGTGGGCCTAATTTCAAGTACGATACTGAAGATAGTAAAGAAGGCATGGAGGCATGCACTTTCTAAGGAGTTAAGCAGCATGATTAGGGCAAGGAAGATTACTTGTGAGATTACTTAATGGGTAGAGGAAAATATAATTCCATTGCATGGCTCTGATGTTGCACTTGAAGTTGTTATCCAGACTTCTCTTGACATTGATTCAACAATTTTCACTCATTTAATCACCGTTTTGGAGAGGTATGGTCAGGTCACAGCTAAATTATGTACCGATCAGGATAAGCAAATTTTGCTAATAGATGAAGTCAGTTCCTACTGGAGGAACAATACCGAGATGACTGCTATAGCCATTGATAGAATGATGGGCTACCGACTCATCTCCAATTTGTCAATTGTTAGATGGGTTTTTTCTCCTTCTAACATCAACCAATTTCATACTTCAGATCGTCCATGGGAGGTATGCTCTTGCATCTTAGTACTTCTACAATCTGTCATAGTTTGTTGGTAGGGTTTGTCACATTTTGTTATAGAACTTGGCCAATACCCTGCAGTAATTTAATAGCTATGGACCACCAATATTTCATTCAAGATTAACTGTGTAATAATTTCCTCTCAACAGTAGTTTTTTTTTTCCCAAATTTATCTGCTGTTTTGTTTTGGCTAAACTATTTAAAGTAGTATTTGTACCCATCGCCCAGAATCCATTGTGGTTTGGTCACATTAAGACCTGTGATTTTTTTCAAAAAACCTGCCAAAACTGCTAATCTGGCTTTTTTACTCAGACTCACTTGATGTTATGCGGTCTTGCCTGGCTACATGAAAGTCTTATTCAACTTTTGGTGGTCCCAAGTTCGCATATTTTTTCAGATTATTCATGAAATTAAGGAGAAAATGTTTTTTTGCTAGGAAAAAAAGGTCTAAGTGAAGCTTGTTTTTATACATGCACATAAATTTATCAGGTTTTGGACTTTTACTTGACTAAATCTAAGAAATTCTGGTGTATTTTGAATTCATTTCAAGTTGTAAGAAGTCGTACGGGTAACATTTACCCAGCACAGAACTACCAAGGAAATTTACACACTTGAAACACATGCATCAAAAACACAATTCTTTTCTATAGTTCTAGTACACGATCTCTATACTCGCATCTTTTTAATTCAAATGACTTGCTAGCGTCCAATGTGTATGGGTTCACAAATCAAAGTTATAATGATTCTTATCTATAGTTCTAGTATATTATCTTCGTGCTTACCATCTTTTTTAATTCAAGTTACATTTATTATAGGTATTCACTTATTAGTATAAACTTGGTCAATTCCATAACATATTGTGGTAAACTGGGGGGCAAGATTCTCATTGTTTTTCTTTTGTGTAGTTATTACTTGTAATTTCTTCTTACGTATCATCTTTTTAGCTCAAATGATAATTACAATACTTTGTACTCACCGACGTAAGATCAATCAATTTCATGATGTTCTGACAGAAACTGGCCAAAATTGTAGCTGGAAGGAGAAAAACTAAACCTTGGTCTTAGCTATGTTTTGGTGTTTTCTTTCTCGTCCCTGAATCAACAACAGCCGCTATATTTCTAAACAGTTTTCTGTACACACGCTGTTCTGCAGAGTAATTTTAATTTCTTTCTACTTAGTTTTGTCTTTTTGAAGAACTATATATCCTTTCATACTATTTCAAATTCTGTTGTTGTTAACCATCTGTATTCTCCTTATTTGATACTTAGGACACATCCATGTCCTGCCTTGAATTATACTTGCTGGTTAATATTTATTATTTTTAATATATATATATATATATATATATATATATATATATATAGAGAGAGAGAGAGAGAGAGAGAGAGAGAGAGTATTCTGATGGTAAAACACTGACCTAATTATACACCTTATACTGTTCATTCGGTTCAATCTGATGTTTATTTAATTGCCATATTTTTAAAAAATGCTTGTTGGTTTTAAATGCATCTTACTGTTTACTGTGGTTTTTTCTTGATCATCTCAAGAATCGTGCAAACCAGAAGGTTAAAACGGCTTAAGGGGTGTGTGGATAAAGCAAAAGAGAATGAGACTTCCATACATGAATCTTTAGAAGCTAAGGATGCTCTCCTTGCTCGAGCACTTGAAGAAAATATGGTATATTGTTTTACTATTGGCATTTAATTATTGACATAACTCTAATTGATGGTTCACCAGTGGTGCTTAAAACAAAGTGCATAAACTCAATTGGGAAAACGATATTTGTTTAGAAAAAAAAACCTATATTGGTCAATTTACAGACACTTGCATGCACCACAAATGATTATACTTAACCCTGATAATAACATTTTCAGTTATATGCTATCATTAAGTAAATTTTGTGGCAATTTCTGAAATTCAAAAAAACCATGCAGTTTTTGTTCATTGCTAAGCTCCAAACACTATTATTGTGTCTTTGCATTATCATTGTTATGTGTTAATCTGTGTATCTTTTGAATCCCCAGTAGCTTTGATCGTGTATGCTGTCACCTCGAACCATCTTCTCTTCTCCATCAGAAAATAATTTAGGCAAAAAGATATTAAGAAATTGTTAGAACAGGTCTTATGGTGTAATGGCAGCAAAAATATGCAATAAGCCTACAAACTTTCAAGTTTCAATAAAATATTATCAACAGGATGTATGTTATTGTGTATCATTGCCTGGTGTATAACTTTTGAATCTGTAACTTGCTGACGTATACAAGTCTTACAGGCACTATTTTTACCATTATACAAGAGCTTCAAAGATGTGCTTATGGGACGCCTGCCTCCTGTGTCTGCTGATGGGAAGTTGCCCAAACTAAGGCCTGCTAATGTAGATTCCATCGCTGTTGATTCTGAGCCATCAACCGTGGAGGTGGACCATGATAATAGGCAAGTTAGTTATCACAAGCATCTTAGTTCCATGTTATTTGATTGATATTTTACAATTTTTTGAAATTATTGAACCATTTGGACCGTCGGTGGAAGAGTATTTCACCGGTACACCACTGGGGAGCAGGAGCGGTGGTGCCTTTGCATGTTGGCCTATGTCAAGGCATTTTCGAGGCAATATGTAAGTGAGGTTCGTCTGCCTCTTCAAAAATGTAAGGCAAATGTTAAAGGTTGCACTTCTCCTATCCAATTATTGTACTGTGATTTGTTGCGGACAGATGATTGTCCTTCTCCTTTTTTGTTTGTTTGTGGGTTGGGGGTTGGTGTGTCTGTGTTGGGGGTGGGAATTGGTGTTTTGATGTCTCGGTGGTAGCACCGTATATCTTGAGCAAAGGTATTTAGTGACTATTGCTGTTTATCAATAGAACAGAAAATGACTTGCTATATAATCGTATTGGATGTCATTATAAACAGTATATGCAAGATTTAATAGTCTTACTGTACCCCAAAAAAACGCACACACAAAAATAAAAAAATAAAAAATAAAAATCTATACCTTTCTTATCGGTGATGTTTGGTTATTTCTCATTGTTGCAGATCTAGCCTCATATTGACACACTCGACTCCGAAGTCTTTGCTGGAGATGTCCATCTGCTTTTCTGCAATGCTGTTTATGCAGGTTTATGTTGGTCCTGAATTGTGATATTTATTGTAATCTTTGTTGTATATTATTCAATTTCTTTTTAGTTGATTATAAAATATTTATGTTTAATTTAAAGTTCCTCCTTCCTCTAGTTAATCTGATCATGTTTTGTAGTGTCTTTTATTGTTTTATCAGAATATATATATATATATATATATATATATATATATATATATATATATATATATATATATATATATATATATATATATATATATATATATATAAAGTCGGTGTCGTGAGAAATACACATCTATGTGCTTATGTAGGTTGTTTTTCCTATATGACATTCTTCCATCCATATTAGAGATAAATAAAATTTTCAATTAAAGAAATTATTTTATGACTTTTAGATATAATAAAACAGCAAAATAGCTGAGATATTGAAGTTGTTAGACCAAATAATATCTCTATCTTTAGGCTTATCAACATTAGACTTTTGTCGGTTCTATCCATAACTTGCAATATTTTTCTAAGGAAAAATTATTTTATGTGATTTCTTTCTACGTTAACAGATTTATACTTTTATGCCTCCGAAACTCTGAACAACATCTACTCAAAACTCAAGGAAATTTATTTCTTGCTTTAAAAACTTGGGTTAGGAAGGACCAAATTTCTACCGTTAAAATTCATGATCTAATGCATACGTCTCATATGCTAAGTCATCCTATATTCCCAATACACCCCGTTGAACTAAAAAAAGTTGAAGTCATCATTTGGACCAAAGTTGAAGTGAATTAGTCAAGCTAATTTTTGGCCCGGTTCTACGATGAATTCTAATCTGTTGAGGGGCATGCACTCTTTTTTTTGAAAAAAATAAATTAATATTATTAGAAATAAATTTTGCTTCTGTCGAAGTCAAATTTGGTGTCCAACTTGATGCGGCTAGTAGCCATGGAAGAACTTCGGCGGATGGATCTTGGTCAAACTATTACAGCCGATCGAACTGCCCAGCAGTTGAACTCAAGCGGGTATTCCTTCAGCTGATCGAACTCCGCAGCAGTAGTCCTTCGATCGAACTTCTTCTGACTCTCCAATCGTCGAGCTCCAGTCAGACTCCTGCAAGAGTCGAACTTTCTCCACATCGTTACAGCCAGGTGCCTGCGGAAGCCGAACTTCCTCCAAACTTCTCCAGTGGTCGAGCTTTTACGGAAGCCGGACTCCCTACAGATTCCTTCAGCGGACGGGCTTCTACTGAAGTCAGACTTCTTGCGGACTCCTCCAGCAGTCGAACTTCTCAATGGCCGAACTCCCATGAAAGTCGAACTTCTTATGATGGATTCCTGCAGGCGATCCCACTACTAAACGGTTATATGATAATAATAACGATCGGCATTTATCAAGTCAATAACGATCGGCATTTATCAAGTCAATAACGATCGGCATTGATCAGGACAGTTACGACAATCATTAATCAAGGCAGTTACAACAAGCTCCCTCTATAAAAAGGATCCTCCAGATACGTTTACGCCAAGTTCTGAAAACCCTTCTCTTCTCCTCAAAACTCTATTGAACTCCACACTTGCGCTGACTTGATCGTCGGAGGGTTCTACCGAAGCCACCTCCCACCGGCTCTGGACAGGACTTCATTTTGTAGGTCCCCGGCGGCAACCTCATTGGCCTCCACTCCAGCGAACTCCGGTGACGGTCAAATTCTGCGTCAACAGATTGGCGCTAGAAGGAGGGCACGGCGACGATTTCTCTCTTAAAGGAAGCCGAGGTTTTCTTGTTCTTAAAGGAGTGCTCGGTGACAATTTCTCTCTTCCCACTCCAGAGATCTCTCTTCTTCCTCTTTCGAATTTCTTTCCAAAAAAAAAAATGCCCCCCAAGAGAGCCTCAATTCGGCAATCGGTGGCCTCCATGGCTCGATCCCGTTCGGATCCGTCCACTTCCGCTCCAGCCCCGGCGACCCAGGTTCACTCTATAGCCGCGGTGGATGCGGAGCAGTTCAACCTGCTCGTCCAGCAGGTTTGTGGTCTCACGGAGGTAGTGCAGGTGGTGCAGGCCATGCACCAGCAGGCCCTAGTACCAACTCAACCGGCGTAGGATTCTCCAGAGCCGTGTGGCCCAGTCCAGGGGCAACCGACATGGGCTACCCGACCTCCAATCCCTGAAAGAGGAAGGCAACGGAGGGAGAGCCCCTGCTCGGACCGCGGCTCGACCCAGGGTGAAGCTTTGCACCCGTTCGGCAAGAAGACCTTGGAGATCAGAGACCGCGAAGATCTTTTGGATCAAAAGCTCTTGGAAATGAGCCGACGAATTGAAGAACTCCGTCACACTTCCTCCTTACGCGGTAATGACATTTGCACTGACCCTCCTTTTTTGCAGAAAATCATGCAGGAATCGGTCCCGCCGAACTTCAAGCTCCCGCAGTTCGAGAGCTACGATGGGACCACCGATCCGATCGACCATCTGAAAGCCTTCCGGACAACGATGCTGCTCCATGGCGCGTCAGACGCTATCCTATGTCGGGCTTTCCCCTCTACCCTTAAAGAGGCCGCCAGGAACTGGTACTCAGCGCTCAAGCCGAATACCATCTTATCGTTTGACCAGATGAGTCAACAGTTCGTGGCCCACTTTGTCAGTAGTCGGCGTCCGCACCGAGGTTCGAATTTCTTAATGGCCATCAGGCAGAAGGAGGGAGAACCCATCCGGGCTTACGTCACCCGGTTTAATACTGCTGCACTAGAGGTCCGGGATCTGGATCAGTCAGTCGCCATGGCCGCTCTCAAAGGCGGCCTTCAGAAGAACGATTTACCGTTCTCCCTGGAAAAGAAGTATCCCAGGGACTTTGCCAACATGCTGGCTCGGGCCGAAAGTTATGTTCGGACAGAGGAGGCCTTCGAGGCTAAGGACGATGAAGTCGGTGGCAAGCGGCGAATCGACGGGCCAGGCAGGTCCGCCGAAGAAAGGAAGAGGACTGAAGTTTGGCTGCGTTCCCGGACTCCCCCTGGTCGCGGGCAAGCTCGGACTCCCCCTCAAGCTCGGAGGCGGGGAAGTTCTGACGGAAGGGCACGCCGAGGTTCCCCCCAGTGCTGAAGTTCTCCCCGACGATGATGATTTCACAACTATGCCCCCCTTAACGTCCCGAAGACTCAAGTATTGATGGAGATCCGAGAGCGACTTCCAAGATCGGAGAGAATGCGTTCCCATCCTAGTGAGCGCAATCCCAACAAGTTCTGCCTTTACCATCGCAACCACGGTCATGACACTGAGGAGTGCATCCAACTTCAGGACGAGATCGAAGAGCTCGTCGGTGAGGCAGACTTAGCCGATTTCTGTGAAGACGGCCTGAGGAGAAGGAAGATCGGCCAAGAGCGTTACCGCCAAGTGAGAAAAATCAGCAAGAAGATCGGCTGCCCCTTGACGTCATCAATACTATCTTAGGAGGATCTCAGCAAGGGGAGACTAGCGGATCCGGAGGATTGGTGAAGAGGCGGAGGATCGTGGAGCCCGTAGCCTTCACCGAGGAGGACGGTCAGGGAATCCAATTTTTGTATAATGACGCGGTTGTAATTTCTTTGAATATTGCTGACTACGATGTACGCCGCATTCTGGTAGATAATGGAAGCTCGGCCGATGTATTATTTTATGATGCCTTCTCAAAAATGTCCCTGCCCGACGACTACTTGGGGTTGATGAATTCCCCGCTGGTAGGATTTGCTGGCAATGCCATACCAGTCGAAGGCATAATAACATTGACCATAGCGGCAGGGTAGCGTCCGAAGCTGGCCAAAGCTTGGGTCGACTTCTTAGTCGTAAGGATTCCGTCTGCCTATAACGCGATCCTTGACCGACCTGGTCTAAATGCACTCCGGGCGGTAGTATCAACCTATTATTTGAAGATGAAGTTCCCGACGAGTCACAGGGTCGGAGAAGTCAGAAGAGACCAGGCTTTGGCTAGGTATTGCTACTCGATCGCCCTACATAAGGGAGATCAGTCCGACCCTTATCTTGTTGACGGACTGAACGTCCGCGACGACCTCACTGAGAAGCGGGGTGAACCTGCGGAGGACCTCGTCTCTGTGCCCTTGAATGATGGAAATTCGGAGCACGTGGTGCAGATCGGCTCCAACTTGGCGGCCAAGGTTCGGGAGCAGCTCGTCGCTTTCCTCAGAAGAAATGCGGACGTCTTCGCTTGGACCCTAGCGGATATAGTAGGGATCGACGTCGAGGTCATGGAACATCGGCTGGCCGTCGATCCGAGGCACCGATCGATAAGAGAAAAGCTGCGCCACCACGCCCCGGAGAGGCAGAAAGCGATCGCCGAAGAAGTAGACAAGCTCCTCAAAGTCGGACTCATCCGAGAGATTAATTATCCGACCTAGGTCTCGAACGTAGTTCTTATCAAAAAAGCGAATAACAAGTGGAGGATGTGCATCGACTTCAAGAAGCTGAACAAGGCTTGCCCGAAGGATAGCTACCCCCTATCCAGGATCGACCAGTTGGTGGACGCAACTTCGGGCCATGAGCTCCTCACCTTCATGGACGCCTTTTCTGGTTACAACCAGATACGCATGGCGCCCGAGGACGAAGAGAAGACCGCCTTCATTACTGATCGAGGTCTTTATTGCTACAGGGTCATGCCTTTTGGACTCAAGAACGCAGGGGCAACATACCAGCGTTTGGTTAATAAGGTCTTCAAGGAGCAGATCGGTCGCAACATGGAGGTGTACGTAGATGATATGCTCGTCAAAAGTCGGGCTTCAACAGAACACCTGGCCGACCTTGAAGAAACCTTCAATGCACTCAGGAAGCACAAGATGAAGCTGAACCCAATCAAATGCGCCTTTGGTGTAACCTTCAAAAAATTTCTCGGATTCATGGTGTCAAGACGCGGAATCGAGGCAAACTCCCAGAAAATCCGAGCCATTCAAAAAATGATCATTCCAAAGACGATTAAGAAAGTTCAGCACCTGGCCGGGAAGGTGGCGTCCCTAAATCGCTTCATCTCAGGGTCGGTCGAATAATGCATGCCTTTCTTTGAGGTTCTCAAGCGATCGAAGAACTTCTGCTGGACGGCGGAGTGCCAACAGGCATTCGAGGAGCTTAAAAACTACCTCGGCACGTCCCCGCTGTTGGCAAAGCTCGAACTCGGGGAAGAATTGTTCCTGTATCTAGCTGTCTCCCCGGTGGCCTTGGCGGCAGTCCTGGTCAGGGAAGAAGCAAAGACGCAGCGACCGATCTACTACGTGAGCCGAGTTCTGAGGGACACGGAGATCAGGTACTTTAGGTTAGAAAAACTAACTTACTGTCTCCTAATTGCTGCCAAGAGGCACCGACCTTACTTTCAGAAGCACACCATAACGATCCTCATGAACCAACCAATAAAAGCAGTTCTCCACCGAGCAGACGCCTTCGGAAGAATCGCAAAATGGGCAATCGAGCTCACAGAGTTCGACATCAACTACCGGCCCAGGTCGTCGATCAAAGCTCAGATATTGGTGGATTTTGTGCTAGAATGCATCATTCCAGTTGAAGCCGAGCCTGAGTCGAGCGAAATCGGCACCAAAGCGAGGCCGAACTTCGACGAAGCCGAGCTGTCACGATCGATCCTCCCCGAAGAGAGCGTCGATCTCTCTGAAGGTTCCTGAGCTCTGCACGTGGATGGTTCGTCCAACTCCACTGGAGCTGGTGTGGGGCTGGTCTTGGTCAGCTCCGAAGGAGTCGTTGCCGAGTACGCGCTGCGTCTCGAGTTCCCCACGACCAACAATGAGGCCGAGTATGAAGCGCTGACCGTTGGATTAAAGATAGCAAGGGAATTAAAAATAGATCGGCTTCAAGTCTACAGCGATTTTCAGTTGGTGGTTGGTCAAGTTGGCGGTGGCTACGAGGCACGGGAGGAAAGCATGGTGAGATACCTTGAAAAAGTGAAGAATTTGATTCCGGTCTTCGACAGTTTTGGCATTCAGCACATCCCGAGGGCGGAAAATGCAAGAGCCGATCTTGTCTCAAAGTTGGCCGCTTCAACGCCGGCCGAATTGCCCAAAGAAGTATTTTTGGAAATTTTGAAGTGCCCGACCACTGAGGAATCTCAGGCCATCCTGCAGACAAAATTCGAGCCCAGCTGGATCGACCCATTGATCGCCTACTTTCAAGAGGGGGTCCTTCCTCGCGACCGAAAGGAAGCTCGGAAGTTCAGAAATCAGGCCTCCCGCTACGTCTTATACGAAGGCAGATTGTATAAGAGATCGTACTCCCTCCCGTTGCTGAGATGTCTCCGACCTTCAGAGGCCGACCTCGCGCTATGGGATGTGCACGAAGGACTCTACGGAAGTCACGTAGGAGCCAGGTCCCTATCGCAAAAACTACTCTGACAGGGGTACTACTGGCCGACTTTATTTCGTGATTCCATGGAATATGTAAAGAGGTGCGACCGCTGTCAAAAGAACACCAGCGTGCAAAGGCAGCTGGCATCCGAACTCACTTCGCTCAACTCATCCTGGCCGTTTGCGCAGTGGGGAATGGATATACTCGGCCCCTTCCCAACGGCGTCTGGGCAGCGGAAGTTCCTCCTAGTCGCAATCGATTACTTCACCAAGTGGGTCGAAGTCGAACCACTCACGAAGATTACCGAGGTAAAGGTGCAAGACTTCGTCTGAAAGTCACTAGTCTACCGGTTTGGCCTGCCCCGAACCCTCATAACCGACAATGGGCGACAGTTCGCCAGGACGAGATTCGCCGAGTTCTGCGAAGGACTAAACATCTCCCACCACTTCACATCGGTGGCTCACCCGCAGGCCAATGGAGAAGCTGAGATAACCAACCGGACCCTGCTGTAAGGAATCAAAGCGAGACTCGATAGGGCAAAAGGGGCCTGAGTGGACAAACTCTACCATATCCTCTGGGCATACCGAACTACTCAGAGGGTGCCGATCGGAGAAACATCCTTCGTCTTGGCCTTCGGTACTGAGGCAGTTATCTCAGTCGAGCTTAAACTCCCGTCTGCATGAGTCGTGGGTTTCAACGAGCAGCACAACCCCCAGGACCTTAGAGTCAACCTCGATCTTCTAGAAGAAAAGAGGGAGGAAGCCCGCGTCCGGATGGCAGCCTACAAATAGAAGGTGGCTCGGTACTACAACTCCAGGGTTAAAAACAAGACGTTCAGAGTGGGGGACTTAGTGCTCCGACGAACCACTGTCGCTCAGCCTCAAAGTCAAGGGAAGCTCACCTCAAACTGGGAAGGTCCGTATGAGGTGACAGAGGTCATCCGATCCGGAACTTATCGCTTGAAGGAACTCGGAGGGGTGGTGCTTCTCCGACCGTGGAATTCAGAAAATCTGAGAATGTATTATCAGTAGACGTCCTTTAAAAACTTCTTTGCACTGCATTATTGATTTCTGGCATGAGGATTACGTGATGGCAGGAAAGAAATGTGCAAAAGTAGCCTGTTAGGAACAGGAGGAGAACCTCGTCCTAACGAGAGTAGGTCAAAGACCTCTAAACCTCGGCTGTAGGAGACAAGGTCTCCCCCGGGTTAACATCGGCTGCGGAAAATAAGACTTTTCCAAAATTGAAGGCCTCGTTCACAAAGAACGAGACGGAAGAAGAGGCGCGGACGACGGTCCGTTTATGCGCCCACAGTCCGTTAGGAATAGGAGGAGGACCTCATCCTAATGCGAGCAAAGTCGAAGGCCTCGTTCACAAAGGACGAGATGGGGGGAGAGGCACGGACGATGGTCCGTATGTGCCCCCACAGCCCGTTAGGAACAGGAAGGAGGAACCTCGTCCTTAACACGAGCAAAGTCGAAGGCCTCGTTCACCTTAGACGAGATGAGGGGAGACGGACGATGGTCCGAATGTGCCCCCATAGCCCGTTAGGAACAGAAGAGGAGAACCTCATCCTAACGCGAGCAAAGTCGAAGGCCTCGTTCACAAAGGACGAGAAGGAGGGAGAGGCACGGACGACGGTCCGTATGTGCCCCCACAGCCCGTTAGGAACAGGAGGAGGAACCTCGTCCTTAACGCGAGCAAAGTCGAAGGCCTCGTTCACCTTAGACGAGATGGGGGAGACGGACGACGGTCCGAATGTGCCCCCATAACCCGTTAGGAACAGGAGGAGAACCTCGTCCTTACACGAGCAAAGTCGAAGTTAGAAACAGAAGGAGAACCTCGTCCTAACGCGAGCGCCCGCATCAACCTCGGCAAAAGGGGATAAGATCTCCCCCGAGTGACCGAACCAACCTCGGCTGGAGAGCTTCAATTTTCACTTCGACCAGAGATAAGATCAGAGATAACCTCGTCCTGAGATGAGATCTCCCCCGAGCTTCGACCTGGACCAGCACGGGGCTCAGAGGAAGACTTCGGCAGTCGCTTTTTCTGCACTCCCTTCGAGTTTCGAACTCGGGAGTGGGGGGCTAGTGTTGGGGATAAATCCCACTCCTGCCGAAGTCAAGTTCGGTGCTCAGCCTAATGCGGCCAGTAGCCACGGAAGAACTTCGGTGGATGGGTCTTGGCCGAACTATTACAGCCGATCGAACTGTCCAGCGGTCGAACTCCTCAAGCGGCCATCCCTTCAGCCGGTCGAACTCCGCAGCAGTAGTCCCTCGACCAAACTCCTTCTGACTCCCCAATCATCGAGCTCCAGTCAAACTCCCGCAAGAGCCGAACTCTCTCCACGTCGTTACAGCCAGGTGCCTGCGGGAGCCGAACTTCCTCCAAACTCCTCCAGCGGTCGGGCTTCTACAGAAGTCAGACTCCCTACGGACTCCTTCAGTGGACAGGCTTCTACTGAAGCCGGACTCCTCCAGCAGTCAAACTTCTCAATGGCCGAACTCCTATGAAAGCCGAACTTCTTATGACGGATTCCTGCAGACGATCTCACTACTAAACGGTTACACGATAATAACGATCAGCATTTATCAAGTCAATAATGATCGGCATTGATCAGGACAGTTACGACAATCATTAATCAAGGCAGTTACAACAAGCTCCCTCTATAAAAAGGACCCTCCAGATATATTTACACTAGGTTTTGAAAACCCTTCTCTTCTTCTCAAAACTCTATTGAACTCCACGCTGAGCACTCCATTTCTGTTGGCGCTGATTTGATCGTCGGAGGGTCCTATCGGAGCCACCCCCATCAGCTCCGGATGGGACTTCATTTTGTAGGTCTCCGGCGGTGATCTCATCGGCCTCCACTCCAACAGACTCCGGCGATTGTCAGATTCTGCATCAACAAATGTGTTCTAACCGGGGCTGGCAAGTGATTGGATTGGTCTGCTTTCGGTCCAAGTCTGACTGAAAATTAACGTGATCAAATCTGAACCAAATCTATTAGAATCAACCCGGGAACATAGGGTTGAAAGTAATTGGCTTGACCTGCTTTCAATCTGGGCAGACCTGATCAAACTGCAGTTATTGGGTGATGCAACGAAGCTTGAAAAGTGTCTGTCTAACATAGGTGTTTAATTGGATCATCAAACAGGCCGATCAAACGGCAAACCAACCTGATCTGACCTGAAATTAATGTCACTTTGTACTTCATGACCTTCTGCAATGTAAAATACTTTAACCATAAATAATTTTATATACTTCAGAACCCTCTTGAATTTAAAATTTGTTTTATTGACTAATAAATTGAACATAGTTAGCCATTAATTTGTATTGTTAATTATAATTTACATGTGGTGGTCGGTCAAATCGTACATAATATGTTGTTGATAATTCCTACGTGTTGTCAGATTAATTATAATCTATATGTGGTGGTCAATCAAGTCCTACATAATATGTTGATAATTCCAACATGTTGCTTTTAGTTATTATATTAAATAATATGGTACTGATAGAGGTAATTCCTACATATTTATTTTTAGTTTGTGTTTGAACTATGCTTGACGCGAAAGTTTCAATAGATTAATAAAATAAATCACAAACGCAATCCAGCCTGAGCTGGATGACAATAGATTCAGCTGGTTCATTTTCTTGACCCTACTCAATCCTCGATCTAACCGGACCGGCTGGCTGGCAGCTCTAACGCCTATCATTCTTCCAAGTTGCACATCAAAGGCTGGAGAAACTTTTGCATCGTTAGAAGCCTCTATCCCGTACACACCATTTCAAAAAATCTCCAGGAACACCTGCAATCATTTGAAAATCCACAGATGCTTCAGACCATGACCTCCGATATAAACCTCTTGGTGGGCTATGCCTCAATGGGCTCAAGCTGAACTTGGTGACATACGAAGCTGCCTTATCATCCATCAGGTGCATCTTTTTTACCCATTAGTTGATGCGATTATCTCATCATATGATGTAACAACTGGTTACAACATTAAAAAGAAAAGGGCAATTCTCTGCAATCTCACTAGCGTGAACTAGAATTTATGCCTCCAAGTAAAAATATTATAATTCTATTTGCAACTATTCGCATGACTCGCTTGAGACTGCAATTACAAGAAAACATGTTTTTCATTTTGATGCCTTGAATTAATAAATACGAACATGGTTACTTTGTTTGATTGTACAATAATTTTTGTGAATAACTTGATAACATTACATTCTTTGGAAATCAATGTTGTCCTTATATGTATATAATATAATGCAGTAATCTATATATATATATATATATATATATATATATATATATTATCACTATTATAGTTTGCATCACGTAAAAATAATGTCATAACATGTAATTTTGCTACCTACGACAATATCAGTAATAAGATAAAATGATATAATATGTAAATAAGTACATATACTTATAATATGAATTCTTGCTATTATATCAAATAATAATAATATTGTAGTGATGGTAATATGATTTTATATTAATAATATCTGAGAATTACTAAAATATTGTTATATCATAAAATATAATTTTAAGTATTTGTAATTATATTTTTATTTTATAGTACTTCATTAGATATGATAATATAGTGGAGTTACATTATCAATATTATATAGTATATTATATTTCTAACATTATACTTATTTTGATGTTATATTGATAGAAATTATTATTATACTATTATAGTTGCAACATGTATAATGGCATATTATTATTTCTGCATTATAAAATATTATTAGGCATATGATATAATAACATAATATCATCATTATATCACTTTTATTTTAGGAGACATGGTTGAAGAGGATGATGGGGATAGGGGTTACATAGGAGTGCAAGTCAATCCCAAGGAAAGTTGCAAGTCAATTACTTGCATTTGAACTGGCTTGCTGGTTGCCAAAAGCTTTCAAAGTGTTCATCAATAGCTTGCTTGCAATTAGTTGAGTTGTAATTTATCCAATTGTAGATAGAGGTGGAAAACCAGCCCAACACAAGCTAAGCAATGACATGCCTTAGCTTGACTCATTTTATATTCAAGTCAAGATCCTGCTACCTTATTTAATTTTACATTGAGCCCGCGCTGCTCATGGATAGTTTGTTTAAGACATCTGGTGAGCATTTTAAATCATTGATAGTCTAATTATACAATTCAAAATAATAATTCTGATTATATCTTAATATTATTATTGCAATATATTATGTTCTATGTAATATATATTAATTTATGAAATATATAAAAATAATTAATTATCGATCATTTATATAGATACTAATAACTAAATTAATATGTAGTATATAAAATTATTTATTTATAACTATTTTAAGCTAATTAGAGCTAAGCTTGAGTGAGCTAAGTTGAACTATAGCTTGGCCTGTTTCTTAATCAGCCAAACAAAACTCAAGCCAAGCTTGTGTTAGCTTTCAAATAACTTGGTCGTTCACCAAACCTAATTATAGGAAATGAATGCTCCCTTAGGGTTTAGACAAGTATAATGGTCTTCGACTTAGCTTTGTCATGTTCCAAAAGAATGTTTTATACTTGGATTAGGGTTCATTTGACCCCTTTCTATTTTAAATTGTATCTTGATCCTCTTAGAAAACAAAGTTCTAGCTATGAGTTTTTTTTTTTTTGATGGTGAAATGGGAAGAAGCAAATACTTCCCCCCAAGAGCTATGAGTTATATAGTGGCAGAATAACATTTACTTCCAAAAAAATGTTTGCATATACAACAACAAAAAAATTATCTCTAAAATGTCATGTAAGCTTGCGGCAAAATGAATCACCCCTTAAAAAATTTCCGTTCATCGTGGCATTTTTAAGCTGTTAATTTTTTTTCAATATATATATATAGTGATTCAAATATTTAAAGATAATTTTATAAGTTTTAGAAAAATTCTTTTAAAGCTAAAATTCTATGCAGCCTGAGCAAGCCAGAATCTCGAACATGTGCCCGATTTAGTCAGGTGACAAGTCTTGTCCGAATGCCTGGTTTGTATCAGGCTGGTCTGATCCAGCTGGTCATACTAATGAAACAGCTAAGTTGGTCTGCAGTTCTGCCTGGCCTCACGACGATTGGCGACTTTTGGATGGTTTTTTTTCGGTGTATAGCGCGCGTGCATGCACATGAACGGAAATATTTGGATAAGGTTTCGAACTTAAATTTGATTAAATTAAAATTAAATAACAAAAACTTTATACTGATGATTTATATTATTAAATATAATTTATTATCTTAAAATTATTTATATATTAAAAATTATATGATCCGAAGGCTCGTAGCCTATTTAAATGATCAAAAAAATATCTTTAATTTAATTTTATTTAGACCATCTAATTTTTAATTACTTGATATATAGCTTAAGAGTTTCTAAATTAAATAATTTTTTATATATAAGTAGTTTTAAAATAATATATTATATTCAATAATTTGGATCATTGATGTATAATCCGTAAATTTGAACGATCTTATTCTAATCAGGCTATATATATATATATATATATATATATATATATATATATATATATATATATATATATATATAAAGGGATGTATTTGGATAAGATTGGTCGGATTTAAACTCCAATCCGATCAGATTAAAATTGGATAATAGAAATCCTACATCGATGATTCAAACTACTGCATGTAATCTACTACCAAAAATTATTTATATATTAAAAATCATATGATTTGAAGATATGTAGTTTATGTATGAAGTGATCAAAAAATATTTTTAATTTAATTTTATTTAAACTATCCAATTTTTTTGACTACTTGATACATAGGCTAAGAATTTTTAAATCATATAATTTTTTATATATAAATAATTTAAGATAATATATTACATCCAATAACTTGGATCATCGATATAGGATCCTTATTGTAGAGATTTGACCTGATCAGATTTAAATCTAAATTTAGCCAACCTTGTTTTAGTCAAACTATATATATATATATAGGTCAATTAGATCCCGATCGATCGGATTTGGGCTCAAATTTGGTCAACTTTTTTATTTTTTGATCTACAAAAATTTTCATGCAGAGAAAAAAGTTAATGGTTACCTTTTCATCTATTTATTTTAAAAAAAAATATATATAAATAGATTATTAATGTAGATGGAATAGAAAAATATAAAAAAAATTAAGTGATTAATAAGGATGGTATAGAAAAGTTTAAAAATGCCAAGCCATTAGTGCAGAATGGTTGGAAAAATATAAAAAATATTAGGTCATTAATGCGGATAGGATGAAAAATATAAAAAAATTAAGCAATAAATATTTATGGAATGAAAAATATTTAAAAAAAGATTGAGTTTATATTTATTCTGGACATTCTTGCATAGTTTATTTTTATTCTAGAGCATTTTTATTTATTTTATTTATATTTATTTTAGACTCATTTATATTTATTCTAGATATATTTATATTTATTTTGAAGGAAATTATGTTTATTCCATTCGAAACTTGTGTTTATCCTATATAGTTTGTATTTATTATGAAGAAATGAAAAATTACTTATCCCATCATTAGTACAGATGGGACATGCTATATTTTATTTTTTTATAATAAACATAAATTATGCTAGATAAATACAAACTTCGGATGGAATAAACACAAATCCATCTATAATAAGCATAAACAAGTCCAAAATAAGTAAAAACACTTCTAAAATACAAACTTTATAAAATAAATAGAAATCCTCTAGAATAACATAAATTCAATCCCACTCTCATCCCACCTGTAGTCATGGCTTAGATTTTTTATATTTTTTAAATTCTAAATGGACGAAAAAGTGGCCATTAACTTTTTATTTAACTGCATGGAAATCCATGTAGATTGGGAGGATTAGGGAACTTGATCGAATTAATTTGTTCCAAATCCAATCAAGCTTATTCTAGTGTGTGTACCATTATCAGCTGGTTTTCACAATGTAAACACATCCTTATGTTCTACCTTTCTTGGTATCTATCTTATTTATCGTCTCTGCTTTTTATTGAATCTTATGTTTTAATGCAGGCAGAACATGTCTATGTTTTCATAGAGATGACTCAAATTCAAAATGTGTAGATGTCGATTAAATACGAGATCGAATGCTCAATGCCCTGTCTGCTCTACGAAAGCAGCATCTGATCTGTCTAGCACTTGATTCAGCACCAAGATGGTATACTTACCTTTAGGTGGAGAGGGTGCATTCCTTAATTAGCACCTACATCGAATATTCTCTAATGAAAGAGGGCCTCGATGGTTGAGGATAACTATGCGGAGTGGGGTTAGTCTCCAACTCCCTTCTTTTTTTTTTCTTATCAAAAAAAAATTAAAAAAAATTACCAAAGGAACATATTGCAAATTTACAATAAATCTATGCCCACACATGACGTGCCCATACGCACGTGTGCATGCATGCACGCAAGCAAATATACATGCAATATCAATATCTATTAAATGATGTCTCTTCTTCTCTTCAATAGCCCCTTAAAATATTGCTCAACAACTACATATGTTCTTTTGAGAGCACATCAAGTGGATTTTGACTTTATACATAAATGTAAATAAAACCCAATTCCTAGCTGAGACAGGATAATTTCACCTACCTCTCCAACCTTGCCCCGATTTCTAGAACTTTAAACTCTTTTTCCTATGAGGAAAACTTCGAACGATCTTGTAATTTCATCAATGCAATGGTTTTTGTCTACCTATCAAAGTAATTCATATGGAAAATGTTATTATGTATAATACCACCTTAATTGCTAGGCTATCCGGCACTCGTCTCTCCATACTTCAGATAAGACACACATAATGGAACTAGTTTGCCGTTTAAACAAATTAAACTATGAATAATGTTCCTTTTAGCAGTTAGAAGTTCCCATTTTTTATTCCAAGAACATTATGAAAAGAAGATTCCTCCAGGCTGTCGGAGATTCCTTTTGGCTCTCAGTCATAGAATCCAACTCAATGAACTCTGTGCTGACACTTGGCCCAAAGAAAGAAAACTGGATGTTATTAGTTGGTTCCTTAATCAATTCATGGTAGAGAGTGAGCAAGAGTTATTAGCACGAGCATTACTCTTTTTGTCTTCCTTTTGTTCTGACAGGCACATGTTGCCAAATGATCAAGTTTCCCATCAGTCTGTCTTTTTCTTCTCCTTCTTCCTTTTTAATTCCAGAAAAGGAAACTTGTCCTGTTTCTTGAACTCTTAAGGAATTCACCCCTTAGACATTTATAATTTCTTGAGTCAATAGCCATCAAAGAGTAACCTGTTGCCAATCAATGAGGTTTGTCTTTGGCCTTGTTTGTGGTTGTGAGAAGCTCCTTATTTTAATCCTTTTTTTTTCTTTTTCTCTCTCTTTCTTGGGAGAGGAAGCTCTTTATTTCAATCAAACTAAAGCATCCATTATGACTCAATTCAACCCAACTAAGCCTTGATCACAAATAGGATGGATTTGGTTACAAAGCAACCAATGTAGCTAAACACATTGAAGCAGTCCAACCATGAACTAATGCACACAAACACACACACTTTTTCCTTTTGTTTCTTTTTTCTTGTTTTTATGTGATGGTTCATAATTGGATTGGTTTATCGCTGAGTTGATGGATTTGGTTTAACTAATAATTTCTCTATAATAAGAAATCTTTTTCAAGTAGATTTTTTTAATACTTAATTATAGTGGTGCCTGCCAAACTCTTGGATTCGATATCTGTGCCATTACAACACTTTTTTAAGGCACAATAATCTTCAATAAGTGGGGATTTAAAGAAATCCCAAGATCCTCAAAAGACTTCAACATCTTGGGTTTCCCCTTGGCTTTCTTGTCCCTTTCATGAATATAGTGCTCATGCCACTTGTTGCATTTCTTTAGGGCCATAAATGCAATAGGATCCAAAGAGAGGTGGGTCAATAGCCAGCTTGCCTTGTGCATATGCCATACAGAAGTATATATCTTATGAGAATCTTGAAAACCTAAGTAGGTGTCATGTAGCAAATTAATAGCCCAAGGGTGTATGCCCTCCTTGTTATCTTCCATCGCTTGATCTTTGGAGTAATAATTCCTTTGTTTCCTTGTGTAAAGCTTGAGATGGGCCAGATGGAGCCTCCCCACACACATGTGCACACCAGAACTCCACTCTCCTCCATTGGTTAATTTGGCATTGGCAAGTGAAACCTCACAATTTACCATACATGCTGTGACAAGTACCCAGGATTATGATTATTTTATGGAAGCATTTTCAATAACCATGCCCATATCTTATTAGTGGAGAATAAGTATGGACAAGCATGTCAAAAAAGCATTGTTGAATTCTACCAAACAAAGATGGGGATTGTTGAATCACACCCAACACAGATAAAATATGTTAGCATCAAAATAACTCAACAGGAGATAATATGCTTATCTATGGTAAACTCAACTAGCACAAACTAGATGCCCGCGTCTAAAGGGTTCAAGTTGTATCTTTTGCACGAAAAAAATGATTCATCTTTTTTAGCAATTTGCATCATTGGATCGTATAATAGTTGCTACATGATCTATACGGATAGATAAAAGAGAGCATTTGATGTGCTTTGAGATTTATGCAAGACGTGATCCAATGGTTGATATTATGAAAAAAGATCAATCACTTTTTCATGCAAAAGAAACAATCTGAACCCAATGCCTAAAATGGCCAATCATTGTCCTCTATTTCTGACAAAATAGATTACAGCATCTTGAGTAGAAAAGTAGAAGAAAAGGAAATAGTAATGCACTATATGGAGTCAGATGTGTCTTCAGAATAAAGTGAGTACTTTTTTTTAATAGCTACAATTATTTTTCAGCTTGTTGAAGAGAGGGGACGTTTAAAAATTATGTTACTGCCTGGTTGGAATAGGGGGTATTATAAGTTGGAGGAATTTTCAGCTAATATGGAAGTTTCAAATTTGGAAGATAGCACTTTCCCAAGGGGGAAAAAAAAAAGGGAACACTACTTCTTGGAGAAAGGAAATAGATTATAAACTAATACTTTCTTTGAGAAATGAAATAAATGGCAACTTGAACTATAAGAAATTTTCACAAATTGGTCAAAGAATTTCTTTTGTAAATTCATAACTTGTAATTTCAAAATCATGGGGATTCCAAAAACATGATAATTTTGCAGTAAAAGGAAAGACATGCTTATTATCTAGCAATAGACAAAGATTTTTTTTTAAAAAAAAATAAAATATGAAGAAATTGATTTGAGGATGAATATTTCCCTAATGAATTATTTTATTCTATGGTTACTGGTCAGGCATTTGAACTAACTTTCATATGCCTTTCATAATTAGATAACACTATTGAAAACATATTTTTCAAGATTAATAATTAATGTGCTTTGATGTGCAACAGATGCATTTGTTTTCCATATTTCCCATGATTATATTTCATAACTTTTGTACTTCAGTTGTTGCAATGTTTATCCAATAGTTTCTGATCATGGTAAGAATCTATGGACTAATTAACCAAAGTTCGAATATTGCAACATAGCTTTGGATCTATATGAAGGTTTCTGCTTAAAAGTCATGCACTACCATGTTGTCTTTTTAATCAAAAGAAAAAAAATGTAACTTTCAGAGGGAAGAAGAGGACTTTAGGTGATGATGGTTTAGATAGTTTCACTGATTTGCTAATGCAGCTAGACTGATTTATGCAGTTTTATTGCCAATGGGCAATATGAGGATATCCTTAACTTAGGAAAGATCTATCATTTACGAAACTTAAGTTGCAACATTCATATGGTTTTTAGGAACATATGGATGGATAGGAACATGTTAGCCACAAGGAGAAAAATAACATGGATCCCCTGCACAATGTCATGAATATGTTCAATTCAAATAGGTATTATTTTAGGGTACATATGTAGCAATTGGCTACAAACTTTACCAATAAACATGTAATGCATGCTTTTGAGTTCTCTCAAGTCCTCACATATTTAGATGGAGAAGGTATTATTAAATTACTACTATTTTGATTGTACTAATTAAACTCACTTTTTGTGCATAAAAACATTCGAATGTGATGTGCAGATTCGAAGATATGCAGGCAATATTACATGAACTCAACCAAAGTGATGCACAAAAGGCTTAAATGAGGGATGCATGTAACTTTAATTTTATTTTGCTTTGCTAGGGATGCAGCAAATTATGATTTCATGGAGACGAATTTGTGCATCTTGTAAGAAAATGAAGAAAGCAAAAGTTCTTTAGAAGTATGAAATTTTTTGGCTTTGAATAATTATTGTAATTGATAGATGATTTTTTTTCTTGTACTACTACTTTTCCCCTTTGATGAAGGGAGTTGACTTTCAATTTTTCTCTTTCTTTTCCACCCTTTTATTCTCAAGAATCTTACATTTTCAGAATCAGAATAGTTATATTCAAAAGACTAGAAAAATAACTCATTGTTAAATTTTACTTTTCACTTTATTCTATGTGGTTCTCATAAGGAATATAACTTATTTATCTTTAGAAACACAACCAACAATTCATGCAACCAGTCCAACATCTACATTTTTTTTTTTTTTTTGTGTCTAGCCTATTGTTTGGCTTATATTAAATCAGTCTCTAAGCTACTCAAAGTGATCCAAAATTCCTAATGTTGGCTAATTTTTTTCTTGCTTATGAGATGCATACTATTTTCTTTAAAAAAAAAAAAAAAACTTACTAAATTTGCAGCATCCACATCAAGCTGAAAGTAAGCCTACCAATGGTTGTTGAGTTTATGGGAATTAAAAAAAAATCAATGGACAAAATTTAGTCATTTAAAATGGACAACTTGTTGCTAAACTATGCCACCAAAATCTTGACCACTTCAAAATTAGTTGTCGTGAAATATTAATGAAAGGGAGTCTAACCAACCACTAAGTGCATGCCATTTAAGATTTTTTCTTTATAGATGAATAGTGGAGCAACAATCATCAACCTCCTTTAATCTATGGTTGGTTTCACCACCATTAATTACTTGTCTTTTTCACTTAATACTTCTTTATTGAGGTCCCCATCTTTTATGTCCACCCACTTACCGTGTATTTGATTGGGGTCATGAGAGGAAAGATGAATAGGGTTAGAAGGATGGATAACCTCATCCATTGTTCAAAAAATCTTAGAAATAATGGACAACATGGAGGAATTACTCATCTCTCCTAGCCCGTCAATTTGCATACTTCCAAATTTTAAAGATGCAAGGAGGGATGAATAGAGCATGTGGAACTTCTGTGTTGATAAAATTATGCCTCATAAATTTTTTGATAATATCCTAACATTTCTTCACTCTTTTTAATGAAAAAATGGTTTAATAAAAATATTATATAAATATCATCTATTCCCCTTTTATTTTTCCTATGCCAAACAAATTAGAAAATCATTTCTATCTGTTAATTCTATATTTTACCAAAAAATATAAAAATATGGATGAAAGGCCTGTCCATTTTCTTCGTCTACTCTTTTTTCCCTGTACATGCTTCCTCCAATCCATCCACCGTAAACACATTCATAAATTGAAACTTCTCCAAATAGAATTTTCCTTGTGGAGAACTCATACTCTCATTTCCAGGACGGATAAGTGCTGCAGTGGGGCTGCCTGCCATATTGGACCATAGGTCTAGGATTATAATCCCAAAGTTCTTTAAACAAGAGGCCATATAACGAGCCTACAACCTTGGTACATGGTCTTTCTCAAAAAAAAAAAAAAAGGCGACTTGGTACCAAAGCGTCCTCCTTTTATCAACAAGAGTGGGGTCCAAGTACATATATATATATATAGCTCCCAATGCTTCCACATTTAAAGGGTCATTGCCGGCAAATGGTGAGGCATCCTTATCTTCCATGCTTTTAATCGATGAGGACAGATCACTTAACCACACTGACAAGAACTAGTTTGAGTTGTTCACTTGTGCATGAGCGTGGAGTGTTATATATATATATGGGTGGCGATTCTCATTTGAACTAATAGTAGGCACAACAACAAGGAATTCAAATTTATAATTTAAAGCCCCTTTAATATAGTTAGGTTTAGATCCACAGCATCAGATGCAGACATGATGATCGACCGTGCGCTTTCGTAGTACAATCATTGCTGTTCAGAGAGTGCATTAAACATGAGAGGAAGCCAGACCCTATCAACCTCAATTATGATGCTAGATGGAGGATGAGCATTTGCTCTCCTCCCAATCCTTGTCTTTGTGAAGAGAGTGTGGAAAAGTCTTCCCTCATGCACTTCCATCCTAACCATGACATGACTAACAGGCAGTCCAACAGGTGAAACTTCAAAGCATATCCCCCACAATATGGGACCTGAGCTCAGTGTGTGGCTCCCCACACGACCAATCCTACAATAACTGCAGAGTCTTCCGACATCATAACACGCTGCTTCTGAGCCAGCTCAGAGAGATTCATATCTCTTCACTAGATCATAAGAATATATATATATATATAGGCATACATGCACATTCACATACACACACACACACATATATATATACATGTACATGTACGATGGGAGCTATATAGAATGAGCCAAAGGAGGCCAAGGCGCGACGTGTCTACATTCCAAAGGGGGGTTTCAGTGAATTTGACAGTGGATATGGCTGATGGCATGGGGAGCAGCTCAGACTTGGAAGGTCATCAGAATAATAGCTACGCGGCCCAGGGGGATCAAGAAGGCATCAAGGAGCAAGATCGGCTGCTGCCCATCGCCAACGTGGGGAGGATCATGAAGCAAATCCTTCCCCACAATGCCAAGATCTCCAAGGAAGCGAAGGAGACGATGCAGGAGTGCGTGTCGGAGTTCATTAGCTTCGTCACCGGAGAGGCCTCCGATAAGTGCCACAAGGAGAAGCGCAAGACGGTGAACGGCGACGACATATGCTGGGCCCTCAGCACGCTGGGTTTCGACGACTATGCCGAGCCGATGAGGAGGTATTTGCAGAAGTACCGGGAGATGGAAGGGGATAGAGCTGCTTCGGGCAGTCATGGTGGTAGGGTGAGCAGTTTGGATTCTAGAGATGAAGAAAGTGGCGAGCAGCATAGAGATCCATCGTCTGTAGCTGGTAAATTCATGTTTAATGCCATGGAGAGGAGCGATGCTTCGACATCGAGGCGATTTTAGGATCTTCGAGTCTAGAATTGATCGAACAAAAACTAGTATGGGATGATGATGGCAACGATGATCAGTGTGGTGGCTATAGCTACTGCAAAGAGGATGATGGTGCTGGTGATCATATGCGTGCTCTTTTATTTGTCATAAGGTCAGAAACTTGGATTTCTGCTTTGTTTGTAAGCGTTGTTGGCTAAATTCTTGGATTCCTTTTGTATTTGTGCTAATCTTAATTTTCTGATCTCTCTTGCTGCTTTCTATTTTTCATATATTAATCAAGCAGAAATAGAGACAAGAAATTTCAGCTTTATGACTCGGATTTAAATGTGGGTATTAATTAGATTTATTGTTCTTAATTGTATGTAGTACAAGATTGCGTTCCAGAACTTCTCTCTCAAAAAATAAAATTACCATGCCGAAAATCTTATTGCCTTATCAAAAAAATTGTTCTAAGAAGTGGTTGGAGAGACAAGGAACTGAATTATTTGGACAACAGAAGAGGATGATAAGAGGTGTCCTTTATGCGATTATTAGCTGTACTGATCTTTCTTAATAATTATTGTTTGAAGTAGAGAGTAGGTTGCTGATTTTTTTTTTTTTTTCATCGAGAAATTAATGGTGGGGGAAGTGAGACACTTCCCCCATTTATTGATCAGTATAGGCTGCGGAAATCTCTTGGCGAGAGAGCAAATTAGAGAAAATACGCAGTGTTGACTCTAATGCCTTTTGAGGCATTTGAAACGGTAGTCTTTTTTGATTGGAAACGGAGGTAGCGAAATGCTTCCCCCAACTTTGTTAAGATAAAAGAATGAACGAGTACGTATGCAGTTTAGAGATTGAGAGGAGAAGAAAGGAGACATACAGTTACAGTCAGTGAAGAAGTTATGCGGTAAAATTCAGAATGATGTGGTGCCCATCTTCTGAAGCCTCTGAGCATATGTTTCCCCAAAGCTGAAAAGAGTAAAGAATTTTATGCTGAATTGTTGTAATTGTGGATTTTTTTTTAGGAGAGATATTCCTGCATTCTTTTCTTGCCAAATTTGCCAACAAATTGCCATAGATAGTTGATCGAAAGCTTTCCTCACTTGTGCCTTAATTTTTGCTTCTTCTCCTAGTTGTCCAAACTCCCATAGATTTGGGGGTTGTCCACTAATGTCTAGACAAGACAGCAAGGAAGACTATATCCTTCTGCATTCGATTAGGAGATGATTAACAGTTTTGGTACTTGTACCACACAAAGGGCAACCCGTACTAATTCTCCATCCTTTTTTGGCTAGGATCTCTCAAGTGTGCAGTATATCTCTTAATGCAAGTCACATTAACGCTTTAATTAATCTATTCCGGTACTGTTGCCTTCCAGACTGCTAAAGAGTATGGACAAAGGATACCACCATTATTAAGGAATTTGTCGGGCTTAACAGTGAAGGAAGTTGTGGGACTTTAGAGGCATTTGAAATGGCAGTCAGGATTGAAATAAATGAAGATCTGAGACATGGTTTTCTCATGTAAATTGAGGAAAGATGCTAGAGTGCTGACAAATCTATGGAATATTTTAGTCATGCCAATGGTATCTATAATAAAAATAGAGTTACATAGTTATAATGGCTTGGCTACTCTTGTGCTTTAGCTTCCTCTTTCATTGACAATCCTTGTAAGCAGCCAAAACTAGTGTTCAACATTTACATCCTATATCTTCCCTCAAAAAAAGAAAAAAATTTTGATTGAATCTTGGCAATTTCTCTTCCTTCAGCATTCTTGTTGTGGTTCATTTATTCTTCAGGATTTTAGTGCAAGGCTATACAGGTATCTCTTGCCATTTAAAACTCTAGCCTGATATTTAGCCAACTTGGGACTAGCTATTTGAGAAAATCCTAGTTCATGTTTCATCTGGAGAGTTTTTCCATCCATCTATATATATGATGTCTAAAACCAAGCAAGCATCTGAAATAAAAGGGTACGCCCCTCCTGTTTATGCTGTCGGACAGCATAACTGTGCTCAACCATTGCTATCACATATATATGTCTAGTCTTTTTGTTTCCTTAAACCCTAGCCAGGGGGGCCGTGGACAGCCCTTGCCTCAAGATAAGTTGCATCGTTTTCTGTCAAATCCTCCACTGCGATTTTGCAAACAGGCTTTATGATACTGGGATGGTTTTGCTTCCTAGAACTGAGGATGCCTGAAAACCTGAGGTAAGTATTAGTCTTAAATTCCATTGGCATTGTCATATAACTGGATATTGTTCTCACTGAGAAGCAAAGTTCTTTGGAAACAGCAAACATTACAGGTAGAATTGCCCTCTTTCGGAATTAGTTTTGCTAAGAGATTTTTTTCTACTGGTGTTGTTATGGCCTTTGCAAAGAGAAGCAGTGTTGACCGTTGAGTCTCTCCCTTTCCCTCTCCCTCTCTCTCTGTATATATGCATATATTTACACACACCTGTATGTGAACACCTATGCATATGTAGAGAGAGAGAGAGAGAGAGAGGGCGAGAGACCTGCCTATCTATCTCAATATGGAACCAGTTCTACCAGCATATGCTGTGGATGTCGGAAACAACAGCTTCAGCTTGTCTGCCAGTGCCAACTTGGTGCATGAGAAGACTTCGAAGGGAAAAAAAATCTGAATCGAAATTTAATGGCGAGGAAGTCATGGGGAGCATCAGTGATGACATGCATGCATTAGCCACCGTCTCTTGGCACTCGAACAAGCAGTGAGGCTTGAGAAATAAATGTTCCGTAGAATGCCATCATATGCTTCGAACTGCATGCCACGTCAAGAAGTGTAGCATTCTTTCTTAGGAAACGAACTTCTCAATGTGGGTTTTTTTTTAAGCAAAACTACAATTGAGGCCTCATTTATTAGAAGCCCCTGCAAATCTTTACCAGAGAATGCATGCTAGCGATATATATCGTTCGGCAATCGTGCGCGCGCGCGCGCGGGAGAGACCGAGAGAGAGAGAGAGAGAGAGAGTTGGGGACAAAAAGAAGAAATGCAGATTTGGAGAGGAGCGGGACCGTGCTGTGTCAAGATGGAACGCATCATTTCCCCACTAAAAGACCCAAAAGTTCATCTCAGTCTGCTACCACGAGAGAAAAGGATAAAGATGGAGAAAACTTTTTGTGAACCCAAGAAATGAATTGCTACGAGAGATGATGATGAGAGGAACCAGTCGTCTCTGACCCTCATTCCCAGAAAAAGCTAAAGACATTAAGGTTGCTTTGATACCTTATCCAAGTTCATGCATGCTGAGTAAATTTGAAAGCTCACTATTGCTAGTGCTTCAGTATAGTTCTGGAAGACCGACTTTGCTTCCTTTTCTAGTGGGAAAAAAGGGACAAAGACTTGTTATTTACTTTTGATCACAAAAGCTCCTAATTAGTGAGTGTACAGATAATTCTAAGTAAAGAACCAGTGGTTTGTTTGCGGTTATGCAAAAGGATGTGAATACATGCATAAAATTTAGCAAAATAATTAAAAAATTGAAGAATTTTTTCATGACAAGACTTTTAAAGAGAATTACATATGGAAGACCAACACTTCACCTGCATTTTGTTAGAGATTACGTGCATAAAATCATTATGATAGCATAAACTCAATCATCAATATAGAGATAGGAAGAGTTGCTGCAAAGAACTGTCACTATTTAGAGTATAAAGGATATCCATTTCTTAAGTAGAGAAAATTCCATGGAGAAATAACATATATTAAAGATTAAATGAAAGATATTAAACCCAAAGGAATAAACATCCAGCTCCTTCCTACTTTAATCACTCACATAGATTCATATACAAAGAAGAATGTGCCATCTTTAGATTCATATACAAAGAAGAATGTGCCATCTTGAAATCCTTTATGCTTTTAATCTCTACATTCTTTAATTTGATTTGACTGCATAAATAGGTAATCTTGTTTATAATTTGATTTGTCCCATAGTTCCATGATTTCAGCTAGACTGGAGGAATTTCTTCTGTGGATATGATAAAATAGTCTAGTACACAGACATAAGGAAATTGTGGAAAAATTTTCAGTCCAATTGGGGATGGCATCTCCATTGGCTATGAGGGCATTAATAGAAACGATACCATAATTAAGGAAGCTGGCAAGTGAAAGATATGACATTTCCTAACTGGATGGGTTGTACATATTGATTGTGCTAGATTTACAATATAGAAAAATATCTAAAACCATTGGAAAACATACTATCTAAATTAGCCACATGCAACTTTGCTTGCTGAAAGCATATATTTTTGTCCTCGAGTTTTTATATTCATGAAACAAGAAATTGTTTTAATGACAATTTTAAGATTTTCTTACCAAATCCAGACAAAATAAAAGCAGTCTATACTATACAACCGGTGCAATGACTAACTAGTAGAACTTTATATTGCATGATTTAAATTAGTAAAAATAAGCTTGTTCTGTGTAATTTCGTGGAGAAATCAATGTAAAAAAGATACTGATTAATCCTCCCATTCTTCTTGTCACTCTATCCTTTGTAGAACAAGGGGAATCAAAAGATTATAGAGCTTCATACCACTCCTACCCAAAAAATGTGGATATTGGTTATATTTGTCATAATCTCGAAGCTTTGTTCAAATAATTAATAATATTTACAATAATGTTTTTATAAAAATCTTTACAATATTAATGTATGTCGACCATATATTCTAACAAAATCGCATTCCATGTCTTTCAAAAAGTCTAATTGTAGAGTTGGCATTAGGCAACATGATCAGACTAGTAACACCCTTTTTCAAGAAAATGTTAATTATTAAATGAAACAATGTTTAATTCTTAAGCAAATAGAGTCCACTAATTTATTGGACCTATGGTTCCAGGATTTAGAGTGATGGACGACCTAATGGGATAGTGAATAATGTTAGGCATCTAGCATTAGAACATTCCGTCTTTTCAATTAGTTTAAGAATATGAGACATCTGAGTCATGCCCCTTATTTCTTCCACTCCAATAAACTAGGTTAAAGATATCAGGGCACTAAACGCATATGAGCTTTTTACCTATATCTAGAAGTCCTAAGGGGCCAAGGTGTGGCGTGCCTCCTTTTGATAGGTTTAGATTTCTTCTTTTCTTTGGAAATAGAGGATAGTATTGATGACCATCTACACCGCCACCGCAACATTTCAAGCGCCACAAGCACTACCTTAAGAAAGAAATGCTAAGATGGCCAAACTCTACCACCCAATGCTCAGATATCCAAGAAAAAACACAAAAGCAAAGATGCAAGAATAGGCATCCGAGTTCATTAGCTTCATCAGTTTGGAAGTTCTGAAAGATGCCATAAAAGAGAAGTATAAGACTATCAATGAGGATGTCATTTGTTATGCTGTAACGAGACTTGGCCTTGATGAGGTATGTGCTAATGCGATTGAAAGATATTTGAATAGATTTAGGGATCATGAAGAAAAGTCGACCGCTAAAATGTATAATAAATCTGTTCGAATCAAGGTTAGAAAGTGAGCTGCCAACACTTAGAAGTAATCAGTACATAAACCAATGGCTGACTGAGAATCCTTATGATAACTTTCAGGTTGAAAATGTTAATAAGTTCCTTTGACATCAATTTTGGGATTTTTAATAAATGATCACATTGCCTGTGAGAGAGAGAGAGAGAGTATTGGTGATCTGCTACATTGTGTTACCATGATCTCTACAACTCTTATATTCTATATTGGCCGATGTTATATAATTGTAATGACACCTTCTATTTAACAATGCTCTGATAGTTACGTGGAGTGTTAAACTCCATTACTAACCAAGCTGCCCAGTAGGATAAAGATTTTGTATCATTTTATGTATACTTTTTTAAGTTGAAAAAATATTGTGAAGTACAATAATCTCTCTCTCTCTCTTGCTGATTCTAAGGAACAAACATATATGACCTCTAAATCTAGCTAGTGGCCTAAGTATTTCCTCTTGATTACTCAAACATAATATGTGCAACTAATTTTGTTGATTTTTGCTTTTAAGCTAATTCACAAAATTTAAAGGAAGAGAAAAATTGAGATTGACCCATAATCATATATTTTGATTTTTGTCCTCTTTGGGACAGTCATGCATCTTGGTACCATACCAGGACACACAAACATATACATGTGTGTGTGTGTGTGACTGTGACACAATCTAACCGGATGTACCATCCCTTTCCTCTCCTTTCCTCTTTCTCTCTCTCTCCCTCTCCACCCCATAGGTGACCTTGTGACTAAAGCAAAAGAAAAGAGTGCATGACCTCAAGCTCTCTCTCTCTCTCTCTCTCAAACGAGGCAAACTATTTACATCAATATGCTTGGTCCTAGCTAATCCCAACCAATTTTGGTCATGACGTGCAGGATATCCTGGTTTGGTTAATTAAGGATCAATTTCTCTCATCGTGTTGGTCTTGTTTTCTTGTTGAAACAGTATGGTACTAATAGTATCATCCCGTATTTGTGAAACCTTAGTTCTTAGTCATATTACATTTTTCAATATAGATGTCACATCTTCTAGGGTACAGAGAGTATATATTTTGTACATCATTGATACTTGATATCAACTTTTTGTAGAAGGAAGGATAGATCTATAAAGCATCATCCACCTAATATCATAATATCAATTTTCATGTATGTAAACATATACAATCTAATAATAAATAAGATCACCCATTAAACATAGTAACATTACTTATAAGTTAAAAATATCCAAAATCCACACAAAGAGTCCCAAACAACCCAAAAATAATTACAGAATTTTGATATGCTGGCAGGATCAAATACATGTAAAAAAGGTTAAAAAAGTATGGGATACGCTGGCTACAATTATTTGTTGGGTTCTATGGAAAGAGCGAAATGCAAGGCTTTTCCGTTTTGAAGCCACGTCAAAAGATGTTGGACTCAAGCACAGCATCTGAATATTAAAGACATTTACTATTTGCTATGAAGGACGACGGAAGCATGGTCTTTTACAAACAGAGAACAGATTGGATGAGTGGCCATGTTTCATTTGTTAACAAAAGACCAAGTTGAACAATAGAACCATTTTTAGACTTCTTTCCTTATTCTAACCACAGATCTTGGTCAAATCAGTGCATACTATGAAGCATCAACCTTTTTCTTTTTTTTTGTTTGGTAATACAGACTGCTCATATGATTAACTCTAGTATGGATGCATCCAAAGAAATTAGAAGACATGGTCTCCCAAAAAAGTCAAGAAAAATATTTCTCATATAAATCCACACAATCTCTCTAATATATTCTGTCACATAGGAAGCCATCCAGTTAGCAATACTATTGACCTCGTGGTAAATATGATGCATCTCAACGGATGTACAGGTCCTCGTCGCGCACTAAATGCCATGCAATAACATATAAGCATTAGCCCCGAGCGAATATCCCTAAAGTCAAGCAATCATAGTGGCCGAATCCCCTTCGACCATTAGCCTGTCAGCATGCACTAAGTCTCACTCTAGTAAAAATAATACCAACCTAAGCCCTGTGCAACTCTGTTGATGGAACTGTACTCCTAATGAGGTGATGTCTATCTACAGCCATGAACCTCGGATCGTAAATCACAAAGCCTGCACCTCCTCTGCTATCTCAGATGCTGCCATCGAAATTGACCTTAAGGAATCTAGATGGTGAGGCCTCCCAAGTGATATACACCACTCAGATTGTTGCCAAAGCAACTATGGGGCCCCATATGTCCCGACTTAGCGAGGTCGGATCCTGTGAGAAGCAACCCATAAACTCCATAGCTTGAGTCATCGCCCTCTCCAGGATCAATCTCGCCATCTACCATGTATTGTCAAACACCCTCCTGCTCCTAGCTAACCAGATATTACAAGTAATATAAGTAACTTGGATCCCCATGGCATTAGACGAGTCAAACTCCTCACTCCTCTGGAGAAACTCTAAGAACCGCTGGGCATGCAGGCTCTTTAAGGGTTAAGGCCTCCATGAAAAGTCCCACGATCTTGCAGACCTATCATGCTCTGAGATAGACAAAGAGTACATGGTCCACCATTTCCCCCTCCCTGCTACAACTAGGGAATGTCGTCGAAATGTCCATGCCTCTAGCATTCAAAACTATGATAGTCAGAAGATGGTGCTATGCCACCTTCCATAGGAATAAACTGACCCTTGGATACACTTGTAGCCTCCAATTCCGTGCTCCCTCGATCCTCCTAGTTGGGCCTCCTAAATATCTTATACATGTCCCTAGTCACCACCTTTGACACACCCGCCAACCCCCACACTCTCACATCCGGGCTAGCCTGCATGGGCACCATAATAGATAACACCCTCTCTATCAAATCATCATCGAATAGTTGATAGACAAGACTGGTGTTCTACCCTCTCACCCTTGGCCGAAGAAGATCACAAATGCACATCGAATCCCCCACCTCCACACTCACAAAGGTAGGCCATCTGCTCAAGGAAAGCTCATATTGAAAATTGTATCCTAAAGCCAATCATCTAAGTTGCACATGGTTGAGCTGATTTATAAATATACTTGAATTATTATAAATAAATAAAATTATTATTTTGATATTTCATCACTTTTGTGCATCTTCCTATAATGAATTCTTTTGTGATGAAGTCCTTAGGACTATTTAGACTCGACAAAGAAGGATTTATCATTTAGTCATTAAAATCAGTTCACGACCAAATGATTCATTATTATCTAGGACGACAACATATCAAGTGTAGATTATTGTATGCCATAAGTGTTGGTTATCCTCTTAACCAAAAAGTATGGAGATACTATTATAGCATGCAGGTAAAGTGCAGGGGCATATTTCACTGAACGTGACCTAACTACGGAGCTCTCTACTGTCAAGAGTTGCTCGCAAAGAATATCGATATAAGTATCCGTTAAATCTGAAACCATCATGATGACTTACAAGCAACTCACTATACTTAGGTATTGGATTACCTGAATTTTTAATTCAGTGACGGAAGGCTACTGGGTACAGTCAAGTACTTATAAAGTCGATGTATAAGTCAAGATGAGATTGACCCCTTCAAGTATTAGAGCAAGTGCATCATTGTATTTCAATTTAGCAAATCCTCGATCGAGATGGTCCACATGATGGACACAATTTTAAAATGCACTGTGGATGAATTTTAGGATTGGCAGTAAATTCTAAATCATCCTTTGAGCATCGAGATCAAGAGGATGAATTATACAGTAATCATATACTATAGGTTCATCATTGTTACGTTGTGACTTTTCGACCTATCCGAACGTCGGGTATTATTGCTAGATGGTCACATCGATTGGTATAGAAAAATAATTTTTGTGCTATCAACTTAGGATTCGAACCTATGGGATCACACACAATAAAAGTTTCTACCTGATCTAATGGCTGATCAAGAGTTCCAATGGTCTGAAACTCTATGGTCAAGAGTTCTACTGGACTGAAACTCTATGATCAAGAGTCTTATTAGACTAGAACTCTACCTTTTTGGGTCCTACTAGACTGGATCTCAGAGTCCTACTTGTTTGAAACTCTCTGATCAAGAGTCCTACTAGTTTAGGACTCTATGATTGTGAGTTTCATTCATTTGGGACACTGGATTTAAGAGTCCCACTGATTTGGGACTCTTCAGGAGTTTCATATTGATGAGACTCTGTTATCCAAACACCCATCAAATTAGGACTCTATATTTTTGGAGGATTAATTAGCAATTTGATTATTGATTAGCTCAATTTGATTGAGCAATAAGGATTTGATCAAATCTAATCGAATTAGATTCGATTGAATTTGACTTAATCAGGTTATGAGATGACCTAATCGCTATGGAAGATTTGATCCTGATTTGATCAGGGACTGAACCTATTTAATTCTAATTTGATTAGAGTTTTATTGGATTAGGTTAAACCTAATTTGGTTAGGTTTAACTTGATCTAAATGGATCTAAAAAATTTGGTTTGGTTGAAACCAATTTGGAAAAGTCAAATGGGTTTGAATTTTAAATGTTCTCTCCCTACGCCACCCTTCTTTAACCCATGCCCTTCTCACTCAAAATTTTGTTTTGCGTGAACTTTCTCCACATTAAAAACTGAAGTGGATGCCCTCTCCCTTATCCTTTTGACCTGGTCTAAGGGTTGGACTAGTTCAAACTTAACTTAAATTTTGAATTCGAGTTGTTGGGAGGTTGGAACAAATTCAAACTCCCTAGCATTATCCTATTCTCCATGCCCTCCACACTTTCACATAATTTTTTCTGATTTTTTTTAGGCATGAGTGCGCAAAAGGAGAGTCCTTCTATGTGTCAAACATATGATTTATGCGATGGAAATGGATAGAGGGTGATTTGAATTTGAGTTCAATTGATTGGTTGAAACTAGTTCAACCAATGCCTCTTATTCACTCCCACACGTATAATCCATAGTAGTCACCCATTTGAAGTCTGAATTTTTATGTGGGCGTGCGTGAGAGAGTGAGGAGTCCTACTGAAAAAAATCTCTGAGAGGGGGCGCTAGCTTCTAGGCATAAAAAAAAAAAATTCAGAGAGTCTGAGAGTTTTTGGTCCTGTGCCAACTCCTTTCTTTATGTCACATATTACATTTTTTTTTTTGGCTGACCACTTTAGATGGGATCTAAGTGGCGTTTATGTAGATAGGAGAGTCCTTTCTACCATGAAAGTTGTTTCACAATAAAAATCGAAAGAGAGAGGGTGTGGGAATATTTTTCAGATGTTAGGATTTTTTGAGTGCTCAAAATCCTAGAGTTGGGACTCAAAATTCGAGTAGAGAGATCAAGTGTTGTGAGCATCGGATCACCACCAAATTTAAAATACCACTTCATCATCCTCCAAAGCATAAGTTTTAATTTTCTGGAGCATCTAGAAGATCAAAAAAAAATGATCAATTGGATAGATCGCGATCAGCCATCGAAGGCTCCGACAAGGAGCTAGCACTCCAAGAGAGCTGGTCGGGATCAGAAGCTCCGTGTGGACCAACCATAGAGGTCAGATAAGTGTGTAGCTATAGCACAATACCATAGCTTCTTTTGATAGATTCAGATTGTGGAGATCATCTACCCTTGCAAAGATATTAAGTTCTGAACTCGTATCGATCGGCAAATATGATTTACAGATCGATTGCATTTAAATTTTAAATTATATATTAGCATGTCTAGATCTTGAGTAGGATAATTGATTAGATCAATGCATGCTGTAGAATTAATATTAGATTAATTCTAGCTTTCGCTATAATTAATTCAAAAAAAAAAATCAAAAAGCATGCCTACTCGATTTCCTACAGCTCAGTAATCCACGGGTCTTATAGGAGACCAATGGACCCCCCATCATCCAGCAAATATCTAAAACGGCTCAAAAGAACATGAGTATAAGAACATATCTCCTTCCACAAAAAGGAGCTCCATCGAGAAGGCTGGATGTTAGCGCCAATGCTCCAAAATTCGAGTCATGCTCCCATCATCATGCTCTAGAGATAGTCAGGATGAAGCAAAAGTCTGGCAGCATGCCTGGTTATCAATGCCTCACATCTCAGCATCATTGATTGGATACCAAGGCCCTCATCTCTAGTCGGCTGATAGGCCACATCCCATGCTAGAAGATAAACTCCTCCCCCATGATGATGTGACCCCTAGAAAATTTTTTTAAGAAGTTGCTCCAACCTTATCAACAAAGTCTTCGACAGAATGGTATGGGACATTATATGGAGAGGAATCAACCTAAGCACTAATCTCACCAGAATGACCCTGCCTATCATAGAAAGGCAACTAGTCTACCACCCCTCCAGCCATCTCCTAACTGCCTCCTCCATCCCGATGCACTCCATCCTCTGAGGTTGATGCCCAATGATAGGAACATCAAGGTAATGGTAGGTCCCAGACTGTTCCACTATCTCCGGCCACTCTCTGATCACCTATTTTGTCTAGACCTTAGTTTTTTAATTGAAAAATAAGGCAGACTTCATCAAATTCATTTTTTGTCCTGAGATCCTGCAGTATTCTCCCAAGATCTTTTTGAAGCTGACTACATTCTGAATAGTTGCCTGGCCCACTAAGAGACAATCATTAGTAAATAGAAAATATGAGATCAGTCTAGCCCTCAGAGCAGGCTCGAAGGGATCAAGATCTCGCCCTATGATAGCTTACCTCAAGACCCTTAAAAGGGACCAGCATAGAGAATACATAGATAAGAGAATAAGGGACTACCTTGATGAAAGCCAACCTAGAATGGCCACACCTCCTATATATCCTTCATTAAAAAAAATATTTCGATAATGACATATTGTTAATTATCATAGAAAGATGTCTATAATTAGATGACAAAATTTGCTTCTTATTCTCTTTTTCTCTCCTATACTTTCTTTGGTTAAGGACCAAATAACATGGTCAGCCAATCTGTTATGGAATAATTTGCTCCTTTTGAGCTTGTAGTGTAGCCATTATTATGGTGAATTTTTTCCTAATACATCAGCTTCATAGCCAAGCACTATCCAATGCTACTATGATACTTACTATAGTATTTTTAGGCTAAAATTATTGTAGAGGCTATAAAGCTAATTTTTAAAATAATGGACTTGACCTATTGCCACTCTCCTATGAAAGGATTTATACCTGCAAATATCTTAATAAAAAAAAATTATGATATATAAATTTAAAAGAATGCTATAGGGCTCAAATTTGGTATCAGAAAAAAAAATTCTTGATAGTGTGCCATGTATTAAGAATGGATTGGTATAATTCATAGAGTTAGCTTCGTTCATGAGTGAATCCTCAGATAAAGTGCTAACTCCCTTACAACATGTGGTCTTCAAACTTTTCTTGATAGCAAAGTTATTTCTCAAAGCATTTTTATAAAGTAAGATTCTAAAGATCATCCACCATATCATCATTTAGATCAATGGACTAAATGGCTAACATGAAAGTTGATAATTGGTTGAATGACAACTATGACTTAACTGATGAGCTGAATAATAATATGATATATGATCAGTGGTAGTCTTTCACAAATTAATGTCAACAAGATTGTAAGAATAATAAAATTTCCATATGGTCCTTGATTTATGAGTCCAGATGAAAACCCTAGCCGAAGTCTACTTAAAATCAAATTATACATAAAAAATGATCTCGTGGTCAGCATATTGGGTGAGAATAAAACCTAGGCTAAGTCAAACTTGAACCAAAATCCAACATGTGAGGTAGGGCTGAGCATGGATCGAATTGGATCGGGTTGAGAGAAAATTTAATCCAATCAAACCTAATCAATTAAAGAAAATCCAATCCACTGTCGACCATTTATCATACATAAATCATTTGAAACTGAAGTTAACGATCTATAGCGAATTCAGATGAATTATATTGATTTAAATTTTAATATTAATCTAATATTAATTTTAAGCATTATAAACTAATTCGATTCATATAAAAATTAGAATATAATAATTTTATAATATTTACAAGTCAATATATAACATATCATCTAATTTTTAATTCTAAAACAATATAAGTATTTAAAATATTATATCAATCGATTGAATTCGATTTCATGTAAAATAAAAATATAAAAATTAAATTTAATTATAATTAATTAATTTTTTTATAAATTACAATCTGATACAATTCGATTCAAATTTTTTTTAACTGATCAAAATCGGTGTTTATCGGATTGGGTGGTTTCTTCGGGGTTCGGATATTTGCTCAGCCCTAAATTGTGAGGGTTCTTTCTTTCCAAGCCGGAGGGTGGGTTCTTTCTTTCCAAGCCGGCAAAGCTCGTTTCCCTTCTTCCCGTCGCTCGCTCGCGGACGCAAGCAAGCGCTGCGATAAAAGAGCTATCCATTCCCTTTCTTTGAGGGAAGAAAGCGTCGGCCTTGCGGCAATGGCGGGCATTGCTCTCCTGCTCGATCTCTTGAAGAGAAGCGAGGGCTTCTCCGCCCAATCCCTCCACTCCCACAGCTTGTTCTCCGCCACAGTCGCCGCCTCGGCCGCGGGCGCTTCCATTGCGGCGGGGAGGCCTTTCGCCTCCCGCGTAATTTTCGGGTGAGTTTATTGGATCTCCTCTTTCTTGCCTGCTCGTTCTAGGTGTTTTTGTTTCAGAATCTCTTGTTGGGATGAGAAGATTAAAGATTCGGCTATGATTTTAGTTTCGTAGGTTTCACCAGATCAAGAAAAAGATCGATTTTCTCTAACGAAAAAAAAAATCATCTTTCTCTGGTTCCCGTTAGTAAATTTAGGTTACAAACGTGTGAGTTTGCGTCAAGAACTTAGATACAAACGTGTATGATTTCTTGTAATGGGTAATCCGTCGTGGAACTATCAAAACTTTCCTTTTGCTTCTTTGGTTGTAGTCTGCATTGGATTAGATCTGGAACGAATTCTTTGTGCAAAGTTGTGAGAACAGATAATGCGAGGATGAATGAGTCTCTGCAGACCTATTCTAGGCCACTCCAACATCAAAACTTTAAACAGTATATGCTGGTTGTACGTGAAATTGTTTCTGATTTTCCACATGCTGGATGCTTTATTATATATTTGAAGCCATGGTTTTGCCGATAAGAATAAAACATGGGATAGTTTCAGATATTAATGAGGAGGCAAGGATTCTGTCATTATTCAAATTTAAGCTAAAGTATGCGACTTTAGCAGGAAAAGAGGGCTTTTTCTTGAAGCATAAACTGCTGTTTGGAGAGTACAAAAACATACCACGTTGGTAGCAGTATAAGCTCACGAGACTAAGGAGCAATCTCATGAAATTCCTATGTCTAGAAGAATAGGTAATTGATGGGGTTCTGATATGGGGTGATGTGTTTAACTTTCATGCAAAATTATTCGCTAAAGTTCAAAATGTTTGATTGAATAATACATGCTCTAATGGGATGAAACGTGTAAGAAAGTTCAGAAAGTTTTACTATTACTTGAAGCAATAGACTTTGAGATTGTAGGTATTCATAAAGATGAGATGCATCATCATAGTTGTACTGAAATTACGAGTATAAAAACTGCCCCATTATGTTTGTAATAAAAAGACATAATTTTAAGATGCTGCAACAATGCTCAGATATTGTTACAAGGCCAGTTTTGTAATGATGAATACAAAGTCTGCTTTGCTAGTTCCAGAATGTGGGAACAGATGGTATTTAGATTTTCAAGTGTCTCTTCTGAAGAGTTGAACCAGAAGGATCTGTAGAATGAGGTGGTAATATAATAGAGTATGTTGGTGAAGATCTTCTAGTTATTTAAGGTGACTAGGTGGGATATAATCTAGGAAGGAAAATTGTCAGTTCTGCGACCAGTATTTATCAATGTTAAGGAAGAACATCTGGAGTTCAATAGGAAGTGTGCAACTATTCTACAGGATATAAAAAGGTAGACAGATGATTATCTCTAAAATGTCAATTCATGAAATGCTTCTTCATGTCTTGAAAAGCTGTAGAGAGAGAGTCATTGCCTTGTATCTAATTTGGATCCTGTATTTGAGCTTCTTTTAAGTGCTTTTCTTAGGTTCCCGTCTTATGATGCTTTTGTGAGGTTTTGTAACCTTCTTTGTTGACTATTTTTGTTCTATTAACTTAATTGTATCTTGAAGTATATTCTTATAAATGCCATTCTAGCTATCCATTAAGTTAAATTTTTGATGTAGCTAGTGAACATCGCTAGCACCTCATTTATTTCGGAGTATCTGTTGCACCTGTGTTTCTTATTTAATTTTAAAGATCACACTGTTTCCCTACTGATGCAATCATATTTTCCAATTCACATGTACCCTGTTTCTGGTAGTGGATTGTTTGTTTATTGAATTGTAAAGAGCACACTCTTCCCATTTAGTACGGTGTAAAAGTTGTCATAACTAACTGGCCTAGCCTGATCCCCTCTATTAGAAGTCAGCCTCCAGAGTCCTTTTCCTTAGTCCCATAGCTTCTGTGCTTTTCTAGACCTGTTTATAACATCCATTAAGGTCTTATAGCTTGCATCTCTTTCCTTCTTTATTTTTGGATCTTAAACTTTCTCTTTACTATCACAACATGTAGTTTTTGTTGCATATAACCATACCATTTGAATCAGTTTATTATTACTATGTCTTGATGCATCGCCTGAATTATTAATTAATGTGTTCATTACTTCATTCTACCATGTATCAATCTCAACAATGTTGCTTTGGTGCTCATCTCTGAAAGTCCCCCTTTTCCTCATATTTGGAACAATGCAACATTGACATACTTAGCAATTTCATAAAAATCCACTTTAGGCATCACTAGCATGCATCATATTATGATGGTCCAGAAAGAGAAGCAATCTCCATTTCATTTAACCTATACATAATATTACAGAGAAATGTAATATATCTTTCCCCTGTTCCGTGATGAGATAGCAAAATCAATTGCAGTACCTTTTGGCCATTGAATTTGAATATGACCATGGTTTGCATTGTAATCCTGTAAAGATTTCCTATGAAATATGTTAAAAATAGGTGCTTTGTGAGCACCTGCTTGTGGCAGTGATAGAGTTGTTAACGCACAACTCATCATTTAAAAGAGAATTCCTTTGTATTGGTTACACACTTTACACTATTATTTCATGTTGTGGTTATCTGAAATTCATGGGCTTCGATTCTAATGGCTTTGATGTATTTTGTTTCAGTGATGGAGGATTATTTTCAATTGCTTATTGTGATGCCGGTGCAAGTGCAGCATTGAACACCGATTATGTTCCTGATCTTCGCAGTGCTTCTAAAGATACATTTTATCATGATTCAATTAAGTACAGAACTAAAGAATACCCTATACAGCTAAAACCTCTTTTTTCGGCCTTTGGACTTAAGGCTCTTGGAGTGACATCACTAAGGTCCTTTTTGTTGTTCTATTTGCCCCTTTTGGAACCTCGCCCACCTGTAGAAGATGATGATGATTTCCTACAAGATGTGCCAGAAGAGAGGCCTATAGATTTGGTTACACCTTTCCAGAATTCAGTGAAACAAATTATCCGTGAGGTGAATCTTTTGACTTTTCATTATTGTCTTCTTTTAATATCCTTCTAATCATCTGAGTGGATTTTGTAGTTTCTAGTATCCCTGCTTTGAATTGCTAAAAATTGTCGTTGACAATTCACCAGCTTTGGTTGATTCTATATGCATTTGAAGGTGCACTCTTGCAAATTAACTGGAAATTGGGATTTCAACTGCTTTTCAATACTTGCTTATTGATACTGTTTGGAACTTATATTGTTCAGACGATACATCCTGATCCTATTTAACTAACCATACAATTTTCATTATAGCTCTTGTCGAATATGTTCCATGAATCAATGCAATGTATAATCATCATCCCTTCAGATAAGGAGCGATAATCATAAGAGACTCATTGATATGGAGTTCAAATAATTGGTATTCTCATTCGCAAGTTAATGATTCTGATTTGGAGTTAGGAGGTGTTTGATATGTGAATATTTCTTTTTGGAAAAAAATACAAATTAGTTGTTTGGGAAATAAATTGCTACTATTTATAATTAACTGCTAGTACTTTACGACAAACAGTTCCCCACAAATGATCCAACATATATTCCATCTTATACTAGTCATGTGCAATGCATGTGCTTATAATGTAAACACCAAGCTACTTTGTACCTAAGTAATTGCCTTTATGAATGCTAACTCAATCCCATCGAATTTGTTGCAATTCCGATGGATTGGGTTGTGCAACTGATCAAACTGATGCAATGGTTTAAGTGCTTGCATTTACATTCACCAATTGTTTACGGTTCATTTGTATATGAAAAAGTTTTGGGTTGACTATTTAAGCCACAAAAACATTGTTGTTGAACTTTTTTGTTAGAGCTGGTAAAACTATAAAGATTGAGACAAAAATATTATGTACTTTATAATCTACTTCCAGTAGATTATGTATTTTATAATCTATTGCAAATTTATTTAAAAAAATTCTTGCACCTGGTAAAAGTACAGAGAACTGAGAAGTACATGATTTGCTAGCTCAAATTTGCAACTGAATGTGATGCGTCAAACTGCATCGCTATTAGTTGATGTGGTTGTGGACAGTAAATATGCAATAGAGGTCATAGCTATAGGTCCTAGTGTTGCGCTGTTGCTGTTCAAGTGAGTTCCCTCTTTAGATTGGTGATGTGTTGCTGATCATTATTCCATTTATTAAAATCAATCAACAACTTGGAAATAAGACATAACACAAATATTATCTTATTTTATTATCATTTTGAATTAGATGGATGCTTTTCTGGCAATACAGAAAACCTGTTGAAAAATTAGACAAACTTTCTCAACAGTTATTGTGGCCTAAATAGTGAACCCAAAATTTCTATATACATTTTGTATTTTCAGTTGTTAGGATACTACCCATGAAAGTATACCTTTCAATTATGCCACCCTTGAAATTTTGATGCTGCATTCATCTATGTCTTCCTCGAGGAAGAGGAACAATTGTAAATTTTGCAACCAGTAGTTGATATGAGGCTTGTGATATTTACCAAACTCATATAAGGAGGTGTCTTTTGTTGCAAAAGACTAAGAACTTATGGCATTGGAATGGTACAAAGGCCCAATTCTCAAAATCGTGAGTTTATTGGATCGATCCAATATTTGTAAAAAGTTAATTACAAGTGCATGTTTTAGGAAAGATTATAGAAATATAAACTAGTTATAGATATGAAAGCAGCATGTTGGCCATACATTAACACGGCAAAATACATAAAGATATAAAAAAAGATAATTACATTATGCTAACAGCTCCCTCTTTCCCAATTGGGAAAGAAGGTGGATTTTATGGCTAAATGGTTATGTTGATATGCTTTTGTTGTGTGTAAATGTCATTGAATGCTTAGAAATATTATAGTACTCAATTTGAAACCTATTCATATGATTAGATCCATTATCAAATGGGATAATGAGATACATTGTAGGTGATAAATGCCTACATGATGCCATATTCTGCCCACCTTTCACTACTCAATTCATAATTTCCATGCTTTAAAGATGATTGTAGACCGAAGATTTGCCGACTTTGTTCTATAAGGCCTCAGAGATATCCTTTCTTTCTACATATTCTTGTGAGAAAATTATTGATAACTTTGTATTTGTTTGAATCACTAACTCCAGTGCATTGGCCTCAACATCATCATATTGAAGATTATCAACCTCTCTAGTGTTTACTAAGGTGTCATAAAGTTGTGGTTGTTATGATATCATGAGTAGATATATTATCAAGACTCCTAATTCCTAGTTACTTTTTTATGCATATTCTTATTGTAGGTCCAAGGCAATGCTTTTATGAGAAGGAGATGAAAAATCTTTACCTCATCATGATCAAGTGGTTGCCCTTTTGGCAATTCCATGATCAAAGAGATCTATTTCTAGTATTCTTTTGTCTTTCTCAAGTAGTCTGAATTGAGGCATATCTTTTTGCCACTGGTTTGCAATGATTTTGATACATGCGTCAATGTTATGGTAATAGTAAGGCTAGAAATGGGCTAGGGCCAGCCTGACTTTGGGTCGGGCTACGAGCTAGGCCTGAACAATATTAACCTGAGTTTGGGCTTGGATATAGAGTCCATTTTCTTTTTGAGCTGGGCTAGAGTATACCATTAGCTAGACACAGGCCTGACCTGAGCCAAAATGCAGGCCCAATGCCCAGCCCGAGATTTCAAGCCCTAGGTCCCCAAGCCCAATTAGGGCCCCGTCGCCTCGAGTGACGACAATGATGATGATGATGAAGAAGAAGGCTCCAGCATCGGCAGTGAAGTGTGGGGCTGGCTCAATTGAGCTCTGACCGAGCTCGAGCCTAGAAATTTGTCAAAAAAAATTAGGCCTAAGCATGGCTAGAAGCCTGAAAAAATTTCGGGCTGGGCTCGGGTAGGGTATGGTCCAGCCCAGCCTGGCCCAATTCTAGCCCTTAGTAATAGTGAAAAGAAATACATCATGTGTAGAATATCTGGCCAAGTGGATGTATCATGCAATTTGAGTACATGAGATCAGTTTTAAGATTTATGTTTATAAATGATTTAAGGACTAGGTCTTGCATGACCACGTCATAGAAATAGTTAAAATGTTAGCATTATTTCCCTCATGATTGGTGTGATACTTTATTCCAACCCTCTCTAAACCAAAAAATAAAACTAGATATAATCTAAGAAAATGGATAAAATAAAATTACATATAATTAAGAAAATGGAAACAAAATTCCTTGTACAAATGAGTGATGCTGCTGTTGATAGTACAAATTTTGCTGAAGATTATCAAGCAGAATTAAAATATCGGATAAGACTTATGAGTTGTTGTTACTGAAATCTGGCTTGTGCAAATCATGTGCTTGATTGAGGGAAGAGAGTGCTCAGTGGATGGCTGATAGAAGCAGGAGAGGGAGGTCATTCTGTTGTCAACCTTCATTTCTTTCCTACATGAGAATTTAAAAAGAAAATCTTTGTGTTTTGTAGACATGTGCTTCTTCATGATATAAGCACTCTCTGTTTTTTTTTCCCATTATGTTTATATATTTATATGAATATGCTTTCATGGTTTCATGTGTACTTTTTTCTAATTAATCAACTTTTTTTTGCTTTTAGTAAACAGATTGTTCCTCAGTTTGTGCTACTTGACACTGCTTTTCAGGTGTTCTCTTACCATTTACCAACATACTTTATTTGATTGTGCATACATCATTCGTTGAGATTGTAGGACCTATAAGCTGAATTATCTTGACCAACAAGCCTTGTCCAATTAATAAAAGATAGACTTTATATGGATGAATGTGTTTAAAATTCTTGGTGAACTTTTTTAAAGCAAATTTGCATATATTCATTTGTTTAATAACAATTTTGTCAATTATAGGAGCAACAACTTACTGGTTTTAGCTGTCTTATGCATTTCAGACTTCTGTTGTAACAACTAGACGAGTACTGGAAAGACTTGCTGTTCAGTATGTTTCACCAAGAATGACATGGAAACTTCTTAAAGGTACTTAACCTTACAAATCTATGAAAGTTTGACAAATGTTTGAAGTACTTCTCTGTGCTCTTCAATGTCTTGCTGGATATGATGGTTTCCAAGTCAAGGACCCCATTTAAGCTAAATCCTTCCGAGAAATTGAACTATGGGGGTAAAAAAACAGAGAAGCTTTTTTTCCTTCTAAATTTTAAAATGAACTGCATGAACAGTGTGATATTGTGTAGTAATTTTTTCATTAAAAACTCTTGGGAGAATTTGGATTAGTTTGTTGATCTATTTCCATTGTGTTAAATTATTAATGTTGTCAATGACATGGAAGATCTAGAATTGTCTTGCACATCATGTGTTCCATGAATTATGAATGAAAGAGTTCCAAGCAGTTGGTTCAGTTGCTGTGCTAGTTCAATAAGGTGTTCAGCAAGCAACTTTTGCTGGAAGTACCAGCTTGCTCTACTTTATACTTCAGAACGTTTATCTATGCTGCATTTAGGGATTCTTTTGGTGGGCAACAATGGTATGTGCCATCATAATTTTCAGCTTCTCATAATGCACCTTTTTTTCTTTTGCGGGGTGGGTGGGGGCCTTACAGAGAAGTGGTATATGCTTTCCCTGATTGATTTATGAAGGGGTGATAATACATGCTTATGCGCAAAGACATGTTTCTAACTCACCTGGGCACCGAGAGAATTCTCAGTTAGCACATATAGTAATTACTTCTGGTCTTCTTATTTTCTTCTTGATATTGATTGTGTAACAAACAACGAAGGAATGGAAAAATTATAGTGGCCATGCGTCTGATGTGCCACAAAGTTGGCCATGCCATTTTTCTTTGGTCAAACTTTACACTCTTAGCCAAAAGTTGCCAACGTGCTCCTTATCCTCATACATCATTTTAAAGAAAAAAAGCCAATCCTTTAAGGTGTGTTAAGGTTCTTACAACTATGAGTCTGGCCTTATGATTAGCCTCTTGCACATAGCCCTTACTAACACCAACTTCATCGTATCATTGTCATATTCCACTGGGATCATTGATATGCATCTTTCCCATACTATTCATCAATTTTATCCTCTTTAGCTTGCATTGCCAACTTATTTAGTGCATGGTCTTAAATTGCTGCCAATTGGTTCCTTTTATTATTGTCCATTGTACTAGTTGAAGCTTCCTTTGGAGCAAGATTTTAAGTTTTGGCTGAAACCAATCAATTCTGGCTGAGACCAAATGATACTAAGCCCTAGATTGGGCTTCAATCAGTTTTAGCTTCAGTTAAGTTTCAGTGGTTTTAGCCTGTTTTGGCCCATATCAGCGATAGATGCACCTTTTGAGTTTTATTTTATGTTTTTTATCTAATATCATATTTTTATCGTTATAAGTACATAGGATTTTCAATATCAATTATCAACATTTTTCCTTTCATTTTCTTGAGTTAAATTAGAGATTCAGCTGCACTAAGCAATGAAAAACTTAATAATAGCTAATATAAACATACATACATGCATGCATGCATCCATCCATCCATCCATTTTCAACATTTTTCCTTTCATTTTCTTGAGTTAAATTAGAGATTCAGCTGCACTAAGCAATGAAAAACTTAATAATAGCTAATATAAACATACATACATACATGCATGCATGCATGCATGCATCCATCCATCCATCTTGCTCTAGAGGATGGCTTCTGGTCATTGCTCTAGAGGATGGCTTCTGGTCAAGAGGATGGCTTCTGGTCATTGCTCCAGAGGATGGCCCTTCTGGTCATTGCTTCTGGTCTAGAGGATGGCCCTTCTGGTCATTGCTCTAGAGGATGGCCATCCATCTTGCTCTAGAGGATGGCTTCTGGTCATTTTAATTTTATGCATGGGTTTACATGGCAAGTCACCATCGTTCGTCTTCATGGTTTCTAGTTATAAATCCTATTAAAGCTAACACATTGGCAATTCCTCCAGTGGTAACTGAAGTTCTTTGAGTCCTATTTAGCAGATTTATTTCATAGTCATTCCTTTTTTTTCATGCTACTATTGGAATATGGTCCACCTTGAGTATTAAGGGGGTTGTGGGAAACAGTTGGTATAGCTGCCCCTAATCATTCTATATACCTGCTACACTTGAATATTTAGTGTGCTAATGAGTGAATTGTGGTTCTCAGACATTCCCAAGTCAGCCAAGCGCAAAGCCAACAGAGGGATGCCAACTCTATTGTATTTCTACAGTGTCAGCAGAACAACTTTCAGAGGTTAAACTATTTTGCAATAATATCTTTCATTTGTAAGCTATAGATATTCTTACTGTTTCTTGTCCTCATCATTTTTTCCCCATCAGGACATTTGTTAGGCGTGGCTGCATCATGGCTTGTTCAGATCGTGATCGAAATTTACAGATGCTTCATCCGCAAGTCCAACAATGGTGATGAAGAGGTTGATACAAGGGCGAAATTTGGACGTTTCAGGAAAAAGGTGTATGGAACTATGGTTAAATGTAGTGCATCATTAGTTTTTGCATCAATTGGTGCAGGGATTGGTGCCCTTTTTCATCCTTCAACTGGTCAATGGATTGGTAAGTAAACAGCTCATGTCCTTTTCCCACATAATCTTTTGGTTAAGGCCATTGATTGTTGCCCAAATATGCTTCATGTTCTTAATTAACTAAATCACAAGGCAACTATATAATTTTCTGAAAAAATCTTAAAAATTATCATCCTGTTCTTCTACTGATCAACACTTCGTAAAAATGTAGTTGCCTCTTTCAGGTTTGAACTGATGGTAGTTAATAATGGAATCCAGAAGCTTCCATTCCAAAATTTGTTTTAGGGAAGTGTAACCCCAGCTCCTTCTTGATCACCTGTTGATAAAGATCAGATAGACACACAGACATTCTATATATAAACTCATAGTAATAAATATTTAATTCATGAACATTACTAAGGTAGAATGTAAATGCTATAACATATGGCAACAAGATCTGCTATCTCTAGATGTGCATGGGTAAGGTGTTGCATTTGTAAGATTAACCATTATGATGCTCGAGCTCATGATCATACAAGAGAGATCATAACCTTTTTAAGGATGATTTTTTTTGGCTTTCCTTGTATATTTAATCCTCCTACTAAGTTGCATGGCACTAGGATGCTGATACCACATGAAGAGTTCTAGATTTTGTGTTCTTCTGCATTCTTGCTTGGGCATTAAAAAAGATATATCTTTTAAGATTTTGAAATAAGTGAGAAAAGTAATAGAGCTCACCATAAATTATGTTTGCCTCTAAGAACATTTTGAATAGCTTAGGTAAGATCTTGTTACATAATTCCACTAATATATGTTAGGTAAGCTTCCTTGAAAATCCTTCTACATGGTTGACATTGACACTAGTGTTTACATGGAGACACAAATAGGGATGTTCAAATCCCCCCTTCACTAGGGGGGTTAGGGGTATCTAGGAGAGCATTACCCCACTTTGTGTAGCCTATTGCCTACAGGCCTTTTCTATCAAAAAATATAATAAAGATATTAAAATGTAAATAGGCTCTATGTGGGGTGTTCTGTGCAAATATGTAACAGCTGTTCTGGACGACAAGTGTCACCGTGACGTAGGCATGAATGACCACCGAACCATGGCTTAAAATCCCTTCAACTCCAAATTCATTACCAATCACTTGGTCACTCCTAGATGTTCAGCTACCCGTTACGACATGGTTGCATGTTAGGCACATGTCAAATGTTGTGACATAGGCACAATTGACCACCAAAACATGGCTTAAAATCCCTTCAAATTCATTACTGATCACATGGTTGCTCCTAAATGCAACCTGGTCACATAGTGTTTCTGAGCAGCTCGCTCTTATTTTAGTAGCTACAAGTTTTGTTGATTCTTAATATTATTTTATTTTTTTAACTGTATTTGACTTCTCATTATTTGGTTGTATGCTCGCTTGAACTTGAACTGTTGAGCTTTTTTTTTCAGAGTGAATAAATAATATTATTCTACATTTCATGAGAATATGTAATTTTATGAAAATAATTTTAAAACTTGTTTCTGCATTACATTAATTTCCTTTTCCAGCTTATTCCGATTTAGTTCTATTCATCAACCCGCAAGCTGCTTTTGGTTGGGCTAATCATGCAATCCCACTTTACACCTTCGGAGCTCCATTTCTATATCAACCTTAAACGTCCCTCTTTTTCCTCCTATATTACTGAAACATTTTGATTCTCACCTTCTATTATGTCATCCTGGCCTGCCCTCATCCAAAAACTAAATTCTCATCGATTCTAGAAATAATCTTCATGACTTGAGTAACTGATTAACATTGCTTTCTGGGACCAATGACCAGTCTAACCAGTGAGGATCTGGCCTATCTTTTGGTTGGTTGGGTTCTTTAAAGACGTAATGATTGTTGATTCATTTATGCCCAGTTTATGACATTCTTGCTAGTGTTGTCTGCCTTATTATTATTTCATTTTACTTTGTACCATCCATTAAACCTTCTGACCTGACCAATGCTTAATACCGTGATTCTGTGATGCCACAGGTTGTGCTCTTGGGGATTTCGCAGGGCCTATCATTGTTGTTGTTTGTTTTGAGAAGCTTCATATGGATATTTGAGGTCACAATGGTGATATCTGATCTTTTGCAAGTGCCAGGTGCCTCCTACGGCTGTTCACTGGTTTGAAGTCTCTGAATATGCCGCTAAATAGGTCTGAAGTCTCTGAATATGCCGCTAAATATCTCAATGGCAGTCAGGTTAACAGCAGCCATCCAGGAACTAAGTTGTACTAGTTAATAACTTTTGCCCCTCATTTTTTTGTTGTCCAAGCTCATATCTTTCTTAGTTTACAAACACGCTTACGGACCATCTGGACTGGATAAATATGTGTTCAGAAGAACAACCAGGTGCACCGAAGTCAGGTGCCCATCATTTAGGGAAAAGTTTGACTCTTGATGAGCTACTGTTTGCCCTTTATTATTTTGGTAATAAATGCGCACAATGGATTTTTTGTTTCCCTTCTATTTCAAATTGCAATGAGGCTGTCAAGTATTCTGGCATCATTTGTGGTCACAATCAATGCATATACTTTTTCTATTTCATAGATTTGGAGCTTCTAATTTTTTAAATATTGCTTAAGTTGTTGGAAAATAATAAGGCTACCACTAATTGTTTGCAAGAGAACATCCATTATCAGCCAACAAAACAAGCTTGTGTTGTCGTTGAGGGAAATAAGCTTCTATTGCTATTTAATTGCCTCCACATATTGTTGAACAGATGCTCATTTTCTATCCTTTCACGATATCCGTGGGAAAAGAGGAGTTGGTGCATGCTTGTTTTATTTTTCTATTTTAAAGCATTAGTTTCTCCCTTTTATTTCTCTGAAATAAGAAGTGTTGGATCTCTCTCTCTCTCTCTCTCTCTCTCGCTCTCTTTTGCTGTATCCATGGCACTCAGAATAAGTGCTTTCAAGTATATTTTTAATCGCTACATTTTACCCTTCCCCCTTTTTCCCTTTTGTGCAACGAATTTGCCACAACAATCTATTGTCTAGTGGTATAGAACGTGGCCATGCTTCACCAAAACTATCATTTAAACTGTGTTAGTCATTTTTAGTGATTTTTAAGGATGAAAGTGGATTGGAAAATATTCATTCAAATCTATTTTTGTATCATATGTATAAAAATTTGAGCACAAAAAAAAGATATGATATGGATAGACAATTTTTAAATCCATTCTAAATATTTAATTATATTTATAATTTTATTTAATTTTATATAGTATTTATAAATTTTTAAGAAAAATAAATGATCATATTAACATGCTATTAATTTGACTTATCATACACTTGATAATATCTTTGATTATTTGATCATAAGGTTTAATTATTCTATTTATGTTTGTATTTATACTATACTTCTAATATTTGATAATCTATATCTATTTAAAATAAATATGAATATGAATTTTTACATTCAACCAACATACGTATGTGTATCTATAATTGAAAAACAAACCAACTATATATATGATATAGTAATTATCTTTGATCATATGATTATAAAGTTTAATTACCCTATTTATATCTATACTTCTAATATTTAATAATCCATATCTGTCCAAAACAAATATGAATATGAATTTTTATATTTGACTAACGTCCATATATGTATCTATATTTATCAAACAAAATAAATATATATAAGATATACTATTATCCGATTTGGTTTCAACCCTAGCTATTATAATTTAGTAAATCGAAGAGACATACAAGTAGCAACAAACATGTTTACATTTAAACTATGGTTTTATTGAATTTGATTTTTTTTTTTTTCAAACCAACTTGTTTAGCTACCACATTCAACAAATTTGATTGGTGGCTAAGAGTGTGGAGGAGCCTCGAGTTTGAAGGCTTTCATGATAGCTACATGACTTTAAGCATTTGCACTGGCATATCCTCGAGAAAGAGGGCTCGAGAAGCACGATCGACAACTTTTCATTGCCATCGTCAACTTGAGAAAGATCATAAAGCAAGTCCATCCTCCCCCAACTATAGCACCAATATATGCGTGAAGCCTAGGGGATAGTGCAAGAGCAGAGCACATGGTAATTTTCATTAGCTTTTGGTGACCTTTTAATAAGCACATTCAGAAAAGTGTAAGTAAACATCGACAACTTAAGAGCAATTTCAGGATGTCATAATGGCGGGCAGTTTGGATGCTAGAGATGAACTAAGAGACGAGCAAAAATAGAACTCTATCTTTGCTATGTGTTTTGCTCGTCCTTGATCCTTTAGACAATCCTTGTATTGTCCAACATAAAATTATACTATCAAAATTTTGATTCCTCGCTAGAAGAAGTCCTGATCTTAAAAGTGCTCAAGAGCAAAGAGATTTTGTCATAAGATATTGGCATTGTAATCTATTTATGTATTTTAATATTTTATGGTGATTGTGTAAAGAATAAGACTATTTGAAGCATTTTAGGAGGAAGCATAATGGAGATAAGATAATTTTGTTTCCATTATTAATTAAGATGTTCGATATAGCTTTCATCCAATGGATCCAACATCTTTAGAATGGGCATACTTATGAATATTTGAGAAAGATATTGCAGTACTAATGAATCATCCATTAACATTAACCCTTGTGCCTTAGCCACTACACCACCACCCCGCAAAACCCCACCCCAACCCATGCCCCCTTTTATTTTAAAAGCCACCCATCCTTTTATTTTAAAAGCAACCAAAGATGAGTGCTTAAAATTGCATCTAATCTCAACATTCCTAGTGAACATGATCTTATTTCTTTTCCTTTCCATGACATTGAAACAATAAAAACATCTCTTATAATTCTGAAACCCAAATGCTTAGGTGTTCAAAAAACCAAATATTTAGTCAGTTATTGTATTAGATCAAACCCTATTTCATGTTTCATCTAGAGGATACCTCTTCCATTTATCATGAAAGTACAAGCATCCAAAATGTTTATCACCCATGTTTATGTGACAATATCCATTGCAGCATTGTTAAACTTGCCTGCGGCTTCAACATAGGTCTAGATCACATGGTTCCTTAAACCCTGACATGGAGAACATGAACATCCCTTGGCCCAAGGTAGCTTCCATTGTTTCCATAAAAGTGTCCAGTAGGTTCTTGCAAGTTGGCCTTACTATATTAGGATGGTTTTGTTTCCAAAAACTATGCCCAATCGTTGAGCTACTAGTCTTGGACTTAAGTTGCACTGTCTGTCTAGATTAAATAACTAAAGTTTTCTTTTTGCTTCAACAAGAAATTTTTTAGCAAACAGCAATCCTTAAAAAAGCACCTTTTACGATTTATCTTTTTTGAAGAGGTATTCTATAGATGAGCAATATGAGCTGGGAGGGCTGTTGGTATTGCTCTGCCGTTTACAGAGAGTGACAATGTTAGATTCTCTACTGAGCCCAGAAAATGTGCCTTGGATATTGGAGTCATCAACCGCAGCATGCCGACATCGCACGGATTGTCGGCAGGTGTCACCTCGAGTTATGCAAAATTTTCTGAAGAAAGTTTGAATGGGCAACTGAATAGCCATTGCATGAAGTGTCAGCAATGGTGTAGGGTGCAAAGGCTTCACTAAATTGGTGCAAGCAAGCCATGAGGCTTGAGTGACAAGTGTTTAGTTCTTGTTATATGACATGAGCTGCATGTTATGTTACAAAATGTGGAACTTGTTCTTCCTTGGAAGAAAAAGAACTTCTCAGTGTATGTTATAATAAGCATTATAATGATTCTTATGCTCCATTATTCAGACAATTTTCTTATATCTAACTGATCATGCTTGTGGTGTCAAGACAGATTTTCCAAAATAGTCCACAAAGTTCTCATGCTTTATTAATGCAACAAATCTTTGTCCACTGTTAGACCATCAAGCGAGTATTTTGTTCTTTCTGTTTCCTTGAGAAAAGCTGGCCATATAGCCAGGAGAAAGCATTAGTGATATAAAAATCAAACCAAGAAAATGGAATGTTTTGCAAGATGTTGGAGGCATAGCATTGCTTCAATTTAAAAAATTAATATGCCCCACTAACTTCCTGTACTTTAACCATTGAAATAACTATTAATTTTAATAAATGAATTAAGTCTCTTTCTGGAACCCTTTGTTTTATCTAGTTCATTGACTTTTAAATCTGATAATAATGTAATCAACAATTTAAAGAACTTCCTATTTCACCTAATAAAATCTCTTCAGATCTTTAACTAATATGAAGATGGATAAGAGGTAGTTGCATAAAATTTTATCAAAGATGGAAGTTTCTGATACTTTGCTCTTTTTTCAATAAGTTTCGATGCTTTGCCTTGAGGAGGCAGCTGAGCACTAACATGTGAATTTCAACATTGAAAATCCACTACCACAAGGTAGCTTTAAAAGGAATCTCTTTGTGCCATCTGCTGTGTAATCCTTTGATGCATGGTAGCCTTTATTTTTTGTATAAACAAAATATACCTAATAATATCAGGCACTCGATGCTCATGTAGTTTTTACCATGAAACCCTAGTTCAAAATCAGGCCGTGATGTAATTGGAAACACAGAACCTCGCTTTGATATGTTCATGCAGCAGAGCTTCTCAAAATATAACTAGCATTTTAGATTTACTCAGAAATGCATCTTATGATCAGATGAATGACCCATTATTTATCTGGCTTTGGCTTTTACCACACATACTCTTTTAAATATTTGGGTTGCTTTGGAGAAGCCTATTTGCAATACATCTAAGTGATCTCAAGTTGCTTTCTGCTAGGTTTTTTGCACACAAAGGTTTTTTTTTTTAATTTCTCTAAATCTTACATCATTTTTTTGTCCCTAGATCTTCAAAATGAAGGGATGCAAAACATATAATAAGCGTGCATCCTCTGTGATATTTCAAGCATCACAAGATAAATTATTTGCAAACATGCACACCAAATCATATACAGCACAAGAAATCATTTCTTGCATTTTAAATGTGTTCGAATCATATGCTAGTGTCTACTTGTCGATTTCAGATCAGGCAACATGATCAAACCAACAGCATTCTTTTGTCATACAAACATTACTTATTGAATGAAAAACCTAACCTGACAAAATATTATTAGTATTTAGACTAGTGGATCCATTATTAGAGTGATGACCCACCTGCACGCCAAACAAAGTTAGGCCTCTTGCATTAAAACATTCAACCTCTCAAGTAGTTCAAAAAAATGGAATATCTGACTCATGTCTCTGCTTGCTCTCCAATAAACAAGGAGAAAGATGTCAGTGCATTTGCGGAGCATATGTATAAGCACCCCTTCTATATTTAGAAGCCCTGGGGGCCGAGGCGCAACGTGTCTCCATTTGACGAGTTTAGGTTTTTTTCCTCTCCAAAAATGGATAGTAGTATGGATGGCCAACCATACTCGAGAGGCAATGACTGCAATGTTGCCAGAGCCAAAGCCGCTACATCGTATGAATGTGTCAATGGGCAAGATCACCTATTGCCCATTGCCAATGTGGGACGAATTATGAAGCAAGCTCTACCAAACAATGCAAAGATATCGAAACGAGCCAAGGAAACCATGCAGGAATGTGCATCCGAGTTCATCAGCTTTGTCACCGGAGAAGCCTCTGAACAATGCCGCAAGGAGAAGCGCAAGACTATCAATGGGGATGATATTTGTTCCGCTATGAAGACACTTGGCCTTGATGAGTATGCTGATGCCATGAAAAGATATTTGTGTAGATACAAGGAGCATGCAGAGAAGGCCACCGCTATGAAGCGCAATAAGCCAGTTCAAATTGATGTTAGAAATGAATTACCAGTCTTTCTAAGCCATCAGTATAGAGACAGATCGCCTTCCAAGAGTCCTTGCAATATTGCAAAGGAAAAGAAATTTTTCTGAAGGCAATTTTGGGATGTTGACTGAATATTTAAACTGCGTAATATCTATGATATGTTCTCTTTTGTGTCTGGCTGGTTTGGTGAGTTGGGGTTGGGGCAGTGGTGTTGTCTAGCTTGTGTACTGCTGATCTCTATGTACTATCTTGTGCTATTTATCTGCATTTCCTTACTCTGCATTGGTACCTTGTCTCCTAAATGGTCCCTGGTGTTTGAAAATATCAATCTCTTTATTCTACGATAGGGCTCTTCTATCAATTTTTGTATGCTTAAGTTTGCCCATGTTGAAATTATCCTATGAAGTATAAGAAACCATCTGATTCTGGAACAGGCATCTGAGGCCTATGAGTTTTTTTGATTGCTAGATATATGTGGGCAAACAGTAATCTGTTGTTGACCTTTTTTTGTGGCTAACTTAAGTAGTTACAAAGGAAGAAAGCAATCATGGTTGATCATTGAATAAGATTCTACTCTGTAGCTTCCATTTTACTTCAAAATAAATGGTTTCTTCTCATACATAACAAAGGGCAAACAGATTAATGAAAATCTATTCATGGTGTTTGATATACTTAAATATTTACAAATTTTAGATGATCCATGTTTAGCCTTATGGCCATGTTATAGAAGAAACAAGTGAGCATCTCAAGTTTTCATTTACATGGCAAAGCAACAATTGGGTTTGTGTCAAAATCTAGTTACTCTTCTTCATGGTGGGGTTTCACCAGTAAGAATAAACTTTTCTGCTTCAGTTGTGGGACCTCACATATTGCAGTGAAGCACCATATGCTAAAGCCAGATTTAGATTTTTGTAGTCTCAAGTTATTTTAGATCTTCAGAATGTTTTAAACTAGGTTTTGTTGCATCATTTTTCCGTAAAGAAGCTATCAACCTTGAAGCACTCCATCTGTACTAATGTAATATAGATGCTAAAAGTTTTCAGTCTCTAGTGGATGACAATTAGAACAATGTGCAGTCACAAATATGAAAAATTCAACTAAAATATAAAGAAGATTTGTCATTTAAAATCATAGGGCCTCCTCTTTAGTATAAAGCTCTGTGGGGGACCATTCTTGAGCTTTGTGTTTTGCAGTAGAGCTGATAGTATAGCCTCCTGCATTGGGAGCTGATGCCAATTTCCTGCTTTGGTTACATCAGGAACGTTGGAAACAAATACATCAGATTGTTCATTGGAGTTAAACAGCTTGACGACAAGTGTCAAGTTGGGAAATGAGAAGGCTCGACGACTGCGACATGGTGCGGAATTGCACTAATCAACAAAATCAGCCAAAGTAACATGATTAGATTCGCATGCGAAGAGCCCACATGCTTTGCTGAGATCTGATGTTCATTGAATCTGTTGCAGATTCCATGATTAGTATGATTGTGCAGCTTTCAAAAACTTCGGCAAGGATGCAGAAATGTCCTTAAGCAAGTATTTGTGTTTATTGCTTAAGTACAAGCAAAGTTAATGTATCATATGCCAAATTGTCTACAAGCAAATTATTGGAATATTAACCTAATCTTTTTGATTATTCAATGAAGGAAATATGTTGGGTTGGGCTTCATGTAATCATTCTTCACCTTTTAAAAAGAAAGAAAGACAACCTCAGAAAATAACAGCATGGAAAGAGAGATAAATAGCTCATAATTGATCTAAAAATTCTAGAATGTGTGAAATAATTCATTTGCAATTCAAATATCTATAGTAATTTTAGATAAGTTGCTAGGGACTTTTAAGCTCTGGCTTCTAATATAAAATAAATCAGTAACATGCTTCCATCAGCCTCCCAATATGAATGCAAAGTCTTGAATGTCAATGTTCTTGGTGATCTGTCTCCAAAAATTTTGTTCAGACCCATTTGTAAACAAGCAGACAACATCACCAAACCGTGTTATATTTCAGAAACTTGAAATCTTCCAAAGCATTCTTGTCCATGAAAAATTACAGCATTCTATTAAAGAAAATTGTTGGGATATCAAAGAAGTCTAAGGAGCTAAAGAGATCACATCTTTAATGAGATTGGCTTGGTGCAATTCCTCTTATCCTTAAAGAACTAAAGAGGAAGAATCATAATCTGGAAAAACAAATACAACAAAAAAAGAAACTAAATAAAGCAGACATAAATTTTCTTTCAAAAATATATTAGAATAACTTGCAAACAACAAAATTAATGTAAACTAAGAAAATGTTAGGAGTTCATCATTTGATATCTAGCTTCAAATATAATATCAGCACTAATCAGCAAACCTATTATTATTCTGCAACACAAATTTGATGATTGGAAATTTAAATCTCTTCTTACTTCTTTCTTAATGGATTCAATGAAATCCCATTTATCATGCAGTTGACAATAACACCTGTTGGTGCAAAATTTGATCGACGCTGGATCGAGCTGGAGTGGAGAAAGACGAGGTCGCCGCCGGTGACCTATAAAACAAAATCCCATCCGGAGTCGGTGGTGGCGGCTCCGATGGAACCCTCCGATGATCAAATCAGCTCTTCTGGCCAACAGAAATGGAGTGCTCAGGAATGGAAAGTGAGTTTAGAGCCTTAGAAGGGAGAGGAGAGCTTCGAGGAAACATATCTGAAGGGTCCTTTTTATAGACGGAGCTTGAATGATGGTGACGACCATACCGTCTGGTAGCAGGCCGCTCTAGGCCGCATGGGGTTTGGTATAGAGAGAGTGGTATCATCAGGCTGGTAGTGGCGGCCATGTCGTTCGATCATTGGCCACATGGGACTGGTTACGAAGAGAGTGGTGTCGTCAGACTGGTAGTGGTGGCCATGTCGTTCAATCATGGGCCGCATGGAACTTGTTACGGAGGAAAAGGTGCCGCTAGACTAGTAGTGGCGGCCATACCGTCGAGTTTCAATAGCAATAGTTCAAGGGAGCAGGCGTTGGTTGGTGAAGAACCTCGACGTATATCCATTTCAGGGGAGCTCAAACTTCTAAGGAGGATACGTCTGGAGGGGATCATCCAGGAGAAGTTCGGCCGAAGGAGATGTCTGAAAGAAGTTCGGCCCCTAGAGGAGTCCGACTGCAGGAGCGATCCGAAAGGAGTTCGATTTTTGAAGGAATCTGATTGAAGAAGAATTCTAGAAGGAGTCCGGCTCCTAGAGAAATCCAATTACAGAAGTGACCCGGAAGGAGTTCGGCTCTTGGAGGAGTTCAGCCGAAAGAGAAGTTCGGCAAGAATTCGGCTTCTGTAGGCGTCCGACTGGAGGAGCGCGGAGGAAGTTCGGCTTCTACAGGCGTCCAACTAGAGGAGAAGCTCGGAAGGAGTTCAGCTCCCATAGGCGTTTGACTAGAGGAGCGTGGAGGAAGTTCGACTCTCATAGGCGTCCGATTGGAGGAGTGCGGAGGAAGTTTGGCTCTCGTGGAAGTCCGACTGAAGGAGTACGAAGGGAGTTCGACTCTCGTGGGAGTCCGACTGAAGCTCGACCACTGAGAAGTTTGACTGGAGCTCGGCTGTTGAGAAGTTCGGTCGATTAAAGGAGTTTGGCTAAGACTCGATCGTCGGAGACTTCGAAAGGGGCTCGGTCGTTGAGGAGTTTGACTAAGACTCGGCCGCTGGGGAGTTCGAAAGGAGCTCGACCGCTGAAGAGTTCGGCTGGCTGAAGGAATTTGGCTAAGACTCGACCGCTGAAGCTCTTTCATGACTACTGGTTGCATTAGGCTGAGCATCGAACTGGACTTCGGCAAAAGTGGGGTTTATCCCCAATAATAGTCTCCGCCACTCCCGAGTTCGAAACTTGAAGGAAAGGAGTGTAGAAAAGACGACTGTCGAAGTCCTCTTCAGGGCTTTACGCCAGTTTAAGTTGAAGCTCGTGGGAGATCTCATCTCCAGCCGAGGTTGAAGGAGATCTCGTCTCCTGCGGTCGAGATTGGAGGTTGAGCTCCTCGGAAGAGATATTATCTCCAGCAGTCGAGGTTAAGGATTGAACTCCTCAGAAAAAATCTTATCTCCTACAGTCGAGGTTGAAGGTTGAGCTCGGAAGAGATCTTATCTCCTAAAATCGAGGCTGACTCGGAGGAGATCTTATCTCTTACAGTCGAGGTTGAAGCTCGAAGAAGATCTTATCTCCTGCAGTCGAGATTGGCTCGAGGGAGATCTTATTTTCTGTAGCCGAGGTTGATACGGATGCTCGAAGGAGATCCTATCTTCTACAGCCGAGGTTGAAGCTCGGGGGATCTTATCTCCTACAGCCGAGGTTGGCTTGGTCGCTCGGAAGAGATCTTATCTCTAGCCGAGGTTGACTTGGGCGCTCGAAAGAGATCTTATCTCTAATCGAGGTTGGCTCAGGTCGCTCGGAAGAGATCTTATCTCTGCCGAGGTTGACTGGCGCGCTTGAAGAGATCTTATCTCTGGCCGAGGTTGGCTCGATCTCTCGAAAGAGATCTTATCTCTGGCCGAGATTGCTCGGGCGCTCGGTCGCTCGAAAGAGATCTTATCTCTGATCGAGGTTGGCTCAGACGCTCGAAAGAGATCTTATCTCTAGCCGAGGTTGAAGGACTTCGACCTGCTCATGTTAGGATGAGGTTCTCCTCCTGTTCCTAACACGACCATTATTGATTGCTTCTTTCCTATCATCATGTATTTTTTGCACCAAGAAACAATATTATTGAAATGGAAGAATTTTATTAAAGGAAAGTTACTGGCAGCACATCCCCGAATTTTCTATGTTTCAAGATCGTGGAAGCATTGTTCCTCCGATTTCCTTCAGGCAGTAAGTTTCGGGCCGGATGACCTCCTCTATCCTATGCTGGCCTTCTCAATTTGGAGCAAACTTCTCTTGGCTCTAAGGCTGAGAGATGATGGATCGCCAAAGTACCAAGCTCGTGGCATTGATGATACGGGAGGCGACCAACATTTTTATTGTTCCTCCATCATTGGTGGTTCTGACTATGGTAGCGCCCTCGGTCGATCTTCTCCTGCTTCAGGCTAGCGTCTGAGGAACCAATCCAGCTGGCTTCTTCTAGTGAGCTCCTCGATTTCATTTCAGAGCTGAACGCATTCTTCAGTATCGTGGTCGTAGTTACGATGGTAGAGGCAGTACTTGCTTCGATCGCGCTTATTTGGAGGAGATCATAATTCTTCTGATCTTAGTAGCTGGTTCTTAATTTTCGTTAGAACTTGAGCCTTAGGAGCATTGAAGGGGGCGTAGTTGTGGAATCTTTCGGGGGGAGGACTTCTTCGCACCCTTCTATCGGGGCGAGCTCGAGGAGGAGTTTAGGCTCGCTTGCACTCAGAGGGAGTCCGTGAGTACGGTCGAACTTCATTCGATCCTCCATTGATGGTGGATCTATTACACTCGTCCATCCGCTGCTCTCCTACGATTTTTTCATCCTTCAACTTGAAGGCTTCTTCTGCACGGGCGTATCTCTCGGTCTGGACTAGCAAGTCGGCAAAGTTCCTAGGATACTTCTTCTCCAGGGAGAACAGCAAGTCATTCTTCTGAAGGCCATCTTTAAGTGCGGCCATTGCAACAGACTAGTCCAGGTCCCGGACCTCCAATACCGCGGTATTAAACCAGGTGACATAGGTTTGGATGGATTTTTCCTTCTTCTGCTTGACATTCATTGAAAAATCTGAACCTCGGCGTGGGCATCGACTGCTGACAAAGTGAGCCATGAACTAATGGCTCATCTAGTCAAAAGAGAAGATCGTACCTAACTTCAACGTCGAGTACCAATTTTTCGCTGCTCCCTTTAAGATAGATGGAAAGGCTCGGTACAATATAACGTCTGGTGCACCATGGAGTAGCATCATGGTTCGGAAGGTCTCTAGATGATCAACTGAATCAGAGGTTCCGTTGTAGCTTTTAAATTGAGGGAGTTTGAAGTTCGGCGGGATGAGCTTTTGCATAATTCAGGAGAAGAAAAGAGAATTGGTGCGAATGTCGTCAAGATAAGTCGGAGCGACATGGTCGAGCTCTTCAATCTGTCAGTCCATCTCCTGCAGTCTGTGATCGAGGGCATCGTCTTGATTGCAGATCTTAGGGGGGCCCTGACTACAAATGGGGAAGGTCTCCTCCATAGGAGAATCATGATCCGAACATGGATCCTCTACTCTCTATCTTTTCTTCCTAGAGATGATGGGTACGCTAGCCCGAGTACTCTTCTTTGGGGTCAATTCTCGACATCCTGATGGTGGATTTTCTGATGGAGTCACCATCGGAGATTGCTACATGGCCTGCATCATCTCAGTGAGATTCTGAATCCGCTGCATCAGTAGATTGAACTGCTCCACATCTACCGTAGCTACAGATGGAACCTGAGTTGTCGGAACTGAAGTAGGAGCAGATGGATCTGAATGGGATCGAATCGTGGAGGTCGTCGATCATCGGGTTGAAACTCTCTTGGGAGATATTTTCTCTTGGAAAAGATCTCTAGCGAGGAAGAAGAGAGATCTCTAGAGAGGAAGAAGAGAGATCGTCACTGAGCACTTCTTTAAGAATAAGAGAACTCTAAGAACTGAGGCGGGTCCTTCCTCTAGCGCTAATTCTGTTGGTATAGAATCTGGTCGACGCTGGATCGAGCTGGAGTGGAGAAAAATGAAGTCGCCGTCGATGACCTACAAAATAAAGTTCCATTTGGAGTCGGTGGTGGTGGCTCCGACAGGATCCTCCGATGATCAAGTCAGCTCTTCTGACCAATAGAAATGAAATGCTCATGAATGAAAAATGAGCTTAGAGCCTTAAAGGAGAGAGGAGAGCTTCGAGGAAACATATCTAGAGGGTTCCTTTTATAAATGGAGCTTGAATGATGGTGACGACCATACCATCTGGTAGCAAGCCGCTCTAGGCCACATGGAGTTCGGTATGGAGAGAGTGATGTCGTCAGGGTGGTAGTGATGGCCATGTCGTTCGGCCGTGGGCCAAATGGAACTGATTATGGAGAGAGCGGTGTCGTCAGACTGGTAGTGGTGGCCATGTCGTCCGATTGTGGGCTGCATGGGACTTGTTACGGAGGAAAAGATATCGCCAGACTGATAGTGGCGGCCATACCATCGAGGTTCAATAGCGTAGTTTGAGGAAGCAAGTATTGGTTGATGAAGAACCTCAGTGTATATCTATTTCAGGAAAGCTCGAACTCCTAAGGGGGATACGTTTAGAGGGGATCATCTGGAAGAAATTCGATCGAAGGAGATGTTCGAAAGAAGTTCAACCTTTGGAGGAGTCCGACTGCAGAAGCGATCCAGAAGGAGTTTGGCTCCTGAAGGAATTTGGTTAAAGAAGAATTTTGAAAGAAGTTCGGCTCCTGGAAAAATCCGATTGTAAGAGCGATCTGGAAGGAGTTCAACCGACGGAGAAGTTCGGCTTCTGTAGGCATCTGACTAGAAGAGCGCGGAGGGAGTTCGACTTCTATAGGCATTCGACTAGAGGAGAAGCTCGAAAGAAGTTTAGCTCTCATAGGCGTCCGACTGAAGGAGCGCGGAGGGAGTTCGGCTCTCATGGGCGTTCGACTGAAGGAGTATGGAGGGAGTTTGGATCTCGTGGGAGTCCGACTGAAGCTCGACCACTGAGAAGTTCAATTGGAGCTCGGCCATTGAGAAGTTCGGCTGGCTGAAGGAGTTCGGTTAAGACTCGACTGCCGGGAAGTTCGGAAGGGGCTTGGCTGCTGAGGAGTTCAGCTAAGACTCGACCACTGGAGAGTTCGGAAGGGGCTCGGCTGTTGAGGAGTTCGATCGGCTGAAGAGATTTGGCTAAGACTCGACCGCTGAAGCTCTTTTGTGACTATCGATTGCATTAGACTGAGCATCGGACTGGACTTCGATATGAGCGGGGTTTATCCCCAATAACACCAAAATGCAATAGTTCTATGATTTGAATGCTTTAAAAATATTATTGTTTGAGACTTCTTGAGCCGTGAATAAGAAATTAACTAATGAAATCAACCATATATATACATATAAAGACACACATATCTAAAGTCTCTCTTCATTACCCCCATTTCATTGGTCAAGGCCTTTGAGATAAGTCCAGGTGCTGGTGTAAATCTATCACACCAAAAATTTGCTAGTGTATCTCCTTTACCTTTACTGAAAGCTTCAGAGATCATTCATCATGCGCTTGAATTTGAAAAATTGGTTTCAAAACTCTAATCACAACTAAAAATGTTAAGATTAGCTGGCACTCCACACTCTTGAAGCATTACATTAACTTTGATATCACTTTGTGATCCAAACCAAAGACATCTAAACAAAAAAAAGAAAAAGAAAATCTAACAGATTTTGACAGCAGCCCACAGCAACATCAGAACTAGTCATGTTGTTGGGTCTGGTTAATATCAGAGCTGCAAAAAATGGTGAGATGCATCAGGTGAAGTGGATGTGCTTAAATTTAAAGAGTAGCATACCACAAAGAGAATGGATTAGACCCAGCCCAAGAGCTGCTTGTCCTGCTACTCCATTTACAAGTAAAGCCTCTGTTCTCACCTCCTGCCAACAGGTTGATGATATACCAGGAAGAGGAAAGCCATGAGTATGAATGGGCACTTGTAAGAATAAAGAACATGAGATCATGCCATATGCAAGCAAGAACTGGAATTATGGACTTGGTTCTTATTCATCACATTATGGAAGGCTTACATTTGATTTAGAGTGATAGAAAAGATATATGTCTGATCTATTCTGTTCTAAATGCCATTTCAAAATTCCTCCTATGTCCGAAAGGGTAGGACAGGTTATTGATGAAAATTTTATGTAGTTGGAAAAGGAGCACAGATGGAAAGGTGGAGATCTATAAAGTCCGTCTGATTGTCAAGGGGTATCGTCAATGTTATGGTATTGACTATGACGAGATATTTTTTTCTGTAGCAATGCTCAAGTCCATTCGGATCATGCTTGCGATAGCTACACATCTGGACTATGAAATCTAGCAAATGAATGTGAAAATAGCTTTCCTAAATGGAGAGCTGGCTAAAGAGGTGTATATGATACAACCTGAAGATTTTATATCCATAGATGAGTCTAAGGTGTGCAAGCTTCAAAGATCCATTTATGAACTGAAACAGACATCTCGGAGTTGGAACATATGTTTTGATAGAACAGTCAAGACATATGGCTTCGTTAAGAATGAAGAAGAGTCCTACATATATAAGTGGGCTAATGGTCTAGCAATTATATTCCTCATTCTGTATGTGGATGACATTCTCTTAATCGAGAATGATGTTTCTGCATTACAAGGAATAAAAATCTGGCTGTCGTCATAATTCTTTATGAAGGATTTGGGAGAAGCTTCATACATCCTAGGGATGAAGATCTATAGAGATAGATCTAAAAGATTGTTTGGATTGTCTCAGTCCACGTACATAGATACTGTGCTGAAGAGGTTTAGCATGAAAAATTTCAAGAAAAGCTATCTACTGACAGGCCATGGAGTTTCTCTCTCGAAGAGGAATTGTCCGATAATACCTAAAAAGAGATATCGTATGAGTAAAATTCCATATGCTTCGGTAGTGAATTTTACTATGTACGTCATGACATGTACATGATCAGATATGGCATACTCATTAGGGATAATAAGTATATACCAATCTAATTCAGGAGAAAACCACTAGAAGGTTGTTAAAACTATCCTAAAGTATTTGAAAAATACTAAAAATCAGTGGCCTGTTTATGGTGAATCATACTTGAAACTTGTGGGATTTATAGATTTTAGTTTTCAGTCTGATCATGATGACAGTAAGAGTATATCGGGACATGCATTTACCCTTAATGATGGTGCTGTCTGTTGGAAAAATTTTAAGCAGCATATCGTGGCTGATTCAGTGTGTGAGGTAGAGTATGTTGTTGCATCAGATGCTGCCAAAGAAGTGGATGGCTAAAGAAGTTCATCACCGAGCTTGGAGTAGCATCTTCTTATGATCATCCAGTTCTGCTCTTCTACAATAGCTCTGGAGCCATTGCTCAGGCGAAGGAACCCAAAGCACACCGCGGACGAAGCACATTCTGTGCTGCTTTCACCTTATCCGGAAGATCATAGATTGAGGTGACGTTGATCTTCAGAAGATCGATAGAAAAAAAAATCTGGCCGATCCATTCACTAAAATCGTTGCGGTGAAGGAGTTTGACGACTTCAAGTCGAAGATAGATATACGATACCGCACCGATTGGCTTTAGGTTAAGTGGAAGATTGTTGAGAATAGTATCCCAAAACCAATCATCACCTATTGATAATTGAGCTAATTAATATAATTATATATGAATTATTAATTAAATAAAAGTTATTCTAATTTTTTCAGCATAAATTTTTCATCCTCTAATGAACTCTTATATATTATGATGAAGTCCTTAGGACTATTTAGAATCGATAAAGGAGGATTTATCATTTAGTCCTTAAATGTGTTCGCAATCAATTGATACGTTATCATCAAGAATGATAATATTTATCGAATATAGGTTATTATGTGTCATATAGGTTGGTTGTCTTCTTAACCAATGAGTGTGGAGACGTTGGTATGGCATGCAGGTGAGATATAAGGGTACATCTGTACTAAACGTGACCAACTCCGAAGCTTTTATACTGTCAAGAATTGCTCTAATGGAATATGGGCATAAGTGTTCTTTCGATCTGAGATCACCATGGTGACTACCATGTAACTCACTATGCTTTGGTGCTGGACTACCTAAATTTTTAATTGAATGATGAAAGATTTTTGGGTACAGTCAAGTACTTGAGGAATCGGTGCGAAAGTCGAAATGTGATTAACTACTCATGAACTCAGGAGCTGTGTTCAATAGTATTTCAATTTAGTAAAGCCTTGGCCAGGGTAGTCCTTGTGAGGGGTCATAAGACTAATTGCTTTGAGACATGATTTGGATGTATTTTTTAGGGTTAACAGTCAAACCCTAAAGTCATTCTATGTACAGAGGTCAAAGGGATAAATTATGCGGTAACCATATTCACGTAAGTTCTGAATATTGTGATTGCACTATTTAGCCTATCCGGATATTGGGTACCATTGCTAGATGGTCACTTCGATTAGCTCAAGAAAATGGTTTCTGTACTATCGGCTTAGATTCGAACCTGCAGGATCACACATTAGAGATTCCTACCTAATCTAATGACTAATTAAGAGAAGATTAATTAGTGATTTGATCGCTAATTAACTTAATTTGATTGAGTGATTATTTATGGATCAAGACCAATTGAATTGGATTCATTTGGATTTGACCCGATTAGATTATAAGATGATCTAATCATCAAGGAGGTTTATCCCTGATTTGATCAAAGGTTTGATTTGATTAATTTTTGATTTGATTAGAATTTAACTGAGTCTAATTAAGCTTAAATAAGTTGGATTTAATCTGATCTAATTGGGTCTAATCAATTTAGTTTGGATTGGTTCAATTGGATATCAAATAAAAGACTAGTTTGATTAGTCTTCCCATACGCCACATCATCCAGATTTGCACCATATTTTCACCATGAGAAAAGTTGTTTCCATGAAGAAGAAACCCATGCACATGAAGGTGTGTGTTCTCCCTTCTCACATGCCCTTGGTGGATAAAATCTGATTGAAATTCAAACTCAAAAAGAGTTTGAGATTGAATTGCAAACCATATATAACTCTCCCTCACGCCTTTCTTGTGCTATGCGCATCTATAAAATACCTTTTTTTGTACATGCAAAATTAGAAGAAAGAGAGGACACACAAAGAGAGGAGAAAACCAATGAAGAGAAGAGAAAGTCTCTTCTCTACGTGCGTGAAAAATAGGAGAAAGAGTTCTAGGTGCTGGGTTTTAGGTGTGTGCATACCCTAGGATCAATCTAGGGTTTGGGTTCTAGATTGTGAGCTATGAGGGTCGTGAGTTCACATATCTAGAAAGATAACCTCCTGCATCTCTTATCTATATCGATAAATCGGAGCATTTGAAGAGTTGGTGAAGAAGATCGAAGGAGTTTGATCTGGTATCAGCCATCAAAAGTTCCTACAGCAAGCTAGCATTCGAGAGGAACTGATCGGGATCAAGGCCTCATATGGATTACTCGTAGAGGTCAGACACGTGTGTGGCTGCGTTGCGGTGATTAGATCTGTACCGAGGAGATTAGATTGCGGAGATCATCTATCCGCAAAAAGGTAACATATTTTGAACACGTAGAAGTAATAAAATAGTTTTATTACACTTGCTGTTTTTTATTTTTTAGATATGTATGTATATATGATACATTAAATTCTAATTATGTAGAGTTTTACAGATTAGATTTATAGCTCTTATTATTAATTTAAATAATAATAGTTTTTGCTATATATAATTTTTGAAAAAAAATTTGAAAGTAGAGTTAGAAATCCTGCATGCTCCCTTCATACCTTCACTCATCCACAATTCTCTACAACTTTTAGGCCCTATGGTTGCATTTTGTGGTAATGTCGAACTATCGACCAATATCCAAAGTCATATCTACCGATGCTAATTAGAATTCTAATTTGATTGCACAATATTTCTTGTCTTTTTTGGTTGTGCAAATCATCAATGCACCTAAAATGATGGAGTGGGACAATGATGTTTTATGTTAGGAAAAAGGCTACAAGAAGGTTTTCGATACATACATAATTGGTGTCCAACAAATAGATCAGGTCATACCAAGATAATAAGGGCTGTTGGCAAAACTACAAATGCGTCGGGTCAGACTAGGATACGCCTGACTACATCTTAATCCGATTTTATAGCCGGATTATGATTCCGAACTTGAATGGAATCTATTAGTGGATCAAATTAGATTGGATCAAGTTCATAAATAAATAAATAAATAAATATTTATATTTAAGCGAAGAACGGATTTGGATTAGATTAATAATTAATATAAAATATTAAAAATTTAAATGAAAACTAAAAATAGCTAATTTAAACTTGAAATTTTTTTTAGAAAATTTTAATTTCATCCAGCTAATTGATGGTTCTTAAATTTACAAACTCTGATTTTTAATATATATATATATATATATATATATATATTGATATATTTGGGAGTATTGTAACATCGACCGAACTAAAGAGTGAAATGCATATATCTAAATATAACCAAGCGAAAATTTATGAGAGGACACCAGTTTGCAGGTCTACTGATTACCGTCAGCATTCCTTGGTGCTGCATGCCTGTCCTTGATGCCTTTTCAATCGGTGGACCCAGCTAGTACCAATCATCAAACCGTGTCTTTCCAATCAGTGGACCCAAGTTGTACCAATCATCAAACCCTCCATTATAAATCACACGGTCCAGAATAGAACAACCCTGTGGAACCCAGAAAACCACAGTGTATCCAAATTCTCAAAATGACCCATTTGCTCCGTTCCGTCTTATTTCTGACATTTCTCAATTCCGAGCTCTTTAATCTCCGGAATCTCCCCTTTTTGGATCGTCATCAGCGCCAGCGTCGGCTGTGCGCGCCCTCCTCTCTCCTCCTCTCCTCCATCCCCTCCGATTTCTAGGGTTAGGGTTGGGGTTTTGCGTCGCCTCCGTGCCCTCCAATCCATCGCCGTCTTGCCATCTCCGAATCAGGTACTTGCCGTCTGCTTCTCTCCATTTCGTTCTCAATTTCTCCTTCTGCTTTGGTTTCAATGCTTCCTTTCGGCATGACCTCGAGTTCTGTTTATGGATCGATGTTTTGGGGATGTTTTCATGTTTTCGCCGGAGTTGATGCTCGGATTTAGGGTTAGGGTTTGATTTCTGACCGTTTTGATTCTTCTCAAGTGCTTGATTTGGGTCTAGGAATAGGATATATCTCTCTATAAGCGGATTATTGGGGTCGTTTCAGCTGCAGGGCTTGGCCTGGGGGAGGGGGTGGCTTGTGGTGGGAAAGCATGTCGATGCATGAAAGAAAGACTATAGATTTGGAGCAGGGATGGGATTTCATGCAGAAGGGTATAACAAAGTTGAAGAACATCTTAGAAGGGATTCCCGAGACACAATTCAGCTCGGAGGACTATATGATGCTCTACACGTATCCTTCCTCGCTGCTTCTATTCATGCTGCTATGATGTTTCTTTTGCTATACTATTATTTTGATTTCCGTGAGTTGGTTGCCTTCACTGGTGAAACAGAACCATCTATAACATGTGCACTCAGAAACCTCCGCATGATTATTCGCAGCAGCTTTATGACAAATACCGGGAGTCATTCGAAGAGTATATCAATGTGACGGTGAGGATACTTTCTTTTTCATAGCTATATACATTTAGCGCTCTGCATTTATAGAAATGATGATCTGTTATTATCTCTCTCTCACACACACTTTTAAATCAGGTAAGTTATGAATGAGCCATCACTAAATGTTGCTGAATTTTGTTTTTTTTTTCTTTTAATTACATTTCCAAGTCTGAATCATTGACACATGGTGATTGAAATTTAATGTTTGATAACTTTCACAGAATAGTTCTGAAAGTACACACATAATGATGATGGCATCATGATTTGATGATGTGAAGCGTTAAGGAGTATCATGATGTATCTCAAGTGTCCAAGGTATCCAAGTCAAGGTTTGTCATTCCAGTGCATACAATCCCATACTGGACATACCATACCATATCAATGTCGCACGGGCGTATCAAGTTCTGGTACATTGAACTATCCTCTGTACCAAATGCATTAACACTGTACCGGCATTGTACTGGTATGGGGTTCATACCGAGATTGCAAACCTTAGTCCAAGTATTTGACATGTCAAGAAACTAAAAATGTGAAGTGCCTGAGTAGCATTATATAACATGGGCCCTGCATGCAATAATTTGTAATATTGGGCCTTGTAATTCCAATTAATATAAATTGATCTATCCTTATTTATCAATCGATGTGATATCACCATAATAGTCAACATCTTCCAATTGTCGTTAGCTTCCGAAGTATAGAAGTTTTAAATGGAATGTGAGAAGGATTGAGCGCGACCACCATGGCTGACGATAATGGAGGGTAAAGGCCTATCAGATGGATCCCATGGATGACTGTGGGTTTATGATGATGGCGATGATTAATGCTAGATCTGCCACAGTGGAGCATTAGGAGATCTTGAAGCGGGGGGGGGGGGGGGTGGGGGGTGCAGGAGATGGATTTGGTAGATGATCTTGATCATGGCCACGGTCAATCTAAGAGTGCTTTCAATGGAGTGAAAGTGGGGAAGTTTTGGCAATGTCAATAGAGATGATGATGGAGTATAGCAGCTTAGAGGAAGCAAAGAGAAGAATGAAAGACAGAAAAGGGAAGAAGTCATATAGATTCATTTTAAGGCCTCTAGTAGAAATTAATATAAGAAAGAAAGCTAATTATGTTTTTCCATATCAGCCATTTTTTTCTAAATCTTGCTTCTTTGGTCTTGGCCATGATGCCCACGAATGGTCTAGTGTCAGTGGTTGTGAAAATCCAATATCTTGGTCATGTCAGTATTGTCGCCTATTGAGAAAACGGAAACATCAATATTTAAAAGCCTCGAATGGAAGGGCATTTAAGGTGAACTTATGGAACATAGCATGATGAAATTTTGTATTTGCTTAAGCCTGTCAAAATAAATGAGTTTTTAGTCTTAAGAATTTGAATTTCATGGTGCATGAAAGCCAAGGCTTCCATCATATTATCATATTTAAGATTTGTTGCAGACAATTAAAGTTGGGGTCCACCTAGATTGCTTCACTCACTTTGATTGTATGTTTTATTTTTTTATTTACATTTGTTTGTTTTGACAATACTGTAATCATATGTTTTTTGTTTCATTCTAGTATATTGTGGGCAGGTCATGTTTGAAGATTGATTTGGTAATGACATGATGAATAACCAATGATCTTTCGGGTTTATGATATGAATTTTAATGGATCTATCTAATTCCATTCAACAAAATTTATTTGCTGCACTAATCTTGTTTAATTTCTTTAGATAATACAGTTAAACTAAGAGTTGGAAAATGCTTTGTGTATAGATGTTAACAAGGTTAGTTCCATAACAGGGAAAACAGAATGACCTGTGCAAGAGTTGTGATTATGATTAATTCTTTGAAGTTTCCATATGGAAGCTTATGATGAATGGATAATGACTAGAAGTTTTATGAGTGATCTTGCAATATTTGGGTATTATGTGGCTAAAGTTTCATGTTTTGTAAATTTGTGTTATATGTGAACATGTGAAGACACTATAGATACTGTTATAGCTTAAAATGGGTTTTTGTAGCTTGATTTGCCACTATACTCTGTAAATCTGCAATGCATTTTTTTTTTTTTTCAAATGCATAGTGTTTTTTTGTATCAAAATGGATCAGGAATAAATAAAGAGATTGTGACAATGTCAGACATCTGAAAATGGTTTTTAGAGCTTAAATCATAGAAATATGTGGATGCTAAGAAAGGATGATGAAAGACAAATTTGTGGAGGAAAATGGAGAATTGCTCCCAGTCTCACACATTGGAGTTTGGGAGGAGGGAGACAATGAGAATTAGGATCATGGATGCAAATACCAGTAAGCATTCATGATATAGTCACGATACATGTCGTGCCAATGCTTTATGGACATGGTACCGGGTACGACATCATTCAGCCATGCTGGCATGTGCTAAGCATTACATGGAACATACTGTACAAGTGCCAGGCCAGCAGAACACGCCCATGAAATACATCAATCCATGATTTGAACAATGCTTTACAGATGGTTGTTAAAATACTGGAGAATTTAGTATCTGCTCTGTTTTTTTTTTTTTTTTTTTTTTTTTGAGGTATGTTAGTTTCTCCACTTATTACATATGTATGTTTTTCTTTTTGGCTATATCAACCTAATTGAAGGACTGTTCTTTCCCAGTAAGGGTGTATTGCCAGTTGTCCATGAATGCATTAAATTAAGCTTTAAACCATAAAAATCAGGATGGAATGTGATTTCTTGTAGCTTTAATAGGCTGGCTGTTCCCCATTCCTAAGGATCATTAATTCTTTTTTTTGTGTAAAGTAATCACTGATCTATTTAATAGCATGTTCAATATGTGGTCATCTTATAATCAACTTCTCATTTCTTACTCAGGTATTGCCATCTTTGAGAGAGAAACATGATGAATTTATGCTGAGGGAACTTGTGAAAAGATGGTCAAATCACAAAGTTATGGTTAGATGGCTTTCACGTTTTTTCCATTATCTTGATCGCTATTTCATTGCTCGGAGGTCGCTTCCTGCACTTAACGAAGTTGGGCTTACTTGCTTTCGCAATCTGGTACATCACTATGCTAGCCTTTTATTATAGTTTCTGTGTTTAAAGATCAAACTGCAGATGCCTCTTGACTAAGGCATATAAATTGTGTATAGACATCCATGCTGATTTCTACTTTTTTCAAGCTTTCTGTGATTGAATTATGGAAGGTTCTCATGCTTCTTGGAATCAGTTTTGACTGGTGTAGTTTTTGGATTGCAGGTCTATAATGAGATTAATGGTAAAGTGAGAGATGCAGTGATCTCTTTGGTATGTGGATACAGTATTTCTCAGCATGTACTGGATCTCTGCTTATTTTTATGGTAGCCTTGTCGATTTAATTTTTCAACAGATTGATCAAGAGCGTGAAGGGGAGCAGATCGACAGAGCCTTGTTGAAGAATGTCTTGGACATTTTTGTTGAAATTGGGTTAGGGAGCATGGAGTGTTATGAAAATGACTTTGAAGCAGCCATGCTTAAGGACACTGCTGCATATTACTCTCGGAAGGCTTCAAACTGGATTTTGGAGGATTCATGTCCGGATTACATGTTAAAAGTATAGTTTCTGAAATTGCTTGAGTAATTGCACATAGTTTGCCTTTGAGCATGATTATTGAGACTTTCTGGCTATTTTTAGGCTGAGGAATGCTTAAAACGGGAGAAAGATAGAGTTTCTCATTACTTGCATTCAAGCAGTGAGCAGAAGTTGTTGGAGGTTTGTTCATGTTTTGCTTATAATTCTTAATGTATCATTATAACTTCAAACCTTTGACAATGGTCTTGGACTGATGTTTTGAGTCCCATAATACATCTTGCTTTCAAAAAACTGGAATGATGTCTGGTATTAAACTTAAATTTAACTTGTTTTGGTTGTCTTTCCTGCTATGTTGGTAGAAAGTCCAACATGAGCTACTTTTTGTATATGCAAGCCAACTTCTTGAAAAGGAACACTCTGGATGCCATGCCTTGCTTCGGGATGACAAGGTATATGCTTAGGACGTATGTAACTTTATTCTTCAGAGTGAAGCCAGAGTGTTTTACTGTAATTTGATGACCAAGATTTTGTGTCATTATATGCTAATTAGGTGGATGATCTATCAAGGATGTATAGGCTGTTCTGCAGAATTCCTCGTGGCCTGGACCCTGTTTCTCAGATTTTTAAACAGGTCAGGAAACTCCCACTATATGCATCAGTTATTTAATTGAGAGCTTATCTGACCTTGTTGTCTCACTAGTTTGATGGCTAAAATTTTCATTTATTCAGCATGTTACTTCTGAAGGCACAGCCTTGGTCAAACAAGCAGAAGATGCTGCAAGTAATAAGAAGGTGAAAAATTACTTCATTTCTCATTGTATCAAGTCTTTTTATCTCAAATCAAACTTTTTTTAATGTTGTAGTAAATTTTGTGATGTGCTTGTGCAAATGTTGCATTGCATTATGTTGACTTGTACAGAGATCATGGACTAGGATGGCTGTAGAAAGCTGATTTAAGCCATAACAATCAATGATCGCTAACTTAGAATTGGATCTTGTGCTGGCCGACTGGCGGTAAGAGTCGGTATGCTGCCATACTGGACTGTACCAGGCCCAAACCAACGTTGAAACAAGGGATGAATCGGAGAGGAAAAGAGAGAAAGAGAGGGGGCGGTCCTCCATGAGAGAAAATGAGACTAGAGAGATAGGGGAAAGGGAGAGAAGATGAGGGAGGGGAAGGTGGTGTGGAGGCCACCGGGCGGCCAAAATAGCACCGCGGCCTTTTGAAAAAACATGATACATAGTGAAACTAGCAATGGGTCTTTATTTGCGAATCCATTGCTGGTTTCATCATGTATCATATTTTTTAAAAAAATGTGGCGATCGCAACACTATTGTGGGCCGTTTGGCAGCCTTCCCACTGCCTTCTCCTTCCTCCTCTTCTCTCCCTTCCCCTCTCTCTATCTCTCTCTCTTCTTGCATCTCGCAGAGGACCGTGGAGTTTTTGGAGGCCTCAGCAGGCCACTGCCGGCCTTTCCCTTTCCTTCCCTCCCCTCCTCTCTCTCTCTCTCTCTTCCTCTTTTTTCTTTTCTCTCGCTCCATTTCCTCCAGCATTCCAAATTTAATACTCAAACCACACCGGTTAGCCGCCGATATGGTTCGGGGCAGTTCGGCCAACTATGATAACAATTCTAAGACTATTATTAGTGGAGCCACCAATAGCTTTCATTCTGCACTTATACCTAGAGAATAGCTAGGCTGCCATGCATTGCTTTTGCATGAAGCCTCCCATGTGCTAATGAAACCGGCTTTCCCCATTTTGTAGTTTTTACTTATTTTCCAAGTATACTCTTCCCTATGCAACGGAAATGATGGGATTCATATCTCTGTTTATCTCTTCCCTTTCCTTCCCAAGCCTATATTCCTCCACCTCCTTCCTTTAATTCTACATCTCCAAACTTGTTACTGTACCAAAAGAGAAATGAGAAATGGTGTGTGATAGGGCTTTTGAGATCCAACAAGTTTTTCTTGAGCCAGGATGCTTTCATGCTATATACGAAGACTGGCTGGCACAATGATGTTGGTTGGTGTATAAAATGCCAGCCACCGACAAGCATTGTCATGGCCACATTACCCTTCCTGTAGGTTTGTAGGGTGAAGGCCTTTTTAACATTTCTCGATCGTCAGAGCACACCTATGATCAGGCCTAGTTCCCTTTGAGATCTTCAAATGATGTTGATATGATTGCATAATTCTTTTTAAATAAATGTACTAGCAACTCCAAAAGGTCAAGAAGATCAAATGTCACCTTATATAATCACATCGCCACAGTACTAAACTAACAGTAAAAGATTAGGGGTGGGAAGAGCTGGATTTGATTAGAATTGAGATGAAGAGACGTGAGACTATGTTATTCTATTTCCTTCTAGATCCAAGGATTGAGATCTAATCGAGAATTTTTTTTGCAAATCTACATACTCTAGAGGGCTTTACCGCTGCCTAGCTTATTTATTATTGGTTCAAGTGAGCATTGGTGAGGGTGTGGCTTGGAAGAGTGGTAGTGCATTACTTGAGTCAAAGAAACAGAAAGAGGAGAGAGGGGTGGGTAGAGCAAGGGCCAGAGAACATAAAATGAATTGGGAGAGGAGAGCTGAGCTGTAAGGTTATTGTAGGAAGACCACTTTTTTCACTGTAGATGATAACCAATCAGACGGAGAGGAAGGGGTGGAAGAAGTTGGCGTGGCTTTCTAGCTTCTCTCCTTATACCAAATCTCTGAATTCCTTGAACTTTGAAGAATTCAAAGGTCTTCATTCAGCTCTAGAATCTATAGGTACCTCCCAAAGTTTGCATCACAGATTTGTGCAGGGCTTGCTAATCCCTTTTAAAAGTACACTAACACATCACATCTATGACCCTAATCCTGTTTTGCTGCCCCATTTTGTTCTTTTTCGGATCTAAAACTGCACATCTTCAAGATCAATTCATTTTCATGTGGAATGGCAATGATCTACTAGGACAGAATAGTTCTGCTGAAGTTGTGTGGCCAATATATGTCAATGACTCGAACTCTTGATGATGCAAAATATATTCTTTGACAAATGTTAATGACTTAATGTCATTTACAAAGACAGAAGAAACAACAAATAACTGCTCCATCAATTATAGGCTACTTATCACGTTTTGTCTCACTAACTCAATATAGTCAGTATCCAATCAGACTTTTAATCCCCTAAATGGACTAATTTGCTGGTTGGATTAGTCTAATTTGGGAGGATAGGGAAGGAGATCTACAACTTAATATTCTGAAGACAAATCCCTGTGAACTCATCATGAAATCAAGATGATTCATTTGTTAAGCTTATGTTGATCAATAGAAGCAAACTGAATTTTGTTTGATACATAGGATAATTAGAGAATTTGTTGGCTTATTAGAGACCCTTATTTTAGACTTAAGGCATGTTGAAACTTGTCACTGGTGGGAGTCTCTTGTACATCCTGGCCTTTCAAGTTCCAGTAGATAAAGCTGGAACATATAATAGGGACTTGGAAGCCTAGGTTAGGTATCAAAATAGATTACATTTGTGCTTAATTCTATGAGTTTTTCACATATCATACAGAGAAATTTGCAAATATTGTGTATAACACCTTCCCTTGTCCTTATTTACAAATTGACCCAGATAAAACTATTTTTAAGATATTAGGAAATGGTCATTAGAATCATCATTTGGTGGACCATCTTCATGTATGGATGCATGAGCTTGTGAGACTCAAGGAGAAGCTGGCGAGCTTATATTTTGGAAGCTCCTCTACCCTTCATAATCCCCATCCAAAACTCATCCCTTCTCACCTCCTTTCCCCAGAAATTAAATTAAGTAGATATCAAGCCATCCAAAGGCCATGAAATCGCGGACAGAATCCAGCAGCTATACCAGGATCTAACCCCTAAAGGGACGGGCATGGTGACGGCGAGGCAACAATCACCAGAGAACCGGACAAGGGCAACAGACTCAAGAGGGTTGAGGCTGCATTGGACTCCTGTCCCTTTGCCATGGCTAATGATGCAGGAGGAGCGGCCTTTGGGATGGGACGAGTCCAGGTGCTTATGTTGGTTAGGTGTGGTCGTGTGGATGTGGAGATTTTCCCAGGTTGGTTCCCTTTTGTGGAGGACTTTCTTTGTGCTAAGAATAGGGGAGGGTCAAGTGGAGCCCCTTTAGTGTCTGCTATGTGCTGGACCTTGTCCCAATCCAACCATGCCTGCCTTTGCCACATGTCCCTTGCCACCGGGGCGATCTTAATCCGTTTGAGCTAGCAATGACGACCAAGATAGCTGTGGTGACAATGTCCTCAAGTATGTCAACTCTGCTGGATCTGCGAAAAGGTTAACATATTGAAAGGATGTCTATGCATCTAGATCTAAATCCAACTCCTGAACTTGGTATCAGTTAGGGAACAGGTTAGGATGACACTAAGAAGGTGTCATGCTGACAGTTGGATTAGGTTGGTAACTTGGTGATTCATTGGATGCCCTTTTTTTTTGGTTTCTTATTGTTGTTTGGTTTTTCTTTTTTTTAGTGATTGTTGGGAGGGCTTTTAGATTCATCATAATTTAGGATTAGGGAAGGATTTTGAGCCCATGATTGTGTTTATGGTGCTAGTGCCAGGACCAGCAACAGTTTGGCATTTATGGTGCCCATGATTCGAGCTTTTTCTCCTCTTCCGCTTTTTCTCATTTCTCGTCATTCCTTGTATTTAGAGGATGGATGGGTACTAGGCCTCTCCTCAGGCATTTAGCCTGGGAGCTAAGACCAAATCCCAAACCCTATGTCCTCAATAGCTGCCTCCTTCAATTCTAAGTTATGGTTAAAAGACCTAAAAAGCCTCTAAACAACCATTATAAACAATAAACAAGAGAAAAATTGGCATCCCAATGAATTACCACCATGTTGGGCCGTCCCAATTGTCTATTCAGTGCGTGTCAACCATCACAGTCAATGTCCATGTTAGCAACCGCATTTACCAGTTTTTTTCATATACTAGGGCCTCAAACCTATCCAAGGACCTAGCATCCAATTGGTCCATTTTTGGATGGAGTAGGACTACCCTTGGTGCCATCCATCATTTAAAGCAGATTTTGCATGGATTCATCCTTGTTTATCATGTTCATGTCTCATTCTTGTACTACATATAGTTGGAATTCTCTGCTTTGCTATAGCTGCAAAGCTTTCATTGTGAAGCCTAAACAAGGCATTGATGAACAAACTCCTATTTTGTAATTGCATGCCCTATTTAGTACATCTGCAGCATGATATAGAGGGCAACAGAAGTGCATCAGTCTAGATTGAGTACATATGGACTTTGATGAATAAACCTTTTTGAAAAGAGAAGCTTCTTGCACCATTTTCTCCTCATATCTTGTGCATGCGTCACATTTTTCCAGTACTTGTGTATCGATAACCTTATAACCTCCTCATTCTAATGGTATCTTCACCAAATCTCAAAGCATACTTGCATATGTTGGAGAAAGAAAAAGCTTCATTATTTTTGCTTAATATAATAAAGACCTTTAGGATGCTTGTTTTCAATACTCAGCTGCTCATAATATTTCATAATCTGTATAAACACATCTTGCAGAAGGAATGAAAGTCCAGCAACAATTAAGTTCTTATGGACGAGATTTTAGGCATTTTAATTTATTTTTTTTTGTAACACCATGGTTTAAGTTATTTGAGTTGTTGTAAATACTTGACTCATAAAGCCTGAATCTTACCAATTATGATGTGAATCCTTCAGTTTGTGTAAGATTGTGAATTATGCTTTTACTAAGAGTTTGGAAGAAGTTCTAGATTGGTAGAATATTAGATTATGAAAGTTTTAGGTTAGGAGTTTGGGGTGGGTTGGGTGCCCCTCGGTCCCTTTACACATCTAGGTCAAGTAGCAGATATGATTTAGATTTGCAGTAAAATATTATAGTTCTCCCAGCTTTCCATGGTATGATGTTACTTGAAGAAAATGCTGATTACAATATATGCCATGATTCGTAGTCTCCTTTGGTGAGATGAGGATTTATAAAATTTTTGTTACACATTTTTTTGCTATTACCTTTCAACTCTTTACTGTAGGAAACCATCATTTGGATCCTTAATTCATTTGTTTGATTTAAAGTTCATGCTTTTGACCTTCTTGTAGTTAAAATTCCTGGTCTGTTGACTGTCATTGAGCCATGTGTAGCACTAACTTTTGAAAACCTTTGGACATCGTTGATCCAGTCTTTCTTCATTCATATCATCATTAGATCCTCAATCCTAAATGTCCAAACCTGCTTTCATGCATTAAATGTAATCATAGTTATTCCATACAATCTGGTAATTCACTTTGCTGAATAAGTGGGCTAAGTAGCACCTGAAGGAATGTGTAAAAATGTTTAAAGATATTCTTCCTAAATATAACTGAAGAAACATGTATTATTATTAGCTGTTGCTGTTTGATTGGTATGTCAGTACTGGATTTGTGCTTCTGTGTTTGGTGAATCTGCAGACCCTGCTGAAGCAGTTTGTTTTCAATCACACTCATTATCCTCTCTGTAATAAGCAGTCAACTGATGCAAACTGGGGTGGTGCTTAGTAAATAGTTCCGGGTTTGATTCTTGGGGTGGTGCATCCCAAAAATATGGACATGGGTAATTATAGTGCGGATTGGCGTTGCTCCCTTTAACCTGAAAAGGAGTAATCAGTCAACTGGTAGCATGTCATATTTCATGCACGTCTGTTTACTTTTTGGAATCAGAATAGCTTCTTCTCAGCTTTTATATTTCATGCTTGATTGGTTGATATCCTGTCTGTAGTAACCATATTTAGCAGTTGAGAACCAAATGGTGTGCAGTTTTTTTTTTTTTTATCATTTTCTAGCTATTTACGTGTCTTTCCAACTCATGGATATCTTCATCATATATCTGATTTTAATCTGTAATCGGCTAATGGTATGTTTTCTACAGGCAGAGAAAAGAGATGTGGTTGGCTTGCAAGAGCAGGTAGAACTTCTATACTGTATGTTAGCTGGATCAGATAAATTGGTTGAATGTTAAATTTACTTGAGTTTTTGTCATTTGATCTTCAGGTTTTTGTCAGAAAAGTTATTGAGCTGCATGATAAGTACTTGGCATATGTGAATGACTGCTTCCAGAACCACTCCCTCTTTCATAAGGTTGAAATGGAACAAAATTGTTGTTTGAGCTCCATGTCCATGTTCCTTATCTAATATTTTTTATTCTTGGCAGGCATTAAAAGAAGCCTTTGAAGTTTTCTGTAACAAGGGTGTTGCAGGAAGCTCAAGTGCTGAGCTTCTGGCTACTTTTTGTGATAATATTCTTAAAAAGGGTGGAAGTGAGAAACTGAGTGATGAAGCTATAGAGGAGACACTTGAGAAGGTAACTTCTTCCCTTTTCATCAGAATACCCTTCGTATTCTTAATAACTAAGGCCTATTGGTTTTTGAGACTGCATCTTATTGTTAATGAATTGATAATTTTTTCTCAGGTTGTGAAGTTACTTGCATATATTAGTGACAAAGACCTTTTTGCTGAATTTTATAGGTAAAGGACTCTTGCCTAGCCCTTTACCTTATGTTTTCAAACTAGTCACGGGAAAAAACATGCTAGTACTTCCAATTGTGCTCTTTCTTTTATGGTGCTTCATTTTGCTAATACTTCTGTTATAAAATATTCACAGGAAAAAACTTGCTCGAAGGCTGCTATTTGACAAAAGTGCTAATGATGATCATGAGAGGAGCATCTTAACAAAGCTGAAGCAGCAATGTGGTGGGCAGTTCACCTCAAAAATGGAGGGAATGGTCGGTTGATTTAATTATGTTGCATTAGTACCTTGTGACTATAGATGTGCTTTCTGATTTTTTATTTTATTTTATTTATTTTATTTTATTTTTAAGGTTACTGATTTAACACTTGCAAGAGAGAATCAATCAGGCTTTGAGGAGTATCTTAACAGTAATCCTCAGGCGAATCCTGGAATTGACTTAACGGTTACCGTTCTGACTACTGGATTCTGGCCAAGTTACAAATCCTTTGATCTCAATCTTCCTGCTGAGATGGTAAGAAATGTGATTTTTTCATTGTTTTTTTGTTTTTTCTGTCCTAAACATCATGATTAAGTGGGCAATGCTTTCAGTGGATTTTTTGTTCTTGCCCCATTGAGATAAGGCTCTTCAGCAATGATTTTATTGCTGTGATGGATGCTATATAGGTGAAATGTGTAGAGGTTTTCAAAGAATTTTATCAGACAAAAACCAAACATCGGAAGCTTACATGGATATATTCATTGGGTACCTGCAATATCATTGGAAAGTTTGAACCTAAAACCATGGAGCTGATTGTGACTACTTATCAGGTCTCCTTTAAATCCTTTGTGCTTCGTATAAATAAAAATATAACTGATATTCATGCTATGTTCTTACATGATTACATTGCCTTTGCGGTTTACAGGCCTCAGCACTGCTGCTTTTTAATGCTTCTGATAGACTGAGTTACTCTGAGATCATGTCACAATTGAACTTGACGGATGATGATGTTATCCGATTGCTTCATTCACTTTCCTGTGCGAAATACAAAATTCTTAACAAAGAGCCAAATACAAAAACTATTTCTTCAACCGACCATTTCGAGTTTAATTGCAAGTTCACTGATAAAATGAGAAGGATCAAGGTAAAGTCAATATTATTTTGTTGCATTTTGTTTCTTTCATTTGCCTTGCTCCTTTGCTTGAGATGAGATGGTCTGTATTTTCTGCAGATACCTCTCCCACCAGTGGATGAGAAGAAGAAGGTAATTGAAGATGTTGACAAAGACAGAAGATATGCAATTGATGCCTCAATAGTTCGCATAATGAAGAGTCGCAAAGTATTGGGTCATCAGCAGTTAGTGATGGAATGTGTTGAGCAGCTTAATCGTATGTTTAAGGTATTGAATTTTTTTTTCTTTGCTGACATTTTTTAGATAACTCTCTTAAAGGTGAGGCAGTATATTCATCTTTACTGGAGAATTTCCTTTCACGATGCGGAATGCATTCTCATGATTGTGATCCTTTGTTTTAAGTGATATGTTCTGTATTGACTTCTGGAATCACAAACTCAATTAAATGCTTAAAACATGAAAAAGAACTTCATGACAATTGTTTAAAGGTGAAATCTGATTTCACCAAAAGAAGGTGAAACCTGATTCCTCTGGTTATTGGATAATCATATGTTGAGTTGACAGATTGCAGGGAGTTCCCTATTATGATCGTTCTTAGTCTTGCAATCTTTAATCTTTGAATTATTCTATGTGCAGCCTGACTTCAAGGCAATAAAGAAAAGAATAGAAGATTTGATCACTAGAGACTATCTGGAGAGAGACAAGGACAACCCCAACTTATTCAGATACTTAGCCTGAGTGAATTTCTGCTGTTGATGGAAGGAAGGCTTCTCGTCTGCCTTTTTGTCAGGGTAGCTGCCAACATTAATGCAAAAGCATGTCATTATTCTGTTGGAAACTCAAATTAGAAAATGCTGCCAAAGGATTTTTTGCTGCGAGGTTGGGTATAATTCTTAGATCTGTGAGTCTTCTTGCTTGTACATTAACCGTGAAGCCACATTACTGCCTAGGATCTTACAGTGGCAAGTGAAGCTTCCAGCAATCTGAAATATTCAAATGCAGTTTTCGTGCTGCTGCATCTTGATATGTTGTAGGCGTGTTTCTTCTCAAATCTTCTTCTATATTCTAGTTTGTTCTTAATATATTGCATCCTATTTTTTTTGGTATTTTTTTTGTTTCCTGTGCCTGTCTCAAGTGACTATTGACAAGGTATATAAGACTGCGTACATGGGTTTTTTTACTGTTATCTTATTCAAAATTGCGTTGTTTTGGTACTGCAATGCTTTAAATAATCACTATTATGTTTGAACTGTTCGCTTTGTTTACCAGGGAGATTTAAAAAAAAAAATCACTGATCTTTTAGATTTGATTGACGAACTATGCATCATATTTATGCATGCTTGCAATGCGAAATTCTATGTAGCTAGAGGAAACTTGGAATCATGGTTGATGCCATTTTACTGTGTGATTATGCCTATATTTAAATTCATCTTGCAAGCGTGGAAGTTCACAAACTGCTGCAGATTAGTTTGTAGAACACGTAACAAACTAATCTTATAATAGAACTGCCTGGAGAACTGAAATGTAATTAGATTCTAAATTTATTCAAATCATCTTTTCTCAAGTTTTTGGTACATTACTTTATAACTTGAGTTGCCTATTGATCAAGTAGATATGTAGAATATCAATCAAATGAATCTTATAAACAAATTGCCTAGGAAAACTGAAACTTAATAGGATTTAAAAATTTGTTAGAACCTCTGATTTAACTGGGTATCTATAGCAATGGGCGCCAGTTCCAAAAGAAATAATTGTAGCACTAAGATGATTCATATTTTTGGGCAAGTTCCATATCTGTATCTGCTCTGGTCTTTTGTTCTTGCCTGTCTATGAAAGTATGAATTGACATTTAGGTTAGGCGGCAATGATGGACCTAATCTTTGCATTCAAGAGTCGTGATCAGGTAGACGAGTGATTTGTCTTTTAGCGTTGTTGTTGTTGAGGAAACTGCTTGTCTTTTAGCGTACGAGTGATTTGTCGAAAAGTGTTTTGTATAGAGATGTTGCTTGGTAGAATTTTCCATGAATTGTTCAAGCTAGCAGGAACTCATTTTAAAATGTAGACCTCCATTTTCTTCACATTGAACCCTGCACTTGGTTCTGCCGTCCGACGAAGAATGATGATGATGGTAAAGAGTGCAGCTCGTAACCTTGCTAGTAGGGCCTCAAAGTTAAATGCTATTCCTTTCTTTCCCTTTTCAGTCGATATGGGACCATGACACTACGGATGCCAGATTCTCAGCCCTGCAACCCACAATGAAAACCTTCTGAGCCAAAGATTTGGTTCATCTTCTGTTGCTTCGAACGAAGATCGGTGGTGTTTTTGTTGTTGGTTGTTGGACCCTGTGATTGCTTTCATCTTGCAGTTCAGGTGTCGTAGTGGAAAGCTGCAGGAAAAGTGGCTGTTTGGACGTGATTGTACGCACACGGCTATTACTTACCTATCCGGTGGATTCAAAGCCCGTATACGAGCATCAATTTCATCTGCATAGTTATTCACATGCTAGACAGGCCTTTATGCAAATTACAGATCATATGTGAGGCTCGGTTCAATTATGTTACATTGCATGGAGAATTTATTTTCCCCTTTGTTTCGGGGTTTGAAGTGTTGGTAAGTTTTTTTGTTATTAGAAGCCTGTCTGGATCTTGGCAAATTCCAGTGTCTTCTTTCCTTGCAGCTTGTTGGGGACATGGTGGCGACCGTACTCGCCATGGTTGTATCTCCCGTACATGCAGGGCTGGTTATGAGTTACCAGTTCTGGAATAGGCCCCAGCTCTACGTCATAGCTAGGAGCATGAAGTCTGACGACGGATGGTCTGTTCCTCTCCTCGGTCTCGGGTGTCGCTGCTCCATGTTCCACGCTCTTGTATTTCCCAATCTGTTAGAATTTGCATGCTCTTTGAATAAGTAGAGTCATATGCAGCCTAAAAAAGAGTTCAACTAGTGGTAATGCTAGTTGCTGTCTGTCTGGACCTCAAGCGTATATCCAATGTTGATGACGAGCGTTGGGAATAGGATGGATGGGCACCCAAGCATTAATGGTCTTTTAGAATTTGAAGGCCTACCGTGCTTGTGTCTTGCTGCAGAACGGTAAGGGGACTTCCATCAGAGTGGGGCCTCAAGCCAAGCACAAGGTCTGGCCTCGAGCATGGAGGGTGGTGGTTCATCCTCACGGCCTGCACGGCCTCCCCAAACATGTCATTGAGAGTATCCGATGCCCGGCTAAGGATCTTGGCTACGAATATCAGCAGTCCTTGGCATAGTTTTCTTTTAGAGAAATTCTTTTGTTCATCGTGGGTGGTACAGCCGTATGGTGATTGGCTTAAAAAATTTCGTGCACCGCATTCTGGCTCTGCACTACACCGTCTGCGGTGCACGTGCACAAATATTTCCAGTCGGACTGAACTAGTGCAAAACGATCGCCGTCTTGTGCTGTGGATAGGTTCGAAGTACCTGAAAGCTGCTGGTTTTGTGGGCCAGAGCAGAGCTTGGACTTTCTTGTGTTGCACCGGTGGAGCTTCTGGCCCTCTGAGAAAACAACCCGGTGCCATGGGCCACTTCTCGTTTTCCTCCAATGGCAGCATGAATAATTTCTCTGCCACCATCTCCATGCCCTCCAGCAAGCTGTGCTCTATCCCATGGTTGATAACCTGCCATGTTTGTTGGGAGGAGATGCCAGATACGTAGTTTCCGGACCAAGGAAAATAACAAAATGTTCAATTGATGAGCCGATGGGACTTGCAGCATGCCTCAAAGAAACCCCACTCTTCGCTAGGTTTGGACGGTCTGGCAAACTCATCCTGTGCCCGTCCTTCGGTGCTCCGTGCCAGCTTCAACATGTCGATGTGCCTGATCTTGATCTCGGTAGCACTGGATCCATGAAACTGGTGGATGGTGAGCTGGCAAAATCTACCAGTAGCACATATACAGTAAGTTAGCGTTCTGGCTTCGAGCAATGGCCATATTTATATAGGCCTTTTTTTGGGACGAGGACCACCATATCTGTTCGTAGGATTTGTGGTTTGATCCAGCATCCAAGTGGAACATACCCCCAGCGGCGAACAAGCTTGTCAAATTCATGCAATGAATGCAGAAACGAAGGTAGTGATGTAGTAGTGGGGTTGGCAAATAAAGGGGGAATCTTTGAAAGGAAATGGGATGTTTAATTTATAGTCCCGGAGATGAATCTTTCTGGGCATCTCTCTTCTCTGTGTTCTGATTTGGAAACAGCGGTCCCCTTGCCCCCCGACCAACCCTGGTGACAGCTGTAGTGTGTATGTGTTATATAATTGGGGGTTACTAGTTAGTTTATATATATATATTGCTTCCTTTGGCATCCAATGCATCCTCTCGCATCTTCTTTTCTCATATCTTTTGCTTGCCTTCTCTCTTCCAGGCGTGTTGGCTTGGGCTTCGGCTTCCTTTCATATGGATTTCAGATGTGTCGTCTTAATGACACGTATGTTACGCTCATGATTAAGTGTTTCTTTTGGGATATCTGTTGAGTCCGTAGGTTGAGAAGCTTAGGTGGTTAAAACTTCATATTATTTATCGAAATGAATGGGAGGGAGGGCCTTTTGTTTGTTTTTTCAGGTCTAGTGTGGAAGAAGTGCAGCAGAAGGGAGACACGTGAACCCTTCTTTTTGCTGCAGCACCTACACCGTCCATTCTCTCTTGTTTGTTTGCTGTACCGAATCAAAACCAACCCCCTGGTGGCATTGGGCGTTGGATCTCTGAATCCTTTCTTTCTGCAGTAGCAGCAGAAACAGCATGTTGGTGGTTGACATCCAACCATATCGCATCAGGGTGATCAGATAGTTTTGGTGGATGAGCAACCGAGGAGTTGTCACTGAAATGATCTCCATTTTATAACATTAAATGCATAGATAAGAAACCATCAAATTATTGGTTTTTAACGTTCTTAAATAATAAACCATAATGTGTTGTGCAAAACCTGGGCCGAAATGGCACACTCTTAATGCTAAAATTTGAGGCAAATCTAACACGAAATACCTATCCGGTCATTAAAATTGTCCAATTCATCCCTCAAGCAAAAATATTTTTTTTTTAAACATTTAATTTACAACTTTAGGCATCTTAAGCATTGAAAATAGGGCAAGTACCATAAATTATAATAAAGATGAGCCACTATTACTAGGATTATAAATGACCAAAAAAAGATTTACAGACTGCATACAAGGCTGAGAAAAGGTTTAAAATTTGTATTTAGTACCTAAACAAAGAATTTTATTAAAAAAAGCACAGTGGCAATTTCCTACATTAATGTAGGTCATCACATAAATAATAACATTAGGATGACATCCTCGTCCTGCTACCATGGGGAAAACGAAGTAAAAGGAAGAAGGATAGAAAGCATGTACAACACTGGCACCTACCAAGGTCCCAATCATCGTTGGAGAAAGCGATGAAAAATTGTTATTCCAGGGATCCAAAATTAAAAAAAGAAACATTAATGTGACAACTGATTATTTCCTTAAAAAAAATGTGACAATTGAATGTTCGAGTACTAATATGACAGACATCCAGCATAAAGCCGATTCAGATGTGAGTCGCATTTATGCTTTACTCAACAAAATATACATCACTTACAACTTATTCATTCACTCAAATCTGCAAAATTATTAGTATACATAATGATGTCGTTAAACTATTCATACATCTCCAATGATTGGAGATGAAATAATCCACCGTCCAACAGCAAATTGTACAAGCAGTTCCATACAAGGTCAGACAGTTCCATTTGTGCAGACATTTCTTCAAGCATTTTAATCAACATATTTCAAACTAACAGTGAATCAAAAGAACAAATTATTGACATGGGGAGCTGAGGGCTTTTCTAGCAAAATTTAGAAAGAGGAGAATATAAGGGTTCTTTTCTCCTAAATAAAGAATATGATCTGACCAACGAAGATTCTGGTAGAAAGTTATTGTTGGTCTGAGAATGTACACAGGTATCTCCTCGACAAGCATTTTGTTTTCTTTGATTCTTTACAAGTACTTTTCCTCTTCTATCTTGTGTTCTCCCTTGTTTTTGCATCACCATATCGTCCTTATAAAAGCCTTCATCATCTCTTCCAGTCTCTCCAATATGAATGCATATTACTGCTTGTGAAATCTTTAAAATGTCGTTCAGTGTAACCAGGTAGAACAAAGTTTGTTGAAGCTTTGTCTGAAGCCTGACAGCAACTAGAACCCAACAAAAATATTCCCACTCCCCACCTTATGTTAGCATAATGATTTAATATTTAACAAATTTCCTGCCACATAAAATAGACGTGCATCAATTAACAGGGTGTACGATAAACTTTGAAGATGAAAACACAGAAAGGGAAAAAAAATCATGCAATTCCACTTTCCATACCTATTTTTTAGGGAGGTTAGAAACAGAAGCTTCATGTCAGAAAACCTACAAACTAAACGTCTTTATACACACCAATTGCTCAGTAACAGTCTGCCTCGTCCAACATCACATATGTTCTGATCCTGGATATAAACAAAAGTTAATAGAATAACCTACAAAGAGACAATAAAAAAGTTAAAATGCAACCTGATTAGCATCACTCATAGCAGTTGGCTCCCCCATCAAAAACAGTTTCTTCAACATTGTTATAGCTTAAGACAGGAAAAAGAACGACAAAAATTGTGAAAACATTACATACCATGACATGCAACGTAAGTTTGTACTCAGCTTCATGGCATTTTGAACAAGGTGATATTGGGCACTTCATATCAAAATGAGCTTGATGGAAAATAATACATGCTTGCACCACTTCCGACCATCTTTCCACTGTCAAATCGATTTTGAATCCACCAACAAAGCAAGCAAAACAACCCACATCTATAGCATGATTTCCATCTCGTTGCTAAGGGAGAGTAACAAGAAATGCATTACACCTGCCACCCCTCCATAAATGATTGGGCGAGGGACAAAAAATTAAGCCATTTTCCACACCTCAAACACCAAAGGCTGCAAAGAATACTTTGCAAAGACCGCAAGCTGATCTTTCTGTACACATTTTATAGGACGCAAGACTGAGAAATCCAATCCCCTTTGAAAGAAAGAGCATGCTATCGTAGAAACTGAGATGAAAACTAATCCAGCATTTTCACCGCATTGAAACCAGCATAGCTGAGGATAAAGCAGAGGAACATGATCTATTGTTTCTATTCACATGGACGATATCTCCTCTGTCTTCAAGCACCTAGCGACCAATAGACTCCATTGAAAACCGTACAAGTTGCAGTAGTCCTTCTACATTGTGAAAGTTGAAATCGAGAACTTCTCTCACATTAGACACACCATCAGCCCTCTCCTCTTCCAGGCTGACACTGGCAGCTGCAATAGCAATCTGTGATTTCCTGGTCGCTTCAAATGCACAATTTAGATCATTTGTCTGCAGTCAAATTTATTTAGACCTTTAGATGCCATGCTAGAGCCGTCAACAACTAAAGAAACATATTATACACGTCTTATATCTGAGAAAACCACCAAACACGTCCATATCATATGTATAAAATACTAACAAAAAGTCTGACCACGTTTTATCCACTTCAGTTAAGCCAATTTAGGCAGTATTCTTCCTGTTGATTACATGAAATCCTAAATTTAGATTTTCTTCATGAATACACAAAAGACGCCATGCATATACATGACATATCCTATGAAGAATGGAAATGGATACAGACAAGGATATGGATACAGGAAGTTACAATTATCAGCAATTTGGCAAGTCCAACAAAAAAAAAAAGAGGATACAGTCCAGCTGAGATATGGTGGTAAATATATATACAACTACATATATGTAAAAAAAAAAATCATTTATAAAGCATAATAAGTTATCATGATAGCATAACCCATACTTGAAACAATACCATCAAAATCCACAAACTCAATCATTTAGTCATCACAAATATCCATATAATGCAATCCATAACATAAGCCTTGCAAGTTCTAAAGTTGGCCATCCATCATTAAGAAATAAGAATTCGCCCAAAAATAATAAAGAAAGGAAGAAGAAAGAAACAAAGCACAAATAAAAGCAAGTACTCTCCCTCTTCCCTGAAGGTATCGATATCTAATACATGTCGGATAAGGAAACAGCATGCAATTCAAAGTATCATTGCATCCTAGCATACATCAAAACCATCAGGTCTCATCCAACTTCAACAAGTCAGACCATCAAATATGAATCAACAAATTGTGCAAACATGTGTACTCACAGCGAAACATTCGGCTAATTTCTAGAAAATAAATAGCTCTAAGTTAATAAGTTCATGTTATCAGATGGCTGTGGTTGATTGTGTGTGCATTGCTGTTGCTGCTGCTGTTGTTTTTCTTTTCTTTTGTCTGTGTTTTTCTTTCCAGGTGAGGAAGGGGGTGAGAGGGCTAATATGATATATCAATATATGCCAAATGACAGTTATTTATCCAAAGGAGATATGGCTATATCCCATCCATCAGACCTTAAAAAGTAGCAACACTTACATAGCTGAGCAACCGCATGACATGAGGATGATTGCGAGCAGCTATAGCATGGGTGCCAGCAACCTGAGGAGAATCGACACCCCTGGCCGATGCAGACTTACCCAATGTAGCCTGATTGTTTAGATTATCAACATCTGAAGAAGAAGAGGATGGCGACTCCCCTATGACCAAAAATGGACAACTGTCAACATCCTGGCATGACTCTTCGTTGACATAGTATATAACCCAAATAACAAGCATAAATAGAGGAAACGTTCAGCAATGATTGAATGGCACTATAGCAAATGAAGGAAACACTGAAACACCGTCATAAAGGACCACCAATACAATGTCTAAGAGGGAGGGAAAAATGCAGATTCATACAAGCAACAATGTGATAGCATGCATGAATATTCTTGATCATGGTCCGCTGTATCGCCTGGTACCAGCCAGTATAGGGCATACTTTACCATACCAGTCTCGTTCCGGTAAATTATCTCATACCATACTGACACTCGATATGCTATCTCATACTGTACTAAACCACGTACCAAAACTATAATAGGATGGTAACCACAAAGGGTCTGGTACCTAGACAAAGAACCTTGCTTTTGATGGGCAAATGCTTTTTAGAAAAGAGGATTGTAACAATCAATCAAAAAAAATTCAGAAGAATATCCTCATATTAAAAACTGAATCTTTGGCAAATTGATTGATTTTTTAATCCATTACATTGAAAGGAACTATACATTGGCTAGGACTAAGCCTTGTCGAATTCATTATGTATTCCATGAAAGCAGTAAGAACCAATAGCCCGTAACCCCTCTTGAAGCAAGTTTCTGCACCCATTTACACTGAAAGCAGACTTCACCTGCATTTGAATTATGTTAGGATGACCCGATTCACAAATGCCTGGACACTAATATCTTCATTAGCAAATAACCACTTAAAAAAATACAAAATAAACATAATCCACTGGTCTATAATACCATGAAAACATTCTGGCATTCCCCAGGAAGGACCAACAGATTATGATACTAATCACAAAAGATGCCGGCAGTATGATCATTCCTCAAGGCTAACAAAAATTCTAAGTATGGGCATCTGTTGACGGAACTCCACAAATGAGCTCTCTCCCAGTATATCAAATAAAGACATTACATTTTCCACTTTTGGTTCAAGCAGATGAGATCCTCGTACCAGTCGGCTCATTCGCTGTAGTTTTTAAACCCAACTCCTATAGAGCTCCAGTAAATGGTTTGTCAAAAATACTAACTGGAATTATCAGTACTTTGCAATTATCAGTACTTAAGTCTATAGTTTAAGCAACAACTACTATTAACTTTATGTATTTGTGAAATTAAACTTAGGACCAGTACATATTTAAGCCTTTGAACAAAAATTCCAACCTGGCTGAAGAATCTGAGTTTGCAACTCATGTTGATCTTTGCTCGCACTGGGATATTTGTAGTATGCAGACTTCAAATAGGCCACTTCTACACACTTGTATGCTAAAGCAGCAGCTGCCATTTCTTTGCATCTCTCATATTCATGGGCACAAAATCTGTGAAAAACAGCTCAGCATCAGCCAAACAAAATGGCATATTGAAGTACACTTCAGAGTTTCTTTATTCACATGAAGTTTAAATTTCAACAGAAAGGTATACAGATTATGATCGTCCAGTGCTCGAACTCAAATGGTATTGTCCAATTTCAACTTCAATAGAGACATGAGGTGGAATATCATGAAGCCACAGGTCCTTTACGATTTCCTAACCGAAATTCCTCACCAATATTTCAAAACCTGGCTGGGTTGACTACTTCAGCCACCCCAACCATCACCCACAGGACAAAATTGGTTGGTTTACTAGAAAACCTGCATGTTAGAACTCCATATGAACTGCTTTTTGATTCACCAACCAAAGCAGTCCAACCATGCAAACAACCCAGGCCGGATGGCTGATCCCCATACTCAAGGTTTTCAGATGTCCCAGTTAAGGGATCAACCGGACAGTCATTCACCATGATCCCGATCATGACACTAAAAAGATAATTAGAGTTGCTTCTGAAATTGATGGTATAAGCTTCTAGACAATCATGGTAAATTTGAGGTGTCTCCACCATAGCTCGAACAGCTTTAGATGAGGATGGTGGACTGGAACAAGTTTAGAGATCAGGGGTGACACTTGATCCCTATCCAATTATTCCTCTTCCAACTGGCCCGTAAGGCAGGGATTATCCCCAGTTCAAATTTCATTGGAAGAGATAAGGAAGTAGCTGGCTAGGGGATCCCCCTTTTTTCTTCCTCAAGTGAACAGAGGGCCGGGCCTCTTCTGGATTGAGGCAAGCTGAGACGAGTGCCACACGAAGGGCTCTCTAGTTGGGACAGGGAGAGACAGAAAGAACTAGGCTTGGTCCAAATGTAGATTGCAATTGACCTGCAATGGAACCAATGACCCATGACCTGGCAACCAAGTGGTTCAGTCTAAAACACCAGGTTAAAAACATGCACTAGGATATATATTTTCATGGAACATAATCAATATCAGAAAGATTATAGAAATATTGCATATTATCAAACCCAGTCTTCCCCTCCTGCCTAACCCATGATCTGTCTCAAGCTCTGTATCTTCATCAACTACAACTGGCTATGTTGTGCCAACTTCTCTTTGTATCAGCAGGAAGATTATGATGTTAGACATCACTAAACCAATTGTAAAAACAAAAACTGGCTCTCATGAATCACAGTTTCATTTGAAAAGTTATTCGTCCCATGGACAATCAAATAGAGAGAGAGAGAGAGAGAGAGAGAGAGAGAACATGATGTCACAAACATATGGACCTATGGTGCCCATAAATTTAATCTTTTTATTGGGAACATATACATAACGGCTAGGCAGGTAATGATGGTTCTTCCGTAACAAGAGCCAAAAAGATGAGAAATTCAAGATCATGTCATGCTTCATGTTCTTGTAGACAAAAACCATATGTGCACAACCTACACTGAGATTTCTATATTAGGCACTTCAAGTCTACCACAACCGTAATTTTCAAGCACTTCTCAACTATATCATTTTTTAAAAAGAATCATTAATTGCTAGCAGTATTTATTAAGGACTACATCCTATGCCATTTCAAGCTTTTTTCCAAATCTTCTCATGACATCTGTCCGTGTTATCCCAAATCTTCCTTTTCCGAATATTTCAATGCAAATTCAGACATCTGATCTAACCAAGCTTCCATAGATCTTCATGGCATCCCCTTCTTTCCTCCTTTTATATCTCCATCACCTAGCCCAGAAATGGGGCAACTCCCTTCCCCAAAATGTAATCACTCCTCACCCTAACATTTCTAGACTTAGCAGATTATCTCAAAAATTCTCATATTTGCAACAATCATCTTGCATGCTTGAAGCCCTGGACCCCTTTTATTCCTGCTTGAGACCTACACAGTATACCTAGCCCTATTGTCATTTTATTGAGAAGGCATTGGACTATCATATAGCAGCTCAGAAGCTGCTCTCCGCATCCTTTTATATTATGTATCTAAGAAAAATAGAATTGATGTTATATTTCCATTTCCATTGAAGTTGCATTTTTTATGTGATATATTTTCTCTCACTTAATCTTTGGATCCTAAACTTCCAAGGAATTTCATAATGATTCCAAATTTTAGAAACAACCTATTCTCGTCAAATAAATTTTTATTAATGTTGTCAGCAGATAATATATAACATGGGCTTAGTGCCAAACTTTGGTGCAAGTCCAGCATCTACAAATTCAATTGTCTCCCCACATCTAAATCAAAGATTAACCCTATCCCTCCATTTAGGTGGCTTATTAGTTGTTTGGCTTCAGCACGGGTCACAAGCACAAACATCTGCGCTTAGTTTCATACCTTCCCTTATCACAAAAGGATTACCAAAGTTACTAGTACTTAGTGTGGAAGTTGACACACCAGAAGAAAGAAATTTCTATGTGAATATCCAAAGAAAAGTCATCCCCTCCTCTCCTTTTCAGGCAGTGAAGGTTAATGCACATTTTCAAGGATACCCAAAATAAGAAGATGCAAATCCAAATCAAGACTCTTGAATATACCAATATATATATTTTTCAAGGATACCCCAAATAAGGAGATGCAACCCCAAATCAGAGCTTCTTCATACTTTATGCATGCATAAACCGATCCCCATGACGCATAACTATTCCTGTCATTGCCTCCAAGCACTAGTGTAGCAAAATTAGTGAGGTTTTCCAAAAGTCCTTGCTAAATGAGCAATCACATTAATATTAAATTCATCTGGCATGTTGAAACATCATTTTGGGTTCAGTGCTGACTTTGAAATGACAGTGCACAAATATTCATACTTTTTGTTCAAGGGTTCAAACTTCCAAAGTTACAAGTCAAGGATATCAGTTCTTTGTGCATGAGACTTCTAGATGCTCTATCAGGAGAAAAAATGAGGATCCAGCCATAGATGATCCAAGTGCAACCAAAGAGGTAGACTAAGTAATGTAAATGCGACTCAAATATGTTGATTTGCCAGCAAACAAAAAGAAGCACTTTCTGCTAAAGGAGAGGAGACTGGAAAAACCAACATATGTAGAAAAAGGCATGGCATGGTTAACATAAAGTACAACACCACAAGTTTAAAACAGCTCACAGGAGGTGCAGCTAGCAAAATCACAGAGTTCACTACAGGCTTATGGTCAGGGTCAAGAAAAAACAGACTGGCATGCCATACACAATTTTTCTATGGAGAAACAATCTGATATGGGCTTTACAATAATGAAGTCACTTTGCTAATTGCCTGCTAACAAAATAATGCAACCTCAAAAGTGATTTATCATAATATTTTAGCTTACTCGCAGAGTTTTGCTGTTTCAAAATACATCTGCATTGAACGGGATGCATCCCCTTGTTTTGCACTATCAAAACTGAGAGGCTCCATAAGAGAGGCACAATGTAAAAACTTCAAGGCAGCCTGAAAGTATAGGCTTGTGCTTTCAAGTTCTAGTCCCTCACTCTGCAAAATGAAATATTTATTAGAACACCCATAAAGTAATAACAAGATCAATGAACCTCACAGATGAACAAATTAAGTGAAATGATTATGTTAAACCTTTAAACGATTAGCTGTATGTTTTAAATCTCTCGCTTCTTTCATGACAATATTTGCAGTAGAATGGCTATCCTTTCGAATTGGACTTGAAGTGTCAGGACCATTCGGGGTGGCTTGCCTCAAACTATTATGGTGCACCCCATTCTGGATGTCATGCTGTCTAGACTGTTTGCTTGCCTTTGATGCACCAGTATTTCCTGCATCCTTGGAGGGTAATTCTGACCTGCTTCCCTTAACAGGTGAAGAGTTTTGAGGGCTCCGACTGTGTGTTTCTTGTTTATCTCCAGAAGACAAAACTGAATGCATTTTCCCTATTTTGGCCGGCAGTTCCCCTTGATCAATTAGATTAGAAATGATGCTATGTGATGGCTTTTCATCATTGTAAGAAGATGCCAGTTGTAGGCCATCCTGTATATTGGACTTGCTACATCTAGCTCCTAGAACTGCAACTCTTGAGTCAAGATCTTTGCGCTGATTATAAAGCATGGAAGGACCATGAGTATCCAAATTTTCTTGTATTCCATTATCTCTCTTAGCAGCAGAACATCTTGTAGCAGAGCCTTTCTTCCCAGAGATATCTTTCTCATCCTTCTCTGGAAAATTGTAATTTCTATCCCTCAAATCTTCAAGGTAGGTAGAATGCTGATGAGAATCAAGGTCAAACGTCTGTTGGCAGCCACTGCCACCCTTCATAGAATACAAATCCTTGTTTCCACTAGACACACCAGAAACCTTAAGCTTACCATTGTCCAAGTCTGACTTAGAGCTCATGTGTCTCTCATTGAACCGTGAAGAAGAAGAGTTCATACCAGACTTCTGTTGACCAGAACCATTTACATGGCGGTGTTTATTCAGCTGTTCTAAATCCTGAATACCATCTTTATATGGATGTCCATAAGGATATTCACCATGTTGATCCATTAAATTCCTAGTAGCACTCACCATATTAATCTCTTCAAATTTGGTGGGTGAGAGACCATCATGGCCAACCCTTTTCAAATGCATCCCAACTGCAGCTTTGCCATGAGGCAACTTATTTGTTTCTCTATCCTGATGATAAAATGGCCCTCTCACAGGGTTTTGAACTCCAGATTCCACTGCCCTATGATTTTCAGTAGGTTGTTGTTTGGCAGAACAAGCTGTCTCCTTCCTACGTCTACCAGAACGGTCACTTCCACCATCAGCTTCACTATCTGAACATCTTTTGGGGCTCCCCAGGTTGGAGGAAGCAACATTTAAAGCATCATCCTTTACCACTGAGTTTGCTTTGTTAAAAAGCTTTTCACTATTTAAAAACCTTAATGGAGATGAAGAAACTGACTCTACAGGAGAGCCTTTTGTTTCCTGAAAGTTGGCCTTACTTTTGTGGGAGCTTGAAACTTTTGAAGAACTTGAAGTAGCTGCTGCAGAAGTCTGTGCATAAGCAATGTCCCTCTTCAAGGGATCAACAAAGTCCAACACCTGTCCAGATGTTGCATTCTCTTGACACAGCCCCAACTGATGTACTTTTCCAGCAGCATATCTGCCCTCCTCAACAAGCCCATCAGATAGATGCTCTCTGCTAGCAGGCAAGACAATTCTTGTTGAGGAACCTTTTTTGTCCATCCTCCCTGTACTGGACTTCTTTCCCTCAGACTTTGAAACCCTACCTTTCTTTAACTTTAACATCTCAGTTTCACTTAATACTTCATTAACGATAGCCTGGCGCTCGTGATTGTGCTGATCATCCTGCCACTCTTTCAGTTTTCTCTTCTTAGCAGTAAGGTCCAGTTTCTTGGATTTTTCCACATCTGATGCACTGAATTGTTCTTTAATCTCCCCATTTGGAACAAACTGAACTTCATCATTCAACCTCTTAGATGACGTAGATAAACTGCCTTTGGACTTACACCTCAAGTCCTTAGACAAAAAAGAAGCATCGCAATGTTTCTGAAGATCATTAACCACCTTAGTTGACAGACCATCAACCATGTAAGTACCTGCTTTTCCAGCTATATCATGGTCAGGATAACAATCTTTGACAGAATAATGTGAACCTTCTTTCTTGATTTTCTTAAATTCTATAAAATCATTTCGATCAACCTCTCTCTTGCTCTTTGGTTTCGAATGTTTCTCGCTTCTTTCAATAAAATCACCTGTGGTAAGGTATGAGAAACAATAAATTACATTATAGAACAGAGTTTGCACATTACAAAAAAAATGAGCATTGGCACAATTAATGGTTGCCTGGCAGGTCAGTGCACCTAGAAGATATAAAAGAAGAAAAGCTTAAATAATACAGGAGACTACCTCCATTTGAATAGCAGCCCAGATTTTTGTGCTTCCCCTTTTGCTTCTGTTTTTGCTTCTCTGCAGTGAAGTCATTTGATTTGCTTACATGGCTAAGGCCAGCTTTGTCAGACGAGTTTGTTTCAGAAACATACTGGTTAACATCATTCAGACTTCTATTTTTGTTCGAGGCCAGTTGCTTCCCCTTCACAGGATTTGAAACTTGAGTTGAACGATTAAGCACACAAGACGCATCCTTGGGGCCAGTCTTTTTCTTCCCAATAGCAGGCACACTTTGCACATTATGTTCAAGTTTTTGATTGAGATGCAGAGCATTGTTTGAAGTAATGCTTGATGCAGCAACACCATGATGGCCCCCCAAACTAGCACCACTCTCAGGGACAGGAATCAGGTAGAGTGCATTTAGAGCTTTTGTTGTTTCCTCTTCACTGAATTTGCAACTATTCATTCCAGGCCTACATGAGAGTTTCAGATGGTAATCTGTCAGAGAATAGCATAAATCTTGATGCAAGAAATGCAAAACACATGATATGTTTGTTGCAATACTTCAGCAAAAAGAACATTAAAAAAGTAACAACAAATTAGAATACAATAGCAAATACCTATATAAATTTGTGCACAACAAAACTAGAAAAGCATATACAGCAGAGATGGCCAAACAAAATTAAGTTGAAAGTGCATTCAGACAAAAAACTTACAGCCAATTGAGCAGGCTACATTGCCAGTTCTTAGGGAGGTGATCAGGATTGGTCCCATAGGGTAAGAGGCGCCATTGCTGGCATATATCGCAACATACCCAATTTTCCTCTATAACAACAGGAGCATGGGCGGCAGTGGCTGCACCTGAAGTTGGGGCATTGCCCATCAAAGACATAGATGCAGACTCATTAACAGAAACATCAGAGACTGGAGGGTTATCAACCTTTTTAACTCCTGACCTCCCCTTTGATGTTTCAGTAGATGTAAAGGGCTCATTCTTGTGTTCATAGTTCTGAATCTTTAGCTTATCTTTGTCATGAAAATCTGGCAAACCAGTTCCAATCTCAAGCTGTTCTTGATTTATATCATAACCTGTGGCATCATCACGAAATTCTGTAATGGAGCCCTTACTCAAATCTATACGGGATTTCGAAACTTTGGACTTCTTTTCAGAATAGTTAGGTTTTGTATGAGAGTTTTTTTTCTTCTTTTCTTTTGATGATGCAGAAGATTGACCGCTCAGATTGTCCTTTGATAACTCCACAAGAGATGCTGCATCAGTTTGGCTTCCCTTCAGCTTTCTTTTGCCCTCAAATAACTGGTTCTTTCCTTGGAATATCTTTTCTCCTTCTTGTTCACATGAAGTAACTTTCTGAGAAGAAATCTGTTTAATCTGATTTACCGGTCCAGCCATGTGCTCCTTCCTCCCCTTAACTATATTAGAATTGGCATTAACTAGATCATAACTTTTCTCAACTTTGCTTCTGTCTTCCCTTTGCAAATCAAATGAAGTGCCCCTATGGCTACTTGTGTTTCGTTCTTCCAAGTCCTCCTCTGCCATAATTATTTTTGAGTTAACTTTCCCTTTGGAATATGTCGTTTCACTTCCTAAATTGCCAACTGCATTATTTTCCATGCTTTCCACTGACTCCATTTGTTTATCTCTAACTAAATCAGGTGAGGGTATTCTCTCCTTCACTGTTATCTTGTTTGGTTCCTTTGAGTGATCCAACATCCCAGCAACACCTTTCACTGAATCCCTAACTATTTGCCTCTCTGTTTGTCTATCAGCATCCTTCAAAGCAGATAACATTGGTATATTCAATGCATCAGAAACGAGCTCTTGTCCTGCTGGGGTTTCAATGTCAATTTCCCTATTCAAAATTGTGCGTATGTCATCTTTATATCTTAAATTCTTCATTTCCGTGGACTTCCCTCTCTTTTCACTAGACTTCCTTTTCTTTTCATTGTAACCTTTGACATCTATCACAGGCAGTGTCAGATCACCTGAAACTGCACACTTATCAGGAACGCCCTCGTACAGCATGCCCGTTTTATTTTTAATGAAAGCACTGTCTTTCTCCATCAACTGAAATAGACTAACTTGAAGAGGTGAAAGCAAAATAACCCCAGGAACTGGAGAGCATGTCATCATCTGCTCCATCATATTTATGCACACAATAATCATTAGCTGATGCAAACTCTATGGTCCTGCCTTCTATAATGGAAGATAAGTTTGTAGCAAATTTACCTGGAGAATGGTCCTAGGAGATTCATCAGGCATGTGATGAAATTGAACGGAAAGCCCTCCATTCCAATCAGGGCTGTCCTCCAGTGATGAAGATGGAGACATGTCGAGGCCCAGACCGCTGTAGATAGCAGCATTATTTTTTGCCAACATGTTATCAGGCCCAACTTTAATACGGACCTTTAGTGTTTTCCGGTCACTGCCATTAAATGGTTTATTCATGGAATCGTGTTGGGGATTGGGCTCCTCATTATTGTGTGTACTCATACCCATGTCCTTTTTGCTTGAGTTGCCCAATGGTGGTGCTGAGGCAGTGTTATTTGTGGAGTGTGACGACCCCATCTGAATGGAAGGATTCTTACGTGTACCCTGTTAGAGATACATTGTCATAATTATCAAGCAAAAGCTAGCCCCCTGAACTATCATTTGTTTTCTTCTTCCTATAGGGAACCTAGACTGGCACAAAAAATATAACATGTCGATTATAAAAATGTACCTCAAATGAAGGGGCATAGGGAGATCTAGCAGCATTATGGTTTGGTGCCCTTGATGGACTTTTAGGTTGAGACAGAATGGATGGAGAGCGCTGGTAAGTAGGCAAAAAAGAACCATATCCCCCAAACTTTGCACCTGTTATTGAATCAACTTTTCAAACCCTCATCTATAGCTACAATTACCATAATTTGGAAAACTCATACAATACCGGAGGCTATATAATCCACTTACCCAAGTTTTCCGCAGACACTCCACCTTCAAAGTCTTTTTGGAAATGCCCCAATACATCTTGAATTTTATCATCCTGGTAGGAAATGAAAGCCAGCTCTGTAAAGAACAAAACAAATGCATATAGAAAAGAAGAATGCCACCACATTCTAAATCATGAGTGCTCTGCATGCTTAAATTTGACTCAACAAGCAAAAGTTATAAATTTAGAGATCCATGACCAGGCAGGTTTTTCAGCCTAAATTAACTGTTTGCCAGAAGACACAAAGTTTCAATTTCCACTTTAAGGCTTTAGGCCAACAGAATTTCTACCCTTTACGGCAACTATAAAGTATTAGCAATTCTTCAATTGCGCAGCAGAACTTTTACAAGTCCTGAAGACAAATTCTGACTGTAATTTCTGTTATTAGACCGGTGTAAAATCCTTCTAAAAAAGTTATGAGCCAGTTAAGATCAAAGAATAAGTGACATTCGATGGAATCTGGCAAAGATCCCACATTATTTAATCTAGGCATTTCCTACTATAGAGCAATGTTTCAAGTCCACTGATTCCCAGAATTATGCTCAAGAGAACTACACAAGCAACAAATTCCGAGTACGTAGCCAGCTCCAATTGCAACGTAAAGAAATATAGAAACTGGAAAAGTCCAACTTCTGATACAAATCTCATGCCATATCTCATCAAAGCCATGAAATTATCAAATCCTATTAAAACGAAAGATTCAAAATTTCTCCTTAAAACAAAATAAAGTACGACCAAGTGACAAAACAAAGGCCTTACGATGTACGAGAGGGCGATGTCGGGGTCGATGCAGGAGTCATCTTCCTCCTCCTGCTCGGAGAAAGCCTCTCCTTCTTCGAGCTCGTTCTCCTCCATTCCCCCAAACCCTAACCATACCTCCTTCCTCCCTTCATCCCTCCTCCTCACCGATGGCATCCAATGCCCCCTAAACTCCCCACCCCACCCCGCCCCACCGCCCAACACAAGACACCTGGCTCAAATCCCTCTCCTCCCACCGCTCCCGCAAGACCGCAGCCGGACTCCGGAATCCAAACTCTAGAATCACTCCCTGATCGGGGCAAGCCCGGCGGGCCGCATCAATCCCTCCCCCGCCCCCAAAATCCGGCGGCGATCCACGCCGGGAGGCGCGAAGATGGCGATCGCGGGATCTCCGAGATCAATTTCCAGGGAGGCAAGACACGGCGGCGAGATCGCGACCGCGAGGACAGAAGGGTTTTTCTTCCGATATTTTTTTTTTCCTCGGCGAACCAGAGAAAGAGAGAGGGAGATAGAGAGAGGGAGAGAGGCGTTCTCTTCTCTTTCTCCGGAGGGGAGAGACAGGAGAGAAGAAATTAGCAAGAAAAAAGTTTTCTCTCTCTCTCTTTCCTTTTATTTTATTTTAAGGCAGTCGGGAGGATAGAGCCCACAGCAACCTAACCCAAAGAGAAACGGGGGCCGAAAGGGGGCTTCTAATACGAGAATTTTAATTATAATAATTAAATTATTATTGATCGATTAGTTAATGATGACTTAATTAAATATTTTTTATTCCATCTTTGGTTGATGAGCTCTGACACTGGTCTGGATCGCCTGTCTGGTTTTTGATAGCAAACGGTTTTCCCCTCGGATGGGAAGGGGACTCGGGGTGTGCCACGTCAGCGTGTGAGTCTCCTGCTGTCCTGCATGATAGAATTTTGTGGGCTATCAGTCTAGATTGGCGGGCGGGAGGCAGCGCCGCGCAAAATATTTGGCGCCCAGATCTTCTCCTTACAAAGAGCAAAGCGCCACGTTTCATAAGATGAAGGGCAACTTGTACCAACTTACCAAACCCACCAAATAGTGATGAAAGTGAACAAATAATATCTATCTAATTTTTTTTAAAATTTAAAATTACAATTAATATCCATATTTCAAATCTTATCTATTTATCATCTGACATATATGACTGTAACTTATTAGAATTGATTATATCTTAGATTAACTTTTTTATTCAATTACTTGATTTTAGTGATAATAATTTATATTTCATGTATAAATATCATACATCTTATACATATTTCATATGAATGAATAAGATTTTATATGGTATCAATGCCATTGTGAAACCTGAATCCATGTTTGGGCAAGTTAACAAGTCCCTGCAGAAAAAGGGTGGCATGCCTTCATGGAACCATGGTTCTGGGTTTTCAATAATGCTCATCATGCCCAGGCTGCAGGGGGTTCTTCGGTATTTCCTGGCTTATCTACAGATTAGTACCAGCAACTTCTTTCTCTTCTGAACAATGATAAAACCGTAGTGAATACAAGCATGGCTAGTAAGGTTTCTTTTGTTCCTACACTTGTTGATTGGGTTTTAGATAGCGGAGCCTCTAATGAGTCGTTCATCTTTGCCATTCTCATCTAATTCTTCTTTTGTTTGGTTGCTAAATGGGACATATATAATTACTGATTTCACATGTTGAAAAGGTCCCTCTTAGCACCGACATTATCCTGCATGATGTTCTTCACATTTCTAATTTTTAATATAATTTAATTTCTATTCCAAAGCTTACCCATGATGCCAATTGTTTCGTAACTTTTTTGCCAACTTTTTGTATCATTCAAGACCAAGTATCGAGAAGGCCAATTGGACTAGGTGACGCATAACATGAATTTTATTACCTTTGTCTTGTGACTATTTCTCTTATTTCATCAGTTCGTCACACCATCGGTGCAGTTTTGTGGCATCAATATCTTGACCATGTTTCTTTTCGTAGTTTATTTCAGCTTTCTCATTTATTTTTAATTGCTAATAATGTTATTGCATGTGATGTTTGTTATCAAACAAAATAAATGCGTATTGAGTTTCCATCAAAATAATGCAAGTACTTATCTTTTTTAGTACATTATGAAGTAGGGGGGTGATATCCAACTGCTTCTTTGTCAAGTGCTCATTATTTTTTAATTATTATTGATGACTTTAATCGATTTTTCTATTGAAATACAAATTTAATATTTATTATTATTTTACTTATTTTCATGCTATGGTTCATACTCAATTTAATGTCTCTATTCAAAATGTACATACGGGCAATGGCACTAGGTTTGCATCTTCCCTAATTCAAAGTTTTTTTACAACATGATATTATTCATCACACTTCTTGTATTGACACACCTCAATAAAACGATCATATAGAATGTAAGCATCATCACCTTTTAGAAGTTGCCCGAGCACTTTTGTCACACACCAAATTTAGCAATCGAAATGGCACGTGATGCCACACACTTCTTAAGATAAAATCCTAAAGGATATGCAAGGCCTTCTTACTGATCAATTTTTAGTTCTATAATAGATCTGAAAAATAAAACAGAATAAGAAAGGGAAAGCTTTACGGGCTCAATAAGTTACTAATCATATCTGAGAGATCAAGCATAATTACTTTTCAAGATATAATAATTTAACAAATAAAGATAATTTTTTTTCCAAAAATATGCCATATATATCAGTAAAAACCAAAAATCCTCTCTCAGTCTTCATTGATTATAACCACGATTAGTCCCGTAATAAGGCCTAAGAAAGACTAGTACCTGAATGAAGAATACTTAAACCATCGGTGTGCTACCAGTGATCAGCTCCACTGGCTAGGTCCAAAAGAAAAACTAGCTCTAGTTCACACAGCCATGAATCATTCCATGACAAGGCAAAAAAATTAGTCCTGAACAAAGAACATCCGAATCATCGGCATGCTACTAATGATCAGCCTCACTGGCTAGACCTATAAAGATTAACTCTGCCGGAAATCAACTCCGACTGGCTAGGCTCAAGAGAAACATGTTTCTAATATGTGGCCAATAATCAGTCACATTGGCTAGACCTAAATTATAATTTAACTAGAGAATTTTTCTCATGCTTTTCACACAATCATTTTTTCATAAAAATACTCATTTTCATTATAATATCAACTTAATTTTTATATATTTTAAAAGAGTAATAAAAATAATTTTTATTCAAAATTTCATGCATCGATGAACAAATAAAATTTTCTTTCCAGAGATCATGCAATTTTAAGAAAAAGCCATCTTTTTCAAAATTATAATATATAATAGTGTCATCTTGCATGATCCAATTTTTCTCAAATATTTTTCATAAATAAATTCATAATTTTAAATTTTAATAATTTTTAAATATTTTATATATAAGAATCTAATTTTTAAATATATAATATACATAAAAATAAATTCAAAGATAAGAGAAAACTTATCTATCGATTAGATCCAAAATTTCTACGATCATCTCGAATCGATGTCTAGATTCGATGTTCTTCCAGCATTGGAAGCTTTATCATATTAAATAATTTAATTAATTCTTAATTTTAAAAATAATTAAGATAAATGGAAATTTTTTAATCTAGCCTATGCCCGGTCTAGATTTTGAATCAATTTCTAAATTGGATTCATTTGACGGGTTGACTTAGATCTAATTAAATTGAGTCTAAACTAATTAAATCAATTAAACCCCTCTCTCTCTCTCTCTTCCTCTCTTTTTTTTCTTTTTTTTTTTTTAAATTTCTTTGATGGAATAGAGGACTCACGTCCTCTTTTCCTTCTTCCATTCTTCATGGAACAGGGGATTTAGTTTCCTTTATTCTCGATGTTGAGGGAGTTCTCCTCCAACCCAACACCGCCCACAACTGACAAGGCAGTCTCCAACGATGGCAGCCACCAGGCTCCGGTGGCTAACAGCAACAATCAATGATGGAAAAGGATCAAAATAAAAATAGAGGATGCTCAGTTCAAAGAAAAATTCGACGACTTGCCAGTAAAAATCAAGATAGAAATGACGACAAGAGAAAGAGGAGAATAAAGGCTTAGATTCTTACCTGAGTCCGATGAGATGAGGAAGGAAATCCAGCATCCTATTCTGTTGAAATCCAAGAGAGGAACTTAAAGAAATTTCGACAATGATTTTTCGAGATTTTGGGAGTGAAATCCTAAGAGGAGGATTTGGCAGCCTTTTACAGGTCGAGTCCAAGAGTTTCATCGAGCCCTAAATGCCTATTCCCAGTCAGAGTTGGAGAAGAGAAGGAAGACTCCAATCAGGAGTCTTCCATCTCTGCCTCACATGCACAGCACGTGAGGTTTCATTTCATTTTTTTTTAAAATTGCTGGGTTATCATATTTTCTCCTTCTTAAAATAATTTTATCCTTAAAATTAGCATATTGAATAGTTGAGACCTTATGGATATAGCATTCTTATGGTATCTTGAAGCTCTTAAATAGTCTTCTTCACTTGAAAAAAAAATCAATTTTCCATCATAGCATCCTCTAAATTAAATTTTTTATTAGATTTAAATGACTTAATTAACCACCATACTTCTGTTACGCACTCTGATCAAATTCTATCAAATATCTTAAATTTGCTAAATAATTTCTAAACCAATAAGCTCATAATTTGTTAACCTCTTAAATTATAAACTTAGATACAAATTATCCATTGAAATCTAAACCATATGAATCACCACTATTATAATCCCTAGTGATATAACCATAAATTTTAATATTTTTGATCAGCTTAAATGACTCAACCACCACACTTTCCACCATACGACTCTAATTAATATTCTTCAAAATTTCTTAATAATCCCTGATTAAAATTCTATATAATCCAAGCAAGGATTTAGTTCATAAATATCTCTCGAGATAATTGCCATATTCGCACCTTTGTATGTTCAAGATATTAGACTCTAAATCTAATTTGGTTCAAGCTAACTCTGAATTACCTTAACAATTCAATCGAATTTAAGTACCCATATTTATTTTGATGTATTCATCAAGATCCTAATTCTATCACACTTTAACTAATCTAAATTCTTATGATCTTTAACTTAAGCTCTGATACTACTCTATCATGCACCGAATCTAGCACTCAAAATGGCATGTGATGCCATACACTCCTTAGGATAAAATCTTAAAGAATATGCAAGGCCTCCTCACTGATCGATTTTCAGTCCTGTAGTAAATTTGAAAAATAAAATAGAAAAAGAGAGGATGAGCTTTATGAGCTCTATAGGTTACCAATCATCTCTAAGGAATCAAGCATAATTACTTTTCAAGATATAATAATTTAACAAATAAAGATAATTTTCTTTCAAAAATATGCCATGTATATCAGTAAAAATCAAAAATCCTCTCTTAGACTTCGTTGATTATGACCACGATCAGTCCCATGACAAGACCCAAGAGAGACTAGTTTCTGAATAAAGAACATCTGAATCATTGGCGTGCTACCAGTGATCAATCCCACTGACTACGTCCAAAAAAAAAAAATTAGCTCTAGTTCACACGATCAGGATTCATCCCGTGACAAGACAAGAAAATTAGTTCTAAACAAAAAATATCTAAATCATCGACGTGCTACCAGCGATCAGCCTCACTGACTAGGCCCATAAGGACTAACTCTACCGACGATTAGTCCCAACTGGTTAGGCCTAAGAGAAATATGTTTTTAACATGTGGTCAATGATTGATCCTATTGGCTAGACCCAAATCATAGTCTAACTAGAGAATTTTTCTCATATTTTTATTACAATCATTTTTCATAAAAGTATTTATTTTTATAATAATATTAATTTAATTTTTATATATTTTAAAAGAGTAATAAAAATAATTTTTATTTAAAATTTTATGCATCGATGAACAAATAATTTTTTTCAGAGACCATGCAATTTTAAGAAAAAAATCATCTTTTTCAAAAGATAACATATAATAGTGTCATCATGAATGATCCAATTTTTTTCAAATATTTTTCATAAATAAATCCATATTTTTAAAATTTAATAATTTTTAAATATTTTATATATAAAAATTTAATTTTTAAATATATAATATACATAAAATAAATTCAAAGATAAGAAAAAACTTACCTGTCGATCAGATCTAGAATTTCTATGATTGCCTCGGACTGATCTCTAGATTCGATATTTTTTCAGCATTGAAAGCTCTATCATATTAGATAATTTAATTAATTTTTAATTTTAAAAATAATTAAGATAAATAGAAAATCTTTTAATCTAGCATGTGTCCAGTCTAGATTTTGAATCAATTTCTAAATTGGATTCATGTGATAGGTTGACTTAGATCCAATTAAATTTGATCTAAACTAATTAAATCAATTAAACCACCTTTCTCTCTCTCCCTCTCTTTTTCTTTTTCTTCTTTTTTTTATTTCTTTGATAGAATAGAGGACTCACGTCCTCTTTTCCTTCCATTCTTTATGGAACAGGGGATTTAGTTTCCCTTGTTCTCGATGTTGAGGGAGTTCTCCTCCAACCCAACACCATCTACAGCCGATGAGGCAGTCTCCAATGGTGGCAGCCACCAGGCTTCGATGGCCAGCGACAGCAATCATCGATAAAAATATTCAAAAATATATCCTAAAGTCAATCATCTAAGTTGTAGATGATTGAAACTTATATATGGATTATCTAATAATAATAGTTATTTGACTGATTTATCATAAAAATTCTATCTTCCTTAAATAAATTCCTAAATTATGATGAAGTCCTTAAAACTATAATCAATTGATAAAAGAGGATTTATCAGATGGTTTTTAAACTATTCACAACCAAATGATAAGTTATTAATAAGGATGATGACTTATCGAGTGTAGGTCGTTGTATGCCATATGCATTGATTATCCTCGTAATCAAGTGGTGTGGAGATATTAGTATGGCATCCAGATAAAATATAGGGATACATCTACACTGAATATGATTAATATAGTACACTACCATCAAAAGTAGCTAGCTAAGATCAATGGATATAAGTATCCCTTCGATCTGAGATTACCACGGTGACTTATAAGCAACTCATTATACTTTGGTACCGGACTGTCTGTATTTCTAATATAGGTTCAAAAGATTTTTGAATACAGTCAAGTACTTATAGAGTCGGTGTATGAGTCAAGATGTGATTGATTACTCCTGATTAACTTCAAAAAGAGAATGACTTGTTGTGTTTTAATTTAGCAAAACCTAGGTCTGGATAATCCTTATGAGAAGTCACGAGATTTATAAAATTTCGAAACACAATAAAGATAACTTGTATGAGTATTGACAGCTTACTCGAAGTTATTTTGAGCATTATTAATCAAAGAAATGAATTATACGGTAACCATGGGCCAAAGTTCTAAGAATATTGCTTTGCATACATTCGATCTATTCGGACATCGAGTATCTTTGCTAGATGATCATTTCAATTGGTACAAAAATTGATTTCGGTGCTATCGACTTAGGTTCGAATCTATAGGGTCACACATATTAGAGGTTATAATCTGATTAGATGATTAATCGATGATTGAGAATCATTCTAGGGTCAAACTATCAATACGATTGATGTTTGACCTAATGCAAGTATTATAGGAGGATCGATTAGCAATTAAATTGCTAATTAACTTAATTTGATTAAGCAATTAGACTGAGATTAAGTCTAATTAAATTAGATTCAATTAGAATTAGTTTGGACTTAATTGGATTAAGTCTAATTAATTTATTGGATAAGCCAATTATAAGAGAGAATAAGTCCTTGTTCGACTAGAACTTGAGTGCACCTAATTTCTAATTTAATTAAAAATTAAATTAAATTTAAATAAAATTTAAATCTAATTTAATTAGATTTTTAATTATATTAGGATTGTCTATTAATTTGATTGACTCAAATCTAATTAGAATTAGATTTAAAATGGATTTGACCTAGTCAAATTGGAGAAGTCCCAGTTGGATTGGGACTCTCCTTTCTCCCTTACGCCATGCACTTTAAACCCCATGCCCACTTCTTGTTTTTTCATGAGTTTTTTCTCATGTTAAAGAGATCGAGGTCCCCATGCCCCATAATCTGAAAGTTTTAGAATCAAATTTGAATTATTTAAATTTAGAAATTTATTTGGATTTGAACTCCTCTTGATAGAGTTTTAGTTTTCTAAAACTCTTCCTCCTTCTAAGCGCCATATTCTCCTACGCCCTTTTTTTTTTTTGTCGCCACTTTTTTTTATTACTTTTTTTGTGTGGGATTATGGGTTCTCACGCAATAAAAATAGGGGAGGCATCCAAGAGTTGGATGCCCCCCAAACTCCTTCATTCTAATCCCTTAAAACTAGGTCTTTTGACCTAGTCAACCTTTTAATTGGATGGTGCCACTTTTATAGGAGATGGGTGTGAGAAATTCCCATTGTTTTCAATGCAAAAACCTAAAAGAGAGAGAGAGGAGGCATGAGGGAATATGGCGCCTACAACCTTGGAGAAAAGGATTTCATTAGAACATGAAAAGTTCATGTCCTGATGAGAAGAATGAAAGAGAAGAAGGTCTTCTCTTTAGAGTTTTCTTTCTAGATTTTTCTTTTGTATCTTTTGAGAAAGATTCTTCCACTAGAAAAATCAGAGAGAAAAGTAGAAAAGGTGTGGGTAGATGGGTGCTCCAATAGTTGGAGCGTTGAGGTTTCTTTTAGACATGATTTGATCATGTTCTGATGAGAAGAAAGAGAAGAGAAGATGATCTTCTCTTAGGGTTCTTTTGAGAATCCTTTTTTCTTAATTTTTGTATTTTTTTTTCTATGAAAAAAATCAGAGAATGTTAGATCTGAAAGCATGAAAAAAATCTAGAGGAGAAGATCTCCTCTTGTCCTAACATAGAGATATTTTCAGGACATCAATGATTTCTAACATAGAGATATTTTCAGGACATCAATGATTAATGTCCTGAAAGAGAAGATCTATTTTCTCTTAGGATGTTTTTCTTATATTTTATTTTCTAATTTTTGAAAGATTCAAGGATTGGACTTCTTTCTTATTTCTTCTTATGTTCTTCATCTTTTGAAGTATCCAAAAGATCAAAAGAATAATTTTTAAATTAACCATCAAGAGGGATCCGCGAGAAGCTAGCACTTCGAGTAGATCTTTGTTCGACAAATCTCCGATCTATGTTTGCAGCTTCATGTGGATTATCTGTAGAGGTCGGACGCATTTGCGGCTTTGAGCAACAAAGGACTATAATGGAATCAACCATGGAGTTCTCAACTCGTGCGAAGATAAGAGATCTGATCTTTTCTTCACCTAGATGCGATCTAGGATTTAGATCTAGAACTGTTCTAGATTTAGGATATTGATTTGATCAATACTAAAATATTTATTTTTAGATTTATATATGCATTATGATATGTTATAAATCCTAGATATAGGGTTTAGTAATTAGATTATATGCTTTTGTAGATTAAATAGTTTAATCTACATCTTTCGCTGCATTTTATTTCAAAAGAAAATGAAATACAAGCATGAAATCTTGCATATTTTTCATCAAAAAAAGGATCAAAAATAAAAATAGAGGATGCTTGGTTTAAAGAAAAATCCGGCGACTTGCTGGCAAAAATTAAGATAGGAACGATAGCAAGAGAAGGAGGAGAATAAAGGCTTAGATTCTTACCTGAGTCCAGTGAGACGAGGAAGAAAATCCAACGGCCTATTCTGGTGAAATCCGAGAGAGGAACTTGAAGAAATTCTTTGAAACCGGTAATGATTTCTCAGAATTTTGGGGGTGGAATCCTAAGAGGAGGATTTAGGAGCCTTTCATAGGCCGAGTCCAAGAGTTTTATCGAGCCCCAGATGCCTATTCCTAGCTGGAGTCGGAGAAGAGAAGGAAGACTCCAATCGGGAGTCTTCCATCTCTGCCTCACGTGCATAGTGCATGAGGTTTCATTTTATTTTATTTTTTTTAAATCGCTGGGTTATCACAACTTCATTTTCAAGGTAACCTACCCATTCGTTTTTGGGGCAAATGTATGCTTACTGCCGCCTACTTAATGAACTACATACCTCTTAGTGTATTATCTGGAAAGATACTTATAAGCTATTATTTTTCATTACTTCTTCTTATGACCATTTTCCAGTCTTTGGTTGCCTTTGCTATGCTCGAATTCATAATCGATCTGTACCAAATTTGATGCTCAAGTTGTTAAATGCATTTTTGTGAGTTACCCTCATGGTAAGAAAGGCTAGCAGATTTATGACTTGGCTATTCATGAAGTTTATGTTTCACGGGATGTTATTTTTTATGAGTCTTTTTTTTCCTTTTCGGATGGCTCCATGGGTGTTATTGCAGATATTCATCTTCTTGAGTTATACCCAACATAGTCAAAGATGATAATGTTTCCTACGTACCCATATCACCCTCTCTGGTTCCTATTCCCACATCCGATGCCTTGGCTCATGACCTTAACTCTATTATCGATCATGAATCTGGTAGCTCCAGATCCTCTTTTCCAGCTGTTGACTCTACATCCTTCACACATGATCAGCCTCCAATTTGTCTTTCCATAAGGCCTAAGCGTATATTACTCATCCCCCATCATATCTACAAGATTACATTTGCCAATCTTTAGGTGATACTTCATGTTGGCTCCCCTCCAATTCTGCTTCTTCAAGTACTAATTATCCACTTTTTCATTTGTTTCATATCACTATTTTTCTGCCACTTAGCTCTTAGTTCCCATGAGAAACCTAAAACCTATTTTCAGGCAGTTCAACATGCACATTGGCATGATGCAATGGCCAAAGAGCATGCTGCTCTTAAGACCAATCATACTTGTTGTCACTTCTCTACCCCTTGGAAAATAATTTATCACTTGCAAGTGGGTGTATAAAATCAAGTTTCATTCAGATGGTTCGATTGAACGGTACAAAGCTTGCTTTGTGGCTCAAGGTTATACTCAAATAGAGGGTCAGGATTTTCATGAGACATTTGCTCCTATAGCCAAGTTGGTCACTAGTTGGTGTTTATTGGCAGTTACATTGGTAAAAGATCAGGAACTTCACCAACTTGATGTTAACAATGTCTTTTTATATGAATTTCTAAAAGAAAAAGTTTATATGACTCTTCCTCGTGGATACAAGTTTGCATAGTAAGGGATAGTGTATTGGCTTCATAAATCTTTATATGGCTTATGTCAGGCATCTCGTCAATAATTCAAGAAATTCTCAGGTGCTATTCAATGGTATGGTTTCATCTCATCATCTGATGATCCTTCTTTCTTTACTTATACATGTGGCTATATTTTTCTTATTATCTTGATATACATGGATGCAGACAATAACTCCACAAGTTGTGCTATGTTCTTTCAAAGCTTATCTTGACTATTGTTTTAGCATCAAACATCTAGGCCTACTCAAATATTTCTTGGGTATTAAGATAGCTCGGTTTCCTTTTCGCATTTTCCTCTCTTAAAAGAAATATACTCTTGATATTTTAACGAAATGTGGGATGCTAGGAGCTCAGCCTTCTGATTTTTCTATGGTTCAACAGCATCGTCTTTCCAGTGACTTAGGTGATCATATTCCAAATCCTATGCAATATCGTTGCATTATTGGGCATCTAATTTATTTGGGTATCACTCAACCAGACATCACTTATTTAGTGCATATATTAAGTTAGCTTTTACAGGACCCTTGCCAGGATCATCTTAATGTCGCTATGCATTTACTTCGTTATTTAAAGGATTCTCTAGGTTAGGGTATTTTACTCCCTATAGATAATGACCTCACTTTATGTGCTTATTGTGACTCTGATTAAGCTGCCTGTCCCATGACTAGGTGATCGGTTATTGGTTACTTTATCATATTGGGCTCTTCTCCCATATCTTGAAAAACTAAGAAATATAGTACCATCTCTCACTCTTCGACTGAAGTCAAGTATCGTGCCATGACGAACATAGCTAGTGAGCTTGTTTGACTTAAATGTTTGATAAGTTCTCTTGGTATTTTCTTCTCATTGTTCATATCATTATACTATGATAATCAAGCTGCACTTCACATTGCTGCCAACTCTATTTTTCATGAAAGAACTAAGTATATTGAGGTAAATTACCATTTTGTATAAAATTTGATTCAACAGGATCTTCTCTCTCTAGTTGGCATTTTTGACTTCAATGCAGCTAGTTGATTTGTTCACCAAAGCCTTGGGTCTATGCTAGTTTTAGCACTAATCACTCTCCAAGTTGGGCATTTGTGACCTTCACGCTCCAACTTGAGGGGGCATAGTATGATATTTCAAATATTATCTATTTATGATCTTGTGTATATATGGTTGATCTTGTCTATTTATGATTTTATGTATATATATAGCCGTAACTTATTAGGATTGATTAGGTCAACAATTTGTTTAGAAAAATTAGATTAGCTTCCTTATTCAATTACTTGATTTTAGGATTGATTTTAGGGTTAATGGTTTGTATCCCTTGTATATATATTAAACACCTTGTACACATTTCATATGAATGAACAAGATTTTATATCGTAAATATATTCATATCCATATCCATAAAAAAAAAAAAAAAGAAGATATGAATATGAATAGACAACTATCCGATCTATATCTAAATATTCAAATCTATTTGTAATTCTATATAATTTTATATAGTACTTATTAATTTTAAGAAAAATATACCATCATATAAACATGTTATTAACTTAATTTATTATCTATTTAGTAATATCTTTAATTTTATAGTTATAAAATTTAATTATCTAATTTATATCCATGATTATATCCATACTTTTAAAATCTAAATTTTATCCATATCAGTTTAAAATAAATATGAATATAATTTTTTTGCATCTGAATAATATTCATATCTATATTTATATTTGAAACAAAAATGAATATGGATATGCTGGTCTACATCTAATCTGATTTCATCCCTATCACTAAATTGAACTAATTATATAATGCCATTTGGCATGTAGATAAACGATGGTGATATTGTTAGGCCCTGTACCACTATTATGAAAGATTTGTATAGGTTTCGCTTAGTTGTGCTAATTTACAAGATTAACCGCCATGCTTTCTCAGGAAGTCAAAGGATTCATAGGAGGAATTATAGACAAAGCTAATGAAAAAATACTACACTAATATACCATAGTATATTGAATGGTTAAGTATGATGTACTAAGATTATTATAGAATTTTTAAATTTAAAATACTAATGTAGTATTTTTTATTAGGTTTGTCATATATATATATATATATATATATATATATATATATATATAGAGAGAGAGAGAGAGAGAGAGAGAGAGAGAGAGAGAGAGATAATATATTGACCTTGATTATATATAGGTTTTTTCGTTCTTCATATTTTTTAAATTGCATGCATCCTATTTCGGTAGCAAAGACCAAAATAATCAACGGTTGAGCTAAATAAATGCCTGGATAGGCTATCGACGTCTAAGTCGGAATAAATGGATGAGAGTGGATTATGTTTCTTTGATCTCCAGGGACTACTGGGAACTATCTTATCAATAAAAAGAGTGATGACTATGATATTATCCTATTAGGGCTAGAGATTATGAATTAAAAGATAAATAAAGGAAATTGAAAATAATTGAAAAATAAATAGAAAATAATGATCATTAATTAGACAAGGGTCCTTTTCAGAACTTCAATTTAGTATTTATATATTTTATTTTAACTACTGGACAATTGTCTTATCCTCTTGTGTTAATATCTGTTATTTCCAGCTACCACCGCTTCAACCATTTTCTTATGATAGTTAATCAATTTTGGTCTCTAAAACCCTATTTTGGGTTATCAGTAACCATCTTTGCTTTTTTCAATTTCATCCTTGGTTCGTTATCTTATATCTGGCTGATGATATAGAATACAATTGGCCTCCCATTTAAAACCTAGTCTTCTTTGGATGCTAAATCTATAATTACCTTATATTTTGGAACTTATCTTTGGAATTCCATCTATATCTCAAGTGACTTGCCACTTGCTCTAATTCATCTGATGCTCTTTTAATGTTACTCAGCCTATCTCACGTGGTGTCACATGGTAACGTGATTGACGTATATACTTGGTTATGTTCTCATCATTTTATTGTTCGGCCTTCTTCAAGTATATGGTCACGTGGCATCTTTATATCTCTGATTTACATATGGTGTAAACAGTTACATTCAACACGACTTCAATTAGAGATCTCTATGCTATGCTCATTCTGTTGAAGCATACTGTTGGAGATAAATTTGTGCCCGCCGAAATTCGGCTAAGACTCCGACTTTTGATCAGTTCCATCCGGTTACAACTATGACAATCGAACCTCAATCCACGGGAGTATTCGGACTCTGAATCATTCTGAGATGGCCGACCTTCGGCACTACGTCAGATAATTCGATTGGCTGAGAAGACCAATTTTGGATTCAGCGGGGCATTACAGATTCCTTCTCTGGACGAACTCGAATAGTTAATGCTTCTGCCCCATAGAATCGACTAAATTTTCAGCTTCTGCGCATCCCGTTCGGTCGATCTCCTTCCACGGAACTTCTCTAGCAGTTGAACTTCTTACGAACTGCCCCCAGATGAACTTCAGCACTTTATCATTATTCACCGGTGAGCAACCCTGGGAATGGCCAAACCTTAAAGGAACAATAGAGGCATCAATATTTCAGTCGCGCTTGCTTGTTGCGGCCATCGGTCAATACTTGATCCAGGCGGATCCCTCACAGTCGAACTTCTTTCGATTGGACGTCTTCCGTGCCTCTTTGCCGGTCAAACCCCTACCGAACTTCTCTTCCGGACGAATTTCTTTCAGACGCCTGAAAGAACCATGGCGCACACCTTCAACATAACAAATAAAAGCCAACGCACGGTCAATCTTGAGAACCTCCGAACTCCTCTGGAACAATAATGTCCAAGATCCCTTCATTGCCTGCAACCATCCCATTCGAACTACAGTTGTTAGGTCTACAATAGACTAGCACGTCACGACAACGAACACCACCCTTCGTAACAAACCTCACGTGGCCCCGAACGGTCCACTATCAAGCGATTGCGGCGATCACTATCAGTTTGTTATAGGCTCCAGGGCTATAAAATGGATCCTCCAGATACGTTTTCTTGAAACTCTCTTATTCTTCCCGAAACTCTATAACTTTCTTGACTGAGCACTCCATTTCTATTGGCTTAAAGAGCTGATTTGATCGTCAGAGGGTCTTGCTGGAGCCACCACCCCGGGCTCTGGATGAGACTTATTTTGTAGGTCACCGACAGCGACCTCATCTTCTCTGACTTCAGTACTTCTTCGGCGACAATCAGATTTCGTACCAACAGAATTGGCGCTAGAAGGAGGGCACCGTCTCTGCCTTTTGAGGTTTTCTTATTCTTAAAGGAGTGCTCAGTAGAGATCTCTACCTCTCCCCCAGAGTCCTCCTTTCCGAAAAAGATGCCTCTCAGAAAAGCTTCAATTCGACGGTCAACGACCTCTGCGGTCGGATATCATCCAGATCTGTCCGCCCCTATTTCATCCCCAACAACACAAGCTCTACCTACAGCAATGATGGACGCGGAGTAGTTCAACCTACTAGTCCACTAGGTTCATGGCCTTACGAATGCGGTACAAGCCATGCGACAACAACAACCTCCAGTGCTAATTTGATCGAAGCAAGCTTCTCTAGTGCCCCATGATCCGATTTAGGGACAGCCGATGACCTCCAAAAAAGAGAAGCAGAGGGCTGAGAGCCCCTGTTCTGATCATGACTCTACCCCTGGAGGGACTTTACCCCTATTCAATCAGAAGACCTTGGAGACCCGCGATCGAGAGAATCTTCTGGATCAGAAACTGCAAGAGATGAACCGATGGATCGAAAAACTCCGTCGTGCTCCTCCCTTCCATGATAATGATATCTGTACTGACCCTCTTTTCTCTCACCGCATCATGCAGGAACCTATCCCGCCGAACTTCAAGCTTTCTCAATTCGAGAGCTACAACGAGACTACAAATTCGATCGACCATCTAAAATTCTTTCGAACGATGATGCTGCTCTATGGCGTACCAGATGCCATCCTCTGTCGAGCCTTTCCATCCACTTTGAAGGGAGCAGTCAGAAATTGGTATTCGGCTCTTAAGTCGGATACCATCTTTTTTTTGATCAAATGAGCCACCAGTTCGTGGCTCATTTCATTAGCAATTGACGCCCCCGTCGAGATTTCGACTCCCTCATGAACATCAAGCAGTAAGAGGGAAAATTCATCTGAGCTTATGTCAGCCGCTTCAATATAGCTGCCCTAGAAGTCCGAAATTTGGATCAATCTATCGCTATGGCCGTACTAAAAAGCGGCCTTAAGAAGAACAACCTGCTGTTCTCCCTGAAGAAGAAGCATCCTAAGGATTTTGCTGATATATTAGCTCGGGCTGAAGGCCATGCCCAAGCCGAAGAGGCCTTTAAGGCTAAGGATAATGAAGCCGTAGAAAAACGGTGAATGAACGAGCCAAATAGGCCCACATCTAAAGAAAAGCCGAACGAGGTTCGACCGTGCTCCCGAACTCTTCCTGAGTGCAAGTGAGCCCAAACCCCTATCCAGGCTTGGAGGTAGGGAAGCTCCGATAGAAGGACGCGGTGGGGCTCCCCCATGTGAAGGTTCCACAACTATGCCCCCCTCAATGCTCCAAAAACATAAGTATTGATGGAAATCAAGGAGCAACTGTCTAGACCAGAGAGGATGCACTTTCACCTCGACAAACGCAATCCTAATAAGTACTATCTCTATCATCATGACTATGGCCACGATACAAAAGAATGTATTCAGCTCCAAGACGAGATTGAGGAGCTCATCAAGCGAGGTAGGCTCGATCGATTTCTATGGCATCGGCCCGAAGGAAGAGAGGATTGACCAAGGATACTGCCACAATCTGAGCCGTCGAGGAGGGAGGAGCGGCAAACAGATCGGCCATCCCTCGGCATCATCAACACCATCTCTGGAGGATCTCGGTGTGGAGAGGTTAGCGGACCAGCAGAGCCCGAGAAGAGGTGGAGAATTGAGGAGCCCATCGCTTTTACCAACAAGGATGCCCAAGGAGTTCAGTTCTTATATAACGGTGTGGTTGTAATTGCTTTAAACATCGTAAACTATGATGTATGCCGCATTCTTGTTGACAATGAAAGTTCGACAGATATCTTATGTTTTCTCTAAAATATCTATATCTGATGGTCAGTTGGAGTCGATAAACTTTCCATTAGTGGGCTTTATCGATGATGCGGTACCGATTGAGGGCATAATAATTTTGGTTGTGGCTGTAGGATAATATCCAAGGCAGTCCAGGGCATAGGTGGATTTCTTGGTAGTAAAAGCTCCATCGGCTTATAATGCGATCACGACCGATCTGATCTAAACATACTTTGAGCAGTAGTGTCAACATATTATTTGAAGGTAAAGTTTTTAACAAGCTATGGGATCGAAGAGATCAGAGGAGACCAGACCTTGGTGAGGCACTGTTACTCCATGGCCCTATAGAAAAACACCCAGCCCAATCTTTGCCCTGTTGATGGATTGGATGTCCGTGACGACCTTATGGAGGAGCAAGGAGAGCCTATGGAAGACCTCATTTTCATCTCATTAAATGATGGGAATGAGGAGCACACTGTGCAGATCGGCTCTAACTTAGGGGATGAAATTCGAGAGCAACTCATTACCTTTCTTCGAAGAAATGTGGACATCTTCGCTTGGATCCCAATGGATATGCCGAGGACTGATGCCGAGATCATGGAATATCGGCTGGCTGCTGATCCCAAGTGTCAGGTAGTAAAAGAGAAGATGCGTAGCCACGTTTTGGAGAAGCAGTAAGCAATTGCAGAAGAAATCGACAAGCTCCATAAGGTTGAATTTATCCAAAAAGTTAACTACCCAAGCTGGGTCTCAAACATGGTGCTCGTCAAAAAGAAGAAAGGCAAGTGGAGGATGTGTATAGACTTTAAAAAGCTGAACAAAACTTGTCCAAAAGACAGCTACTTCCTGCTCAGAATTAATCAATCGGTGGATGCAACCTCAGGCCACGAGCTCCTCACATTCATGGATGCCTTTACCGACTATAACTAAATTCGGATGGTGCTAGAGGATGAAGAAAAAACTACTTTTGTTACTGATCATGGTCTTTACTATTATAGGGTTATGCCTTTCGGACTCAAGAATGCAGGGGCAACATATCAGCGCTTGATCAATAAAATCTTTAGGAAGCAGATCGGCCAAAATATGAAGGTATATGTGGATGATATGCTCGTCAAGAGTTGAGCTTCAATAAATCACATCACCGACCTCGAAGAGACCTTCAGTGTACTTAAAAAGTATAAGATGAAGCTAAATCCGATCAAGTATGCCTTCGGTATGACCTCAGAAAAGTTTTTAGGATTTATGATGTTGAGGTATGGGATTGAGGCAAATTCAGAAAAAATTTAGGCTATTCAGAAGATGACTACTCCAAAAATAATTAAAGAAGTTCAACATCTGACTAGAAAAATGGCATCCCTAAATCGCTTGTCTCGAGATTGGTCGAACGATGCATGCCCTTCTTTCAAGTTTTCAAGCAGCCAAAAAGTTTTTACTGGACGACGAAATACCAACAGGCATTCAAGAAGCTTAAAAACTATCTCAACTCATCCCTACTACTGGCAAAGCCTAAATCTAGAAAAAAATTATTATTGTACCTAGCAGTCTCTCTAGCAGTCCTGGTCAAAGAGGAAATGAAAGTGCAGCGATCCATTTACTAAATAAGTCGAGTCCTAAGAGGTACAGAGATTAGATATTCTAAGTTAGAAAAATTGATTTACTCTCTTCTAATTGCTGCCAGGAGACTCCAACCTTACTTTCAGGGGCACACCATAACTGTCCTAATGGATCAACCAATTAAAGCAATTCTTCATCGAATGGATGTATTCAGAAGAACCGTAAAATGGACAATCAAGCTTACAGAATTTGACATCAACTACCGACCTCGGCCATCGATCAAAGCTCAGATATTAGTAGATTTTATAGTGAAATGCATCATTTCAGATAAAGCCGAGCTTGGACAAAACAAAATCGGCATCCTATGGTTGCAACCGAGCCCCCCCGAAGAAAGTGCCGACCTTCCTAAAGATTTTTGAGTCCTGTATGTGGATGGTTCATCCAACGCTGCTGGAGCAAGTGTGGAGTTGGTCCTGGTTAACTCTGAGGGAGTCATCGCCGAATATGTGCTATGCTTCAAATTTTCTGCAACTAATAATGAGACCGAATATGAAGCTTTAATCGCTGGATTAAAAATAGCAAAAGAGTTAGAAGCAGATCGCATCAATTTTCAGTGATTTTCAGCTGATGGTCGGATAGGTTAGCAGTAGCTATGAAGCCCAAGAGAAAAGCATGATGAAATATCTTGAAAAAGTAAAGAACTTGACTTTAGCCTTCAACAGTTTTAGTATTTAATAGATTTCGAGGGTAGAAAATATGAGAGCCAACCTTCTCTCTAAATTGGCCACTTTAGCTCCATCCGAACTATCTAAAGAAGTATTTTTTAAAATTCTAAAGCATCCAAGCTCAGAGGAGTTGCAGCCCGTTATGCAGGTTGAGCACAAGCCGAGTTGGATCGATCCGTTAGTTGCCTACCTCAAAGATGGAGTTCTTCCTCATGATCCGAAAGAAGCTCGAAAATTCAGAAATCAAGCTTCTCGGTATGTTCTGTATGAAGGCAAGCTGTATAAAAAGTTGTATTCTCTACCACTTTTGAGATGTCTCCGATCTTCAGAGGCCGACTTCGCATTATGAGAAGTACATGAGAAAATTTATGAAAGTCATGTAGGAGTTAGATCCCTGTCACAAAGATTACTTCGACAGGGATACTATTGGCCGATCTTGTACCACGATTCTATAGAGTATGTCAAGAAATGTAAACACTATCAGAAAAATGTAAATATATAAAGATAGCCGATCTCCGAGCTTACTCCACTAAGCATACCTTGGCCATTCGTGTAGTAGAAAATGGATATACTTAGTCCCTTTCCAATGACATCAGGACAATAGAAGTTCTTCTTAATTGCGATCGACTACTTTATCAAATAGGTCGAGGCCAAATCATTAGCAAAAATTACTGAGGCTAAGGTATAGGATTTCATCTGAAAATCAATCATCTGTTGATTTGGTCTGTCTCAAACTCTCATAATGGATAATAGGCAACAGTTCGCTGGAACAAGGTTCGCTGAGTTCTGGGAAGATCTAAACATCTTCCATCATTTCACGTCAGTGACCCATTCGTAGGCAAATGATGAAGTAGATGTGAGTAATAGAATTTTACTACAAGGCATCAAGGCAAGGCTTGAAAGAGCAAGGAGGACTTGGATGGATGAACTCTACCACGTTCTCTAGATGTACCGAACTACTCAAAGGCTACCGACTGGAAAAACATTGTTCACCTTGGCCTTTGGAGTAGAGGCTGTCATCCCAATCAAGCTTAAACTTACATCAGCATGGGTCATGGCCTTTAATGAGCAGCATAACTCATAAGACCTCAGAGTCAATCTCGATCTACTGAAGGAAAAAAAAAAAGAAAATGCCCAAATTTGGATGGTAGCCTACAGACAAAGAGTAGCCAGATACTATAATTCCAAAGTAAAAAGCAAAGCATTCAGGGTGGAGGACTTGGTGCTCCAACGAACGTCCAATTCACAACCTCATAATCAAAAAAAGCTCATCCTAAATTGGGAAGGTCTGTATAAAGTAGAAGAGGTCGTCCAATTCAGAACTTATTGCTTGAAGGAGCTCGGAGTAGCAATGCTTCCACAGTCTTGGAATTCAGAAAATTTAAGAATGTACTATCAGTAACTTTTTTTAATAAATTTTTTTTATTTTAATATCATTACTTCTTGGTGCAAAAATTGTGTGATGATAAATAACTCATCGGAGTAACCTAAAGTAGCCCATTGAAAATAGAAGAAGAACCTCATCCTAATGTGAGCAAAGTTGAAGGCCTTATTGAACTAAGACGAGATGAGGGGAGAGACCCTACCAACGATCTTAATGTGCTCCTACAGTCCGTTGGAAACAGGAGGAGAATCTCATCCTAACATGAGCAAAGTCGAAGGCCTCGTTGAACTAAAATGATATGAGGGGAGAGGCCCTACCAATGGCTCTAATGTGCTCCTACAGCCAGTTGGGAATAGAAGAAGAACCTCGTCCTAACGTGAGCAAAGTCGAAGGCCTCGTTGAACTAAGATGAGATGAGGGGATAGGTCCTACCAACGGTCCTAATGTGCCCCTATAGCCCATTAAGAATAGGAGAAAAATCTCGTCCTAATATAAGCAAAGTTGAAGACCTCATTGAACTAAGATGAGATGAAGGGAGAGGCCCTACCAAAGGTCCTAATGTGTTCCTACTGCGTGTTAGAAATAGAAGGAGAACCTCGTCCTAACGTGAGCAAAGTTGAAGGCCCCGTTAAATCAAGACGAGATGAAGGAAGAGATCCCACTGATGTACTTGATGAACCTATACGATCGTAAAAAGGGTGGAGGGCCGAGGCCTTGCTAATCTAAAACAAGAAAAAGGCCAAGGCCCTACTAACGACCATCGTACACATCTCGCTACGGCCATGCCAAACATCAAAGATAAAATCCCATCTTGATCTATGGAATGGACCTCTAGCCCAACATCCATGATAAGCATCTCATTAGAAATAAAGTAAAAGAAAAACGATGCACCTAGAATCGCATCTACAAGAGATGACAGCAAAAAGAAAAAAGAAAAAAGTAAAAAAAGGGGATACCATTTCGTTATGGAGTTGTGTTCATTATAAATAAAAGTCAATAAGATTGATTACACAAATGGGCGCGCCATAAGCAAAATAAAGATCGACAAGGACCAACTATGCAAAAGAACAAACACATTACAAACAAAATGAAGATCGATGAAATCGATTACATTAAAAAAAAAAGAAAGAAGATGAAGTTCTAAGGCGGCCTGGACTTTTCGAACTTTGGACTATCAGCTCCGACCATCATCAAAGCTTCCTTCAGTCTAAAAATTTTCTCCTTGAGCTCTTTTTTCTTATATAGACCTTCGATGTACATCCTGTTGGTGTACTCAAATTTGGCCTCGAGCTTTCGTCGTTGCTTTCTTAAGACTTTGGATTCAGCTTCATCATCCTTGACGGCTCGATGCTCGCAAGTCAACTGGAGCTTCAGCTATTGAACTTCAGTTTTTTCCATCCCGATGGCCTCCGAAAGCTCACCGACGGTCCTCCTTAGGAAGGCGAGCTCTTCAGATTCACCACTTGATCCAGCCTGCTGGATGCTATAAAACTTTCTCTGAAAATAGATCGCCTCGTTCCTGACAGCCTTCAACTCGCCCTCAAGCCTGGACATCTTCTCTGCCCAAGCTGTCCGATGACTATTATGTCGGTCCTCAGTATCCTACAGCTGCTTCTAAAGTTAGAAGAATTTTTTCGATCAATCCCAATTATATCGGACTTCATCGGTGGACCACAATGAGCTCCCTCCTAAGAGATGAAGCTTTTTTTTTGCCTTCTTAAGATCAACTTCAAGAGAACCGATCTCCGCTGTCAGCGTCCAAGACTTGTCGCTCGTGTTCTTCCAAAGTTCAGCAACCTCCTTCTCGAAATTTTTTTTTCGTATACTGAAGCTCACGAAATCCTTCATGTGTAAGCTTTGGAGGCGAGTAACTTCTTTAGTCACCTCCGAAGCGTTCTTCCGAGAGGCCTGAAGGTCGGTCTCAATATTTTTCAATTTTTTTCTTAAATGATGGACTTTCTTCTTTAAACTCTTTATCAAAGGCTTGAACGAAACTCTCTGAGGTAAGGGATTGGCGTCAATCGAATAAAGGGGGTCGTGGCCCTGGTTATCGAAGGCGTTCTGAATCACATGCAGCGCAGAGTATAAAGAAAAAGAGAAATTTGCTTTCATTACTTCAAATATTTTTGATACATAAAATAAAAAAAAGTACATAAACGTCAAAAGTTTAGACCTCGGATGGCTTGCCCACTAGGGATGTCGGGATACTCTCGACCACCTCTGGCTCTCGAGCAGGCCCAGACGCTGCACTCGTAGGTTCGAAAACCTCCGGAGTGGCTTCGACGACATGGATTGCAGGGGCAACCTCAGCATCAGCACGCAAAGGGTCGGCTCTATTCTCCGACTGCTTTATGAGGAGGTCCAGATCGATGTTAGAAAAGTTCTCGGTGATCCGTCCTAAGCAGATCTGAAATCCTTCCAAGAATGATTCTTAGACGAAGTCTATTTTGATGTCTTCCATATTCTTGGAGGACTTGAAGTCTTGCACGGCCCTCTCCATAGCGGCATTAACCTCCTCCTGTGCCTTCTTTCTTTCCTCCTTCTCTAGGGCTAACTCGGCCCTCAGCTTCACCATCTCTTAGCGCTCTTCCCTCAACTTCTTCTGAAGATGTTCGACTTCAGACGAGTGGATTTCCGAGGCTACCTTCAGAGCATCGGCCTCGGCCCGGGCCTTCTCAACTTCTGCATGGGCTTCCTCAAGGATCCTGAAAGCTTTGGCCCATCTCTGATTTGCCATCTCGGAGTGAGCAAAAAGGTAGTGTTCTAACTGCAAAACAAAAAGCGAGTTAGAATTCTAGAAGATCCTAACTTTAAAGTCCGAAAGGCATGAAATCAAAATCAAAAGAAGCCACTTACCTCCAGGAAGGCAACGAAGGACTCGTCGAATCTCTCAATGTCATCCTTCTGGTACATCCTCTCTATAATGTGGGGAAGGACCCTCCCCTCCATCAGCACCTATCCGACAATCCTCTTCCTCGGAGCTCTTAATCTTTCATCTAAATTTCTTGCCGATGGCCTTCTTCTTCCTCTTCTCCATAACTTTCTCTTGCTGAACAGGAGTAGAAGGGACGGCCTCATCAGACAAGATCGGGCTCGGTGCGATAATGATGGGCTTGAGGGCTAGCATGGCCCAAATCGGCACGGCCTGGCTCGACTATCCAGTCCAAGCCTTCTTCTATGGTTCACCAGAAGGACTGCCCTTCCTCTTGAGGGTCTTGATTTTCTTCGCCAGGCGATTCCATTCCTGTGGAGTCATTTCTACAAAGAAGATAAAGTTAGAAGATCAAAAGAAAGAATACCACCCAATCGATTGAATATAAAGAACTACCTATTGGGTTAAGAGAACTGAGATTGAAATTGAATAAGATCTGCTCGTTCAGAAGTTTGGAAATCGGTGGAGCATTAAAGGACTTCAGCTTATCGACCGAACTTTGATCCTCGCTTTCTAGTCCGAAGGCTTGATGGATCAATTTTCTTATCTCACCCCATAAAGGAAGCCCTAACCCTAAGGAGGGATGGGAGACGAAAAAAATTTCTCCTTTCAACCATGAATGGAGGAAGGAGCATCTTTAAGCAGTCTCTTCTTGCTAAACTATGGAGATACATACCATCAGTCCTTGACGGTTGGATGGCATTTGAAGATGAAGAAATTATGGAATAAGAAAATGGTAGGTCAAATGCCCACCATGGTGCATAGAGAGAGAAATTCTATGATGAATCTAAAAAAATTCGATGCCATAGCAACAAGAAAAATATTGAGAAATCTAAATAGGTTAACTACGAAAGGAGGCAAGGATAATCTAAGCTCGGTCCAAAATATTTCGACATATAAATAGGTTCAGTCAGGAGAAGGTGAGCAAACTCGATCGTCGGACCTAGGAAGTTCAAGCTTGTATTCAGAAGGAATTTCGAACTGAATCCTGACTAGAAAAAGGTCATCGGATTGAAGTCTATAGGGAATGGTTGCAGGCACAAAAGGATGAGCCGACTCCAAGGATTCGACCTCCTCAGAAGGCAGGTTCACCAAGGTTAAAGGGATCGGACTCCTAGAATAAGTTGATCAGGATTCCTCGCCAGATATTTAGATCAAAGCAAAGTCGAGAAATCACTCAAAAATCAGGAAAAAAAAAAGGTGTACAAACTTCGACAAAAATAGAAAGAGCGAGAAAGCAAAGAGTGCGGAAATAATCCAAAAAAGTGTTGGAGGGCTGACCTAGATCGGCTGGGAAGAATAAGGAGATGATGAATGTAATGAAAATCGAATGGAGGTGCAACTGAAACTAAGAAAAATGGAGAAAGAAGCTTGGACCCTCGCTCAGGATGGAGAAGGAAACTAGAGGAAGGAGATGAGGATTTCAGAAGAAGTAAAAGACTCGAAGGAGGACGAGTTTAAATAACCCTCAAAATTTTAAGATGGTTATGATTGCAGATTTTTTCTAGTCATTCTCTAATCGACACATGTCCTACTCATTATGGCAAAAAGCTTCCAACGGACAAATCCTTAACAGCGTCATACTTCGAGCAAACTTCTGATGGAGAATTCGAAAAATATCTCTTCGGATCATCCCGCATTTATAAAGCTTCGATGTCAGTCTGGTAAAAGCCAAAATTTTTCATCCAACCCAGACGCAGGAAATCCAAAAAGATTGAAAAATCCTTCGAATTTCGTCAGTCTTCATTTTACTCCCATCCTTCGAACTTCAAACTCGAAAGTAGGGAGACTAGTGTTGGAGATAATCCATGCCTGTCAAAGTTTGGCTAAGACTCCGACTTTTGATCAAGTCCGTTCGATTGCAACTATAACAATCGAACCTCAACCCGCGAGAGTATTCGGACTCTGAATCATTCTAAGATGGCCGACCTTCGACACTGCAGTCAGATAATCCGATTGGTTAAGAAGACTGATTTTGGATTCAGCGGGGCATTACAGATTCCTTCTCCAAACAAACTCGAATAGTTAATGTTTCTGCCCCATAGAACTGGCTAAATCTCTGGCTCCTGTGCATTTCGTTTGGTCAATCTTCTTCTACGGAACTTTTTCAGCAATCGAACTTCTTTCGAACTGCCCCCAGACAAACTTCAGTGCTTTATCATTATTCGTCGGTGAGCAACCCTGAAAATGACCGAACCTCAAAGGAACAACAGAGGCGTCAATGTTTTAATCGCGTTTGCTTATTGTGGCCATCGATCAATTCTTGATCCAGATTGATCCCTCACAGCTAAACTCCTTTTGGTTGGACGTCTTCCATGCCTCTTCGCCGATCGAACCCCTATCGAACTTCTCTTTCGACCAAATTTCTTTCAGCTGTCTGAAAGGATCATGGCATACACATTCAACATAACAAATAAAAGCCAACGCACAATCAATCTTGAGAACCTCCGAACTCCTCCGGAACAATAACGTCCAAGAGCCTTCATCGCCTACAATCATCCCATCCGAACTATAATTGTTAGGTTTATAACAGACTAGCACGTCACGACAATGGACACCATCTTCCGTAACAAATCCTACGTGGTCCCAAACGACCCACTATCAACAATTATGACGATCACTATCAGTTTATTATAGACTCTGGAGCTATAAAAGGGATCCTCCAGATACGTTTTCTTGAGACTCTCTTCTTTTTCCTAAAACTCTGCAACTTTTTTGATTGGGCACTTCATTTTTGTTGGCCGAAAGAGTTGATTTGATCGTCGAAAGGTCTTGCTGGAGCCACCATCATGGACTCTGGATGAGACTTGTTTTGTAGATTACCGATGGTGATCTCATCTTCTCCAACTCCAGTACTTCTTCGACGATAATTAGATTTCATACCAACACATATTTTAACATTCAGTTTGAGCTTTTTATCAGAAATGGAGTCATTTTATTATCACCTAGCTTCTAATATTGCCATGCAGTTTAATATGGGTTGGAATGCAGCGTAAACAAATTCGTAGATAGCAAAAGTAATAGTTAAAAAAACATCTTTTATAGATTTTTTATCCAAATTTTTATATTTCAATGATATAGTAGTTTAGATATATTAAATAATTTTAAAAAATAATTTAAACAAATATAGTAAGATAACTTATTAAATACTTGATTTCTACCTGAATCTTGCCCTACTTTTTTGTCCAATAATGGATACAAATATAAAGTTAATTTTAATTATTTAGATATAGGTATCGTCCAAATCTGACCTGAATCCAAGCCTGCGTCCTCGTTATGGTGCTGCAAAACGTATCCACAAAGGTAATCTGAAAACGTGACTCAGAATTATTAGAAATAAAAGTAAAAACAGTGTTGGGAACGTCGGAAAGGATCCCGAGGAATGAGATGACGAAAATGCCCATATGAAGTTGTGGACGCTGCTCTAACGGTGAGGCCAAAAATGCCATTTGAACGGGAAGCTGTGCGTTTCTGCGGGTCCGTCAGGAGGCGCGGTTTCGACACCATGCGAGGATTTGTCAGGCGGGATCCACTGCTTATAGAAACAGGATAAATGTTTGACTAGCGTTCAGTTTGCCGACACGTGTCATTACGTCCTTCCTTCCATTGGTTTCCCAGCCGCCGTAAATTGCTTCCGCCGCCGAAAATGATTCCAGCTTGCGCATATTCCTCGTGAAACTACCATGCCGGCAGAGGGCTTGCTTTAAGATTAAGATTGCCATGATGATGATAATTCGAATGACATTATAGTTTTCAAAAAAAATTTGTGGGTCCCACAGTAAATTTTGGGTTGAGCGCACAAAGTTATGATGCGAGGAAAGCCCTCCCTGGGAGGAATCCCACGGGAAGAGTGTTGTTTTACCGAGTTGCACCAACACCAGCATGTAAGCTTGTGTTGGTGCATGTATACCAATAATCTGTCTTTGATTTTCTTGTTTTAATGTCCTTTACAAGTATCTAATGTTGAGCTGATTTTGTATTGCAATAAATAGAAAACAAAGGTGCCAATTAGTTTGATGTATCATGCTTAGTTGTTAATGAGCATGCAGAATTTTAAAAAAAAAAAAAGGAAAATTGAGGTGATTAACTGGACTTACATCTTTCTTACTCTTTTTAAAAAATTACAATGAGGTCTGAGTTTTTTCTTGTTCTATTTAGAAGATCATCTATATAATTGTTTATTAGATCATAGACGTATGATTGATGATGGATGTTTATAGCTTTTGGTTTGTCCTTTTTCGGTTGCAAACTGATGATTTATTGAAAATTGGAAGGTTCTTATGATTGAGTTCAAAACTAAAATTAATAAATATTATCATATGCTCATATTTGTTTATCGTGTTGGAAAGCATCGATCCTAACCTTATACAAACTAAATTATTAAAATACTAGCATTCTTTTATTGTAACACATATTAGAGTTTTTGATTTGCAGATATAATAAACTAAAATCAAGTGCATCTAAACTAGTTTTATGGAATGTGCTTAAATTTGAATTATAGTGTTATGGTAAAAATCCTTAAGGACTTGTTTGGGAGATTTAGCAGGATTAAGCTTGATTTCTTATTGGATTTATGGATTATGCAGCCCTATTTGGGTATGACCTATGTCAACTCAATATCCACCTAGCCTAAATTTTGTGGAAAGGACAAAAAGGACCTCAATAAATCTTTTTTCTTACACTCCATTGGTTTATAATATTAGTTGGGATGATAGAGTCAAAATTTTTTATAAAAGTATCATATTTTTATATATCTTATATTCTACTCTTTTACACTAATGATAATTCCATGATAAAGAAGCCGTTCTTGGTTGGTGTAAGATGCGAAGGTGTGTTCTCCTTCCGATGACATTGAATTATTAATTCATCTATTGCCCAGAGGTAGCAACCCAAGAGAGAAAGGTGAATTGGATTCTTATAAAATTTTAGTTAAATTTAAAATCTATAAATAAGTATGTACTTCAAATTAAACTAACTAGAATATTTATGGTGAATATGCAATGTGTAGCAGCAAAATTAAGTAAAAATAATGAGATAATGCAAGTATGTAAAATAAATAAGTAAAGCAAGAAAGTAAACCAAGCAATCACACCGCAAAGGCAAAGAGATTTATAGTGGTTCAGAGCAATCCGTTCCTACATCCATTCTCTAAGTTTTTCTTGAAAATTCTACTATAATCTACAATTGATTATAGTGTATTTATTTTTTCGAGCTTACAAACAAATCTAGTTGATTTTTCTAAGAACATCAACTAAAATCTTACATCATTAATTTTTTTGATTCATTAACAATTCAGTTGATTTTTCGGACTCACCAACCAAAATTTTCAATATTCAATTTCAGGCTTGGACAAGCCTAATCTCCAAGTTTCTTTTTTCCAAAAAAATTTGTAAAGAAAATAAAAATACAAGAATGAAAGTTTCAACTCAAAATAAAAATAGAGTTTAAACTTTTTAAATCCTGAAGAAGAAGCTAAAGGATTGTTCTTTTGATGCTTTATTTCTCTTCAAATGATACTTGAGAGGTTGTGCTAGATGTTGGAGAAGATATCTCGTGAAAGTTCTCTGATTTTACTACTTGGTTTATTTCTTTTCTCTCTTCTTTTGATGTACAATGGAGCTTACTTAAATCTGAAAATGATTTCTTTCTTAATTCTACTTAATCTTGCTTCCAAATTGATTCTCCATCTTTAAATATCCTTAAAGATGATTGAAGAGTGAGTTCTAGCTGCTGGAAACTCTAAAATAGTTGTCGGAGTGAAAAGATTGCAGAAACTAGCCGTTAAAGGCTATTAAACTATTAGATATGCGTGCCCTAGAAGCCAGATTGGTTGACACTTGTAATACACTTATAAGAATAAAATTATAATTTTAACTATAAATAATAAAATAGATTATTTTCTATACAATGTATATTTGAAAGTGTTTGTGACATATTCCTTGAGTTAATGGTAATGATAGTTCATATTTTCAAGAGTTAAAAATTTAAGACATGAATTTTCATTATTAACTCATAAAATGCTCCCGACCGTAGGATCATCATGAGGATAATGATTGATTCAAAAGATTGGTGTACGATCGCTTATTTGGATAGATGAGTCTTAAGTCTATGGTATAGAGACACTGGAGTGAGAGTATAGATACTCGTTAGAGAACGAGGGCACTGGACGTGACCATCTCGAGCAGTCATGAGGAAGTCTATCTTCTTGTCAATGATTGGCTTGAAGCTATAGTAGTATATCTAATTCTTTAATTTGAGGTGCATGGATAGTTCACCTTGAGGGTGTTATAGTTTGACTATACCATAACTTGGTCTTCTAGCCATTCAAAATCTTGAGGTGTATGTTGGCTATAGCATGTTCATTATAAAAATTGGATTGCACCAATAGGAGATCTATCTACCTCAGTAGATGAGGAGTAGTTCTATGATGATTATGAGAATCAAATCAATAAGCCCATGGCCATGACAGAGTGAAATAATAGAAAGAGTTTCTATTAGGATTTTTACATTGAACTTGAATCGAATGATTAATTCATATGATGAAATTTAGGATTTGACGAGATCATCTTAACCCTAATCCGATCGGGACTCAAGATAGAGAAACTTAATCACACAGGTAACTACACCAAGAGGTTCGCTTTCAGTTTTGATGGGTTGCCACCATATGCTGCTAGGTGTTACTGATGGATTTTGGGAGCAATTAGAATAATTTGGATGATCGATCATACTAGTTTTCTAAATCAGAAAAATTCTGATCCATCGGAAGATATTTTGATGATGTCGATGATAGAGATCATGACATATCTCATTACTATATGGAATTGAACCTAACAGGATTATACAAACAAAGATTTGGATCTGGATATCATCAATTGGACTAACCCAGTTCAATTAATTTGAATAAGATTCAATTAGGTTCAAGAAAATCGTGCTAGCACACAATTAAGCCTAATGTTTTTCTTTAACAATCATTAAAGCTTGTCTCGACTGAGCTAAATATATTTGAACTTACTTAAAAAATTTTACGTGGTCTGACTGAAGTTTGTCTAGGTCAGAAAAAGATTGTCTTAATTTATGAGATAAATTTGAGACAACACCTACCATTTTTCATTATCTGCTAAATCTTCTCTTCAGACATTGATCAAATATTAACCCTGGATACTTAGACATCTATCCATATGTCATGCATCCATAGAAAAAAACCTGAGAACTTATCCCCCTATTAAAAGGTAGATAGAAAAGGGGCGCACGCCTAAGGAGGCGTGCGTCCCATGAGGATAGAAGATGGAGTCCCATACAGATAGGACTCCAGTTGCTTCAGAAAATTAAATTAGGTGGCGCCAAGAAGACTTATTTGACCCAATCTTGACGCCACCTAAGCAAAGTTTTGAGGGACTCTAATCTGATTAGATTAGATGATGTCATCCTACCAATCAGATTTAGATCTGATTATACAAAAGATCATGATTGGTCAGGATGATGTGGCACTGCATGGCACAGCAGGGTCTATATAAATTCTCTCTACACCTAGAATTTAAGGATTCTGACTTTAGCCCATGCCACATAGCCCTCTCCATCCTTCTCCATGCCACCCTCTGGTCTTCTCTCTCCTCTCCACGCTTAAGAGCTTTTAGGCATAAACAAGGTGCGATCCAAGCAAGTGAAAGGTGCTAGGAAAGGAAGAAGACAGCACTGCTGGAGGAGACAATGGTTGTTCTTCAAAAGCCATTTTGAAGATCTTCAAGATTAGATTTAGATCTGATTTTTGAAGGATTGATTGAAAAGAAGAAGATTTTTAGATCCTATCTGAATGAATATCGATAAAGACAGACACTTACGTGGCTACATCCAGAACCTCAAGCAAGCATCAGGATCATCACAAAATAATTGAATTATCCAAAATAAAAATATAATTAAATTAAATTTAATTTTAATTTTAATTTTAATTTTATTATCAGATCAATAAAATTAGATCTGAAGAGTTTCAGATCTGATTAAGATCTTAGAATTTTTTTTTTAAAATATTCCTCCTGATTCAATCAGATTTGAACAAATCTGATTCGAAAAATAAAATTTTTTTCTTCAACTGATATCAGAGTTAGATCCCATAATTTATTAGATTTAATTTTAATTTATTTTTAATAGAATAATTAGATAATTTTAGATGTCATATTAGATGTGATTAGATCTAAAATTAAAAAATTAAAAATTAAATAATCTAGATCTAAGATGTATGAGATGCATGACTAGACTAAGAATAGAATTATTCTATGTATAGTCTAGCATGATCATAATTTTAATTTAATTAACTATAATTTTTAGATCTATTTATTTATTATTTTTTAATATTATAAATATTATAATTAAATTTAAAAAATAAAAAATAAATTTATTTAATTTATTCATATGAGATATGATAGATGCATGTTTAGACTAGTTGTAGAATAGTTCTACAAAATTATCTAGAATAAATTTTAATTTGATATGATCAAATTTAAATCTTATTTTAGATATTTATGAGATAATTTAGATCTGAAAATATGCATGATATGATACATGAGATGTATGCAAAATATATTTTTAGTTAGATTAATTTTTATATATATGATATATGATGTAGATCTAACTAGTTTTGTAGATTTATCATGTTTCTGATTAAGACTTTCTCCTTGGCCCTCCGATCATAAGAATGAAGTAGAGTTTAAAAACTCTCCCCTCTCATTCGATGGGATATTCTTATGGTGTATAGGGATGCTGCACGTTCGACCTTAATTAAAAATCAAAACTTATTTTCTGCAAAATTCTAGATCCTAAAATTCTAAGATTTTATATATATATTTTTTATTTATAAATCCTAAACTTAATTAAAAATTAAGATTATAAAATATATTAGATCTAAAATTAAGAATTTTTAGATCTAAGATATATTCATAAAATTGGGTTCGGACTTGAGTAGCTCAATTAGATCTAGCAGTTGATCAAACCGAATCAAGAGTTGGTTAAGTGGGATCAAGAGTACTTAAATTGACCATCTTAATAAGATTAAGTCTGGGTCAAGATCGAGTCACATGAGTGATTGATCAAGTTAAGACTTAATTAGGCTTAATAGTTAGAGTTTGGATTGTAGGCTAATCTGATTTGTTCTGACTTAATAATTTGGTGTCTAAGATAAGTTTGGCAGATACGATCGACTAATTTTTAATTAGGAGCTACTTGACTCGAATGCATTCTTATTAAGTTAATGGCATATCTCTTCCATCGATCTCACTTATCTTGCCATATTTGTCAGCCCAGTCCTGATCTAAGGTGGCTAACAGTACGAGCTAACCCATGCCACTAGATTAGTCATAATGGTTATGGCTATGTCAAGTCAAGTTTAAAGAGACCTAAATCAAATCTTTCTAAGAAAAGATTAAGTCTAAGATTTTTCACCATTGCAGATGTACGAGCTCTTTCCGAGGTTGATTATTCTCGACTGATCACAGTGATTCAATTGCACCGAAAAAATGCAACCATATCTATTAGGCATTTGATGCTACAGACTGGAGGATAGATTAGGCTCAATATTTTAGATACGATGAAAAATCCAATTAGAAATCCAATCTGTGCAAATGGTGGGTTTGACTTAACTAAAGAGTGGATCAATATTTCGAATATGATGAGATTCATGAATTAGAGAGCAAGTCTGGATGCACCATGATTAGAGAATCATTGGACAAGAGTTATTCACTCATTGGATAACCTATCATCAATAACTGTTAGATGAGGTGATGAATTAGTTGGTAGGACTGCATCACTCACTAGAAATCAGTAATCGTGAAGATTTTTGCACCTCTATAAAGAGAGTGTAGGGATTCGAGAAAATAGTGAAAGCTAATTTTTTTAAAAATCAAGCTCCTAAACAAATTGGTCAAGTCCTAATTATAAAATCTAACTAAAAACTTTGACTCTCTATAGGAAAAATATATATTTACGTCCAATCCGCTAGCCCGTATCCTGGACACTCATAGACTGACCAGACCTAATTATAAGAATTAGCTTCAGAACTTCAAAATTATTTTGAATTTTAAGAAGTTGACTCATGTATTGGATCAGGATCCTCCCATCTTACCAGCTCATCCGTTCGCTGAATAGAGAGCGTCTCTTGATAAATGGATGGATGAAGATAATAAAGTTAGATACTACATGTTGGGCTCGATGTCTGATGAGCTTTAGGGCCAATATGAAGATATTAAGATTGTCCACCAAATATTGGCTCACCTACGAGAGTTATTTGGTGAACAGAGTCGCACAGCCAAATATCAGATCACTAAATGACTATTTAAGACTAAAATGCATGATGGACAGTCAGTCCAAGATCATTGTTTGATGATGATCAAGGATTTGAAAGAGTTTGAGAAGCTCAGAGTGAAGTTAGATTAGGATCTACAAAATGATATAATTCTGCAATCCTTGACTGATGCGTATGGGTAGTTCATCATAAATTACCATATGCATAAACTTCAGAATTCTCTGATCGAGCTTATGAATATGCTGGTTACTACTGAGCTTTCTATAAAAAGTTCTAAAGGCTCAGTACTTACTATGGAATGGACTTCTTTCAAGAAAAAATTTTTTGAAAAGAAGAAGAAGTCTATGAAAAAGAAGAAGGTAGAAGATGGATTGAAAAAGAAGGCAGAGCTAAAGAAAAAAGTTACTGATAAAGAAAAGTATTTTCATTGTAATACTGACGGCCACTGAAAGTGAAATTATCCTATATACCTGGCCATCCTAAAGAATAAGAAGAAAATAGATTCTTCTGGAGGTATGCTCACTATTGAATCTAACCTTACAGTTTCTTTTGCATCCAGTTAGGTGCTTGAATTTGATTTTAGTGCTTATTTATGCATTTTCATACAGGATCTTGAGGATAGCAGGAGGCTGAGGGATGGTGAGATGATCCTATGCATCGAAAATGGAGTAAGAATTGCTGCTGTGGTCATGGAAATCTACCCTCTTCGACTATCGTTTAGCTTAGATTTAGTAGTTAGAAATTATTATTATGTACCTACTGCAAGTAAGAATTTGATTTCTATCTCATGTTCAGCATAAAAAGGCTATGTAATTGATTTTCTTAAGGACCATTATAATATTCTTTATGAAAGAAATAAAATTGTAAGTGGTTTTCTTATTAATGGTTTCTATTAGTTACATATTGATGTATCTGTTTTTAATATCAAGCAAAATGTGAATACCATAAGATCAAAATGATCCAGGGATAGTCCAAATGATATGTATCTATGGCATCTAAGGCTAGGTCATATAGTAAAAAATAGGATTAACAAATTAAAAAAAATCGGACTATTGAGTTTGTTGACTTTCGAGTCATATCCAATTTGTAAATCATATCTTAATGGCAAAATGACTAAGCTTTTTTTTATAGGACATGGGAAAAGGGCCACGGAACTACTTGTCCTAGTACATACTGATGTGTGCGGCTCATTTGATGTGCCGGCTAGAGGCAACTTTGACTACTTCATAACCTTTATCGATGATTTATCTTGGTATGGGTATCTTATGAGACACAAGTCTGAAGCCTTTGAAAAATTTAAGAAATTCAGACATGAAGTTGAAAAGCAAGCTAAAAAAATCCATTAAAGTTCTTCAATCAAATCGAGGAGGTAAATACTTTAGTCAAAAAATTTTGGATTATCTCAAGCAAAATGGCATAGTCTCTCAATGAACTTCACTTGAAATACCTCAACTCAACAAAATTTTAGAATGAAGGAATCGGACCCTATTAGATATAGTCTGATCCATGATGAACTTCACAGACCTTTCTAATTTTCTTTGGGGACATAGTCTGTTAACTGCTATATATTTACTGAATAGAATTTCCTCTAAAATCGTTTCTACCACACTGTATGAGATATAACATGGTAAGAAACCAAGTCTGAGTCATCTCAGAATTTGGGGTTGTCCAGCTCATGTCAAAAGATAACAAGCGAACAAGTTAAACTATAGATCTTTTAGAGCTCGATTCATAGGATATCTTAAAGAGTCATTAGGATTGAATACCTTGAGAAAAATATCTATATGGGACAGCCATTAGGTTTCATATCCAGTGATGTTGATCACAAAGTATGCAAGCTGCAAAGGTCCATATATGGACTTAAGCAAGCATCTCGGAGCTAGAATACTCGTTTTAATAATGTGATCAAATTATTTGATTTTATTAAGAACGAGGAGGAACCATGTGTTTTCAAAAAAGTCAGTAGGAGTGCTATTGTCTTCCTCGTACTATACATGGATGATATCCTTCTTATTAGAAATGATATTTTCATATTGACCACAGTTAAAATATGGTTATCTAAAGAATTCTCCAAGAAATACCTAGGAGAAACATCCTTTATTCTAGGCATTAAGTCTATAGAGATAAACCGAATAGGATGCTAGGTCTTTCACAGAAGATGTACATAGAGAAAGTGCTAAAGAGGTTTAGCATGAAAAACTCTAAGAGGGGATTGGTACCCTTCAGACATGACATTCATCTCTCCAAGAAAATATGTTCCAACACACCTAAGGAGATTGAACACAAGAGCAAGATCCCTTATGCTTCAGCAATAGGGAGCCTCATTATGCCATGTTATGTACATGACCCGATATAGCTCATGCTGTGAGTGTCACGAGCAGATATCAGTCGAATTCAGATGAAGAATACTAGACTTTTATGAAATGTATTCTTAAGTACTTAAGAAAAACTAAGGATATGATGTTGGTCTTTGGTAATAATGGAGAACTCCAAGTCCAAGGATATACAAACTCAAATTTTATATCTGATATAAATATTCGAAAGTCAACATTTGGGAGTCTGTTTATGTGTAATGGTGGTGCTGTCAGTTGGAAGAGTTTCAAGTAAATAGTGATAGCAGATTCCACCATAGAAGCAGAGTACATCGCTGCGTCAGAAGCTGCAAAGAAGGCATTCTGGTATAAGAAGTTCATCACAGAGATCGAAATAATACCATCGGATGTCATTCCTCTGTACTGCAATAATAATGGCGCCATAGCCCTTGCTAAGGAGTCGAGGTCTCACCAGAAATCCAAGTACATCGAGCGACGATACTACCTCATCCGCGATTATCTTGAGAAAGGTTACGTCAATGTCAAGAGGATCGACTCTACAGACAATGTGGCAGACCCACTTACAAAGCCATTGGGTCAGTAAAAGATCGAAGCCCACCTTGAGAAGATAGAACTTAGATTTGTAGCTAATTGGCTTTGGGTCAAGTGAAAGTTTGTTAGATATGTGTGCCCTAAAAACCAGATTGGCTGACACTTATAATATACTTCTAAGGATAAAATTATAATTTTAACTATAAATAATAAAATGAATTATTTTCTATCACAGTATGTATTTGAAAGTATCTGTGATACATCCCTTAAGTTAATGATAATGATAGTTCATATTTTCAAGAGTTGAAAATTTAAACATGAATTTTCATTATTAACTTATAAAATGCTTTCGATCGTAGGATCATCATAAGGATGATGATTGATCCGAAAGATTGGTGTACGATCACTTATTTTGGATAGATGAGTCTTGAGTCTATGGTGTAAAGACACCGGAGTGAGAGTACAGACACTCGTTAGAGAACGAGGGCATTGAGCGTGACCACCTCGAGCAGTCATGAGAAAGTTTACCTTCTCATCGATGACTGGCTTAAAACTGTAGTAATGTGTCTGGTTCTTTGATCTGAGGTGCATCGACAGTTTACCTTGAGGGTGTTATAGTTTGACTACACCATAACTCGGTCTTCTAGTCATTCGAAATCCTGAGGTGTATGTTGGCTATAGCATGTTCATTGTAGAAATTGAATTACACCGATAGAAGATCTATCTACCTCGGTAGATGAGGAGTAGCTTTATGATGATCATGAGAATCAAATCCATAAGCCCATGGCTATGGTAGAGTAAAATAATAGAAAGAGTTTCTATTAGAATTTTCATATTAGATTTGAATCGAATGATTAATTCATATGATGAAAATTAGAGTTTGACGAGATCACCTTAACCTTAATCCGATCAAAATTCAAGATAGAGGAACTTAATCACATAGATAACTGCACCAAGAGATTCACTTTCAGTTTTGATGGATTGCCATCATATGCTGCTAAATATCATTGGTGGATTTTGAAAGCAATTAGAATAATTTGGATGATCGATCATACTAGTTATCTGAATCAAAAAAATTCTGATCCATCGGAAGGTATTTCGATGATGTCGATGATAGAGATCATGATATATCCCATTACCATATGGAACTGAATCTAACTGGATCACACAAACAAAGGTTTGGATCTGGATATCATCAATTGGACTAATCCAATTTAATTGATTTGAATAAGATTTAATTAGGTTCAAAAAAATCGTGCTAGCACACGATTGAGCCTAATGTTCTCCTTTAACAATCATTAAAGCTTATCTCGACTGAGCCAAATATGTTTGGACTCACTCATGAACCTTTACTTGGTCTAACCGAAGCTTATCCAGGTCAGAAAAGGATTGTCTTAATTTATGAGATAAATTTGAGACAATACCTTTCATTTTTCATCACTTGCTAAATCTTCTCTTCGGACATTGGTCAAATGTTGATCCTGGACACTTAGACATTTGCCCATATGTCATGCACCCATAAAAGAGAACCTGAGGACTTATCCCCCTGCTAAAAGATAGATAAGAAAGGAGCGCACGCCTAGAGAGGTGTGTGCCCCATGAGGATAGAAGATGGAGTCCCATATAGATGGGACTCCAATTGCTTCAGGCAATTAAATTAGGTGGTGGTAAAAAGACTTGTTTAACCCAGTCTTGGCACCACCTAAGGAGAGTTTTGAGAAACTCTAATCTGATTAGATCAGATGATGTCATCCCACTAATTAGATTTAGATCTAATTGCACAAAGGGCCATGATTGGCTAGGATGATGTGGCACTGCATGGCGCAGCAGAGTCTATATAAATCCTGTATGCGCCTAGAATTCAAAGATTCTGACTTTAGCCCATGCCACATAGCCCTCTCCCTCCTTCTTCATGCCACCCTCCGGTCCTCTCTCTCCTCTCCATGCCCAAGGGCTTTTGGGCACAAACAAGGTGCGATCCAAGCAAGTGAAAGATGCTAGAAAAGAAAGAAGACAACATTGCTGCAAGAGATAATGACTGTTCTTCAAAAGCTATTTTGAAGACCTTCAAGATCAGATTCAGATCTAATTTTTGGAGGATTGATTGAGAAGGAAAAAATCTTTAGATTCTGTTCGAGTGGATACCTAGAGGCCAAATACTTGCATAGCTACATCCAGAACTTCAGGCAAGCATCAGGATCATCATAGAATAATTGGATTATCCAAAATAAAGATATAATTAAATTAAATTAAAATTTTATTTTTATTTTTATTTTATTATCAGATCAATAAGATTAGATCTGAGAAGTCTCAGATCTAATTAGAATTTTAGAAAAGAAAATTTAAATTATCCCTCGTGATCTAATCAGATCTAAACGAACCTGATCCGAAAAATAAGATTTTTTCCTTCACAAACTCCATTGAGCTGGCTCGAATTTGGCTTAGAGCTAGCTCGATTCTATCGAGAGCTGGCTTAAACTGTAGAATAGAAAAAATTAGCTTTTTATCATCTTGAGAGAGCTGGCTTGGATTAAAATAAAGCTGGTTCGATTGCGTGCCAAATCAAAGTATTAATCATGTTTCATGCCAAAACTTGCTCTATTCTTGAGCATGTCAGCTCTAAACTTTTCAACTTCATTTTTTTTCATTGTTTGACCTTCAAAATTTAAATTTTTTAGCTTCAAATCTTTTAAATGATATTTATTTTTTCTACTTTTATTTTTTTTATAATGAGCTTTCCAAATTTATGAAAACTTTTTCTTTTAAGTATTTTGGCATGGCATCTTGAGAGAATTTATTCTTAAGATAAATTTTTCATTTTAGATACTTAAAAAATTCTACATATATTTTTTAAATATATGATTAGATATATAATATACTCAAGATTTGATAATCATCAAAATCAATCATGAGATCAACAATCTCCTTCTTTTTGATGATGGCAAAATCTTTGAGTATATACTAAATAAACTAATTTGAATCAAGACTAGAACAATGAATTAAATGTCATGAAAGAATTCTTAATGAGTTTTTAATTTATTACACATCATTAGTGTTGGGGATAAACCCCGTTCCTACCGAAGTCTAGCCCGATGCCCTACCTAATGCAACCAGTAGCCGCGGAAGAGCTTCAATGGACGAGCCTTAGCCGAACCCTTACAGTCGGCCAAACTTCTTCGGACTTCCAACATCCGGACCGAACCCCTCCAGCCGGCCGAGCTCCTCACCAGCAGCCGAGCTTCTCAAACTCTCAACGGTCGAGCTCCTTCGAACCCCTTCAGCCATCCGAATTGCTTAGCGGCCGAGCTCTTAGAACTCTAAGCGATCGGACTTTAATGAAATTTCCCAGCACCCGAACTCTTCAGCGGTCGTCCCTCGACCAAACTCCTCAAGCGGCCGTCCCTTCAACTGATCGAGCTCTTTCGAACTCCCTCGATCGAGCTCCTTCAGACTCCCTCGACCGAGCTCCTTCGGACTCCCTCGGTCGAGCTCCTCCGAACTCCTCTACGGTCGAGCTCCTCCTGAGCTTTCCCTTCAGCCGAACTCTCCTACAAGTCCGAACTCCTCTGGATGATCTATCGCCATCAGTCTGCAACAGGCAACAAGATCGAACGATATGGCCACCATCACTGGCAACATCACTCTCTCCATAACCAGTTTCATGCGGCCCACGACCTGCCAGTATGGCTGTCACCATCCACCTGACGACGCCTTCCTCTCCATACCGAACTTCATTCTCTGCCAGGCGATATGGCCGTCACCATCAACTAAGCTCCACCTATAAAGGACCCTCCAGATACGCAATCTCTGAACTCTGATCTCTAAGCTCTCCTCTTCTTCCCCAAGCTCCGGAACTCATTTCCAAGCACTCCATTCCTATTGGTCAGAGCTGATTTGATCGACGGAGGGTCCTGCCGGAGCCACCCCCCATCGGCTCCGGATGGAACTTCATTTTGCAGATCCCCGACGGCGACCTCCTCGGCCTCGACTCCAGCGACCTCCGACGACGACCAATTTCTGCACCAACAGATTGGCGCTAGAGGAAGGGCCGAACCTTCGAGGTTTTCTTGTTCTTAAAGGAGTGCTCGACGATTTTTCTCTTCCCTCTCTGAAGATCCCTTTTCTCTCCCGAAGAGAGAATGCCTCCGAGAAGAGCTTCGACTCGACGATCGACGTCCTACGCGCCAGGTACATCTGCTCCCGTTGCAGCTCCGACAGCCCAAGCTCCATTCGAAGCCACCACAGATGTAGAGCAGTTCAACCTACTGGTCGGGTTCGCGGCCCCCTCGAGATGATGCAGGCCGTGCGACAACCTCTGGCGAAGACTTTGTCAGCGAACCCGCCATGAGGATGCGAGGAATCGATCTGAAGGAAGAGCATTTGGGCATACCGATCGCCCTTAGGAAGGAGAAACGAAGAGCAGAAGATCTCCCGCAGAAGGTTTCACCAAGAGGACGGAATGAAGTTCGATGGAAGAAAAGCCGAACTCCTCCCAAAAGCTCATCGTCGGAATGAAGTTCTACTAAAGTGAGGTATGTCGTCAATGAAGCCTCCTACAAAGAATTCATCGGAGGTGGAGTGAGGTTCGGACAAGCAAAGCCGAGAGCTCCCCATCGAAGCTCATCATTAAGGAAGGGGCATGAAGTCCTCCCGTGGAAACTTTCGTGAAAAAGCGGAGCGAAGTTCGGCACAAGTAAGGTCGAACTTCACCTCGAAGCTCGTCATCGGACTGAAGTTCGGAGCACGCAAGGCCAAACTCTCCCCTCAAACCTCATCATCAGAATGAAGTTCGACGCAAGTGGAGCCGAACTTCCGCTTGAGTACGTCACTAAGGAAGCCTCTTGCAAAGATTTCACACGAGGTGAGACGAAGTTCGGCCGAGCTCACAACCGCCCCAGGGCAAGCGAGGGCTCCCTCTCGAGTATGACTCCAAGGAAGCCCCGACGAAGTTGCATGAAGTTCTCCCGCAGGTTTTCCAAAGGTATGGAATGAAGTTCGGCTGCGCTCGAAGACCCCTCCGAAAGCAGGCGGGTCCGAACTCCTCGAACTTGCCACCGAGGAAGCTCTGATAGGGGGTCGCGAAGAAGCCCTCCTTCCGAAAGGTTCCACGACTGCGCCCCCCTCAACGCTCCTCGAACTCAAATTCTGACCAGCTGCCAAGATCGGAAGGATCATGGCCTCCCCAAGCGTGCGCGATCGAAGCGAGTAATGCCCTTACCATTACCACTAAGGAATATATTCAGCTCCAAGACGAGATTGAAGAGCTCGTCAAAAAGGACGGCGAGGTAAATTCCTCCGACGCCAGTCTGAAGCAGAATAAGATCGGCCAAAGACACTGTCGGAAGCAAGAAGGTCGGCCACCTCACGGCATTATTAACATCACCCCCAGGCGGAGCTTGGTGCATCGGTGATTCATCGTCTCCCAGCGTAAAAGCCAAGAGAAGCATGCTCCAAATTAAGGAGGCCGGCATGAGATAGACGAGGTCGCCGTTGGGGACCTTGGAGGAACAACACCCCCACAACCCTGAAATGGGGATATGCTGCCTGTAACTTCCCTCCGATAAAATTCTTCCTTTCCAAATAATATTATTTTTGGATGCAAAAACTATGCGATGACAGGGAACAAGCAGTCAATAATTGCCGCGTTAGGAATAGGAGGAGAACCTCGTCCTAACACGAGCAACAACCTCGGCTAGAGATAAGATCTCTTTCGAGCGAAGGCCTCGTTCACAAAGGATGAGATGGGGGGAGAGGCTCTGACAGCGGTCCTTATGTGCCCCCACAGCCCGATAGAAACAGGAGGAGAATCTCGTCCTAACGCCAGCATCAACCTCGGCTAGAGAAAAGATTTCTTCCGAGCGACCATTGATAATCTCGACTAGAGATAAGATCTCTCCCGAGTGATCGAGTCAACCTCGATTAGGAACAAGAGGAAGACTTCATCCTAACATGAGCAGCAACCTTGGCTAGAGATAAGATCTCTCCCGAGCGATCGTTGACAACCTCGGCTAGAGATAAGATCTCTCCCGAGCGACCATTGACAACCTCAGCTAGAGATAAGATCTCTTTCGAGCGACCGAGTCAACCTCGATTAGGAATAGGAGGAAGACCTCGTCCTAACACGAGCAGCAACCTCAGCTAGAGATAAGATCTCTTCCGAGCGATCGAGTCAACCTCGGTTAGGAATAGAAGGAAGACCTCATCCTAACTGAGCAGCAACCTTAGCTAGAGATAAGATCTCTTCCGAGCAATCGTTGACAACCTCGGCTAGAGATAAGATCTCTCCCGAGCGACCGAGTCAACCTGAAGGCCTCGTTCATAAAGAACGAGATGGAGAGAGAGGCCAGCGGCCCTTATGTGCCCCCATAACCCGTTAGGAACAGGAGGAGAACCTCATCCTAACGCAAGCATCAACCTCGGTTAGAGATAAGATCTCTTTCGAGTGATAGTTGACAACCTCGGCTAGAGATAAGATCTCTCCCGAGCGATCGAGTCAACCTCGGTTAGGAATAGGAGGAAGACCTCATCCTAATACGAGCAGCAACCTCGGCTAGAGATAAGATCTCTCCCGAGCGACCGTTGACAACCTCGGCTAGAGATAAGATCTCTTCCGAGAGACCGTTGACAACCTCGGCTAGGATAAGATCTCTCCCAAGCGACCGAGTCAACCTCGGTTAGGAACAGGAGGAAGACCTCGTCCTAACGTGAGCAAGCAATCTCAGCTAGAGATAAGATCTCTCCCAAGCGATCGTTGATAACCTCGACTAAAGATAAGATCTCTCCCGAGCGATCGAGTCAACCTAAAGACCTCGTTCACAAAGAACGAGATGGGGGGAGAGGCCAGCGGCCCTTATGTGCCCCCACAGCCTATTAGAAACAGAAGGAGAACCTCGTCCTAACGCGAGCATCAACCTCGGCTAGAGATAAGATCTCTTTCGAGCGACCGTTGACAATCTTGGCTAGAGATAAGATCTCTCCCGAGCGACCGAGTCAACCTTGATTAGGAACAGAAGGAAGACCTCATCCTAACGCGAGCAGTAATCTTGGCTAGAGATAAGATCTCTCCCGAGTGACCGTTGACAACCTCGACTAGATATAAGATCTCTCCCAAGCGACCGAGTCAACCTGAAGGCCTCGTTCACAAAGAACGAGATGGGGGAAGAGGCCAGCGGCCCTTATGTGCCCCCACAGCCCGTTAGGAATAGGAGGAGAACCTCGTCCTAATGCAAGCATCAACCTTGGCTAGAGATAAGATCTCTCCCGAGCGACCAAGTCAACCTCGGTTAAGAATAGGAGGAAGACCTCATCCTAACGTGAGCAGCAACCTCGGCCAGAGATAAGGTCTCTCCCGAGCGATCGTTGACAATCTTGGCTAGAGATAAGATCTCTTTCGAGCGATCGAGTCAACCTGAAGGCCTCGTTCACAAAGAACAAGATGGGGAGAGAGGCCAGCGACCCTTATGTGCCCCCACAGCCCGTTAGGAACAGGAGGAGAACCTCATCCTAACGCGAGCATCAACCTCGGCTAGAGATAAGATCTCTCTCGAGCAACCGTTGACAACCTCGGCTAGAGATAAGATCTCTTCCCGAGCGATCGAGTCAACCTCGATTAGGAACAGGAGGAAGACCTCGTCCTAATGCGAGCAGCAACCTCGGATAGAGATAAGATCTCTCCCGAGCGATCGTTGACAACCTCGACTAGAGATAAGATCTCTCCCGAGCGATCAAGTCAACCTAAAGGCCTCGTTCACAAAGAATGAGATGGGGGGAGAGGCCAGCGGCCCTTATGTGCCCCCACAGCCCGTTAGGAACAGGAGGAGAACCTCGTCCTAACGCGAGCATCAACCTCGGCTAGAGATAAGGTCTCTCCCGAGTGACCGAGTCAACCTCGATTAGGAACAGGAGGAGAACCTCGTCCTAACACGAGCATCAACCTCGGCTAGAGATAAGATCTCTCCCGAGCGATCCTTGACAACCTCGGCTAGAGATAAGATCTCTTCCGAGCGATCGAGTCAACCTGAAGGCCTCGTTCACAAAGAACGAGATGGGGGGAGAGGCCAGCGGCTCTTATGTGCCCCCACAGCCCGTTAGGAACAGGAGGAGAACCTCATCCTAACGCGAGCATCAACCTCGGCTAGAGATAAGATCTCTTCCGAGCGATCGTTGACAACCTCGGCTAGAGATAAGATCTCTCCCGAGCGACCGAGTCAACCTCGGTTAGGAACAGGAGGAGAACCTCGTCCTAACGCGAGCAACAACCTCGGCTAGAGATAAGATCTTTTCCGAGTGATCATTGACAACCTCGGCTAGAGATAAGATCTCTCCCGAGCGACCGAGTCAACTTGAAGGCCTCGTTCACAAAGAATGAGATGGGGGGAGAGGCCAACGGCCCTTATGTGCCCCTACAGCCCGTTAGGAATAGGAGGAGAACCTCGTCCTAATGCGAGCATCAACCTCGGCTAGAGATAAGATCTCTCCCGAGCGACCGTTGACAACCTCGGCTAGAGATAAGATCTCTCCCGAGCGACCGAGTGAACAATCCTCGATTAGGAACAGGAGGAGAACCTCGTCCTAACACGAGCAGCAACCTCGGCTAGAGATAAGATCTCTCCCGAGCGACCGTTGACAACCTCGGCTAGAGATAAGATCTCTCCCGAATGACCCTTGACAACCTTGGCTAGGGATAAGATCTCTCTCGAGCGACCGAGTCAACCTCAGTTAGGAACAGGAGGAAGACCTCGTCCTAACGCGAGCAGCAACCTCGGTTAGAGATAAGATCTCTCCCGAGCGACCGAGTCAACCTGAAGGCCTCGTTCATAAAAGAACGAGATGGGGAGAGGCCAGCGGCCCTTATGTACCCCCACAGCCCGTTAGGAACAGGAGGAGAACCTCATCCTAACGCGAGCATCAACCTCGGCTAGAGATAAGATCTCTCCCGAGCGAGCGTTGACAACCTCGGCTAGAGATAAGATCTCTTCCGAGCGATCGAGTCAACCTCGGTTAGGAACAGGAGGAGAACCTCGTCCTAACGCGAGCAGCAACCTCGGCTAGAGATAAGATCTCTTCCGAGCGACTGTTGACAACCTCGACTAGAGATAAGATCTCTTCCGAGCGACCGAGTCAACCTGAAGGCCTCGTTCACAAAGAACAAGATGGGGGGAGAGGCCAACGGCCCTTATGTGCCCCCACAGCTCGTTAGGAACAGGAGGAGAAACTCGTCCTAAAGCGAGCATCAACCTCGGCTAGAGATAAGATCTCTTCCGAGCGACTGAGTCAACCTCGATTAAGAATAGGAGGAAGACCTCATCCTAATGCGAGCAGCAACCTCGGCCAGAGATAAGATCTCTTCCGAGCGACCATTGACAACCTCAGCTAGAGATAAGATCTCTTTCGAGCGACCGAGTCAACCTGAAGGCCTCGTTCACAAAGAACGAGATGGGGGGAGAGGCCAGCGACCCTTATGTGCCCCCACAGCCCGTTAGGAACAGGAGGAGAACCTCGTCCTAACGCGAGCATCAACCTCGGCTAGAGATAAGATCTCTCCCATGCGATCGTTGACAACCTCGACTAGAGATAAGATCTCTCCCGAGCGACCGAGTCAACCTCGATTAGGAATAGGAGGAAGACCTCGTCCTAACGCGAGCAGCAACCTCGGCTAGAGATAAGATCTCTCCCGAGCGACTGAGTCAACCTCGGCTATAGATAAGATCTCTTCCGAGAAGTTCGGCCAGAGATAAGATCTCTCCCGAAAAGCAATCTCAGCCAAAGATAAGATCTCTTCCGAGCGACCATGGACAACCTCGATTAGGAACAGGAGGAGAACCTCGTCCTAACGCGAGCGACAACCTCGGCTAGAGATAAGATCTCTCCCAAGCGACTATTGACAACCTCGATTAGGAACAGGAGGAGAACCTCATCCTAACGCGAGCAAAGTCGAAGTTAGAAATAGGAGGGGAATCTCATCCTAATGGGAGCACTCGCACCAATCTCGGCTGCAGGAGATAAGAACTCCCCTGAGCGATCGGACCGACCCTGGCTGCAGAACTTCAACTTCAACCTCGGTCAGATAAGACCTCCCCCGAGTGCCCAGTACAACCTTGGCTAGAAAAAGCAACCGTGTCAACCTCGGCTGGAGAACTTCAACTTCAACCTCGGTCAGAGAAGATCTCTCCCGAGCCACAGAGACAACCTCGGCTAGAGATAAGATCGGAGACAATCTCGTCCTAAGATCAGATCTCTCCCGAGCGCCCGTATCCACCTCGGCTGTAGGAGACAATGTTGCCCCCGATGAGCTCAACCTCTGACCTTGATCGCAGGAGACGAGGCCTACCTTAACCTTGGTTGGAGATGAGATCCCCCCGAGCTTCAAGCTGAACCAGCACGGAGCCCGGAAGAAGACTTTGGCAGTCGCCTTTTCTGCACTTCCTTCCTTCGAGTTTCGAACTCGAGAGTGGGGGGGCCACTGTTGGGGATAAATCCCGTTCCTACCGAAGTCTAGCCCAATGCCCTGCCTAATGCAACCAGTAGCCGCGGAAGAGCTTCAACGGACGAGCCTTAGCCGAACCCTTACAGCCGACCGAACTTCTTCGGACTTCCAGCGTCCAGACCAAACCCCTCCAGCCGGTCGAGCTGCCTAGCGACCGAGCTCCTCACCAGCGGCCGAGCTTCTCAAACTCCCAGCGGCCGAGCTCCTTCAAACCCCTTCAGCCAGTCGAATTGCTTAGCGACCGAGCTCTTAGAACTCTAAGCGATCGGACTTTAACGAAATTCTCCAGCGCCCAAACTCTTCAGCGGTCATCCCTCGGCCGAACTCCTCAAGCGACCGTCCCTTCAACCGATCGAGCTCTTTCGGACTCCCTCGACCGAGCACCTTCGGACTCCCTCGGCCGAGCTCCTCCGAACTCCTCTACTATTGAGCTCCTCTCGAGCTTTCCCTTCAGCCAAACTCTCCTATAAGTCCGAACTCCTCTGGATGATCTATCGCCATCAGTCTGCAACAGACAATAAGATCGGACGATATGGCCGCCGCCACTGGTGACATCACTCTCTTCGTAACCAGCCCCATGCGGCCCATGACCTGTCAGTATGGCTGTCACCATCCACCTGACGACGCCTTCCTCTCCATACCGAACTCCATTCTCTATCAGGCGGTATGGCCGTCACCATCAACTAAGCTCCGCCTATAAAGGACCCTCCAGATACGCAATCTCTGAACTCTGATCTCTAAGCTCTCCTCTTCTCCCCCAAGCTCCGGAACTCATTTTCGAGCACTCCATTCTTGTTGGCCAGAGCTGACTTGATCGTCGGAGGATCCTGCCGAAGCCACCTCCCATCGGCTCCGGACGGAACTTCATTTTGTAGATCCCCGACGGTGACCTCCTCGACCTCGACTCCAGCGACCTCCAACGATGATCAGTTTCTGCACCAATAATTAGTATATACATATTTCATGTACTCAACATACTTTTTCTTCTTTTTACAACATCAAAAAGCTCATAGGAAGAAACAAGAAGTCATCAAAATTAACATCAAAGCATTAAATTGATAAATATATTAAATTCATGAAATCAATTTAAATGAATCATCTTTCTTTTGAAAATTTATCCTTTGACTCAAAATAAGTTTCAAATATTTATTTTAATTTCATAAATTAGTTTGAATTTAAATATCATATGCTCTCCCTCTTTTTGAATGAATATGAATTTTTTAATAAGATTTTCAAATATGCACTTTTAAGCTTTAAGAAGAATAGAGTTTTTCAAAAGATTTGAATAAGAAATCAAGCATAATATATACTTTAATATTCAATCTTTTCTTTTCTTAAAAAAAATTAGTTAATGAAGTTCGAAAAAGATATGTATCGAGTAAAGTAAAATAAATAGTATCAAAACAATAGATAGTTATATTTTCAAATTCATTGCTTTAAGTAGAAATTATTTGAATATAAATAATTTATAAGAATTTTATAATATATCAAAAATTTAGTATCAAATTCAAATTATCAAATAATTTTCAAGATTAAGTTTAAAAATTTATTTCTTAGAGTAAGAATATATTTTTAAATTTAATTTAACTTCAACTAATTATCCAAAAATAAGATAGAGCAATCAAATCATGTAAATTAAATTAGATAATCACATGAAAGCTCTATTTAAGAAGATCATAAAGTAGTTGATTAAGAATTTATGATCAAAATTTATTTGTCTCAATACAAATTAGTCAAAATTTTCAATCAAATTAAGTTAGAAAATATCTCTTCATCTATTTTTCATACTTATAGCAAGATTAATTTACTTTTCAACTTTCCCTTCCTTTTTATTTAAAATCAAGCAAATTTAACATAAATTTAACCCCTAAATTCAGATTTTTCAAGTTTGAAAGATATTTTCAATTTTAAAGATTTTTTTAATTAAATAAATAATTTTTTCTTCTTATTTTTGCAAATAAAGTTATTTTAAAATTAAATAAAATTCAAAAGCATAAGAATCAATTGAGTGAGCTAAGAGCATTAATTAATTCAAATATCAATCAAATATAACATTTACTCAAGAAGACACCAAATTTTTCAAAAATTTACTCTTTATTAAATTCAAAGAGTGCTTACAAAAGAATGTATATAATAAAAATAAACATTAAGAGGATCAAAAGGTATGACATGTATATCTATAAAAAATATGTTTAAATTCAGATCTTCCTTATTATAAGAAATATCTCTCAATTAAGTTCAAAAAATATATGAAATTCTATGAATTTATCTCAAATAGTATCAAATCAAAAGTATATCAATGTGAAATAGATTTTAGATATTATATCTATTTTTTGTCAAGAATAATGCAATAAAATATAGGACAAAAACGATACCTGTTGGGGATAAACCCCGCTCCTACCGAAGTCCAATTCGATCCTCAGTCTAATGCAATCAGTAGCTGTGGAAGAGCTTCAACGAACGGATCTTAGCCGTACCCTTTCAGTCGGTCGAACTCAGCGATCGAGCTCCTTTGGACTCTCAGCGGTCGGACCGAACCCCTTCAACTGACCGAACTTCCAGCGACCGAGCTCCTTCGGACTCCCAACGGTCGAGATCCTTCGAACCCCTTCAATCGGCCGAACTGCATAGCGGTCGAGCCCCTTCGGACTTCCAGCGATCGAGCTCCTTCGAACTCCTTCAGCCAGCCAAACTGCATAGCGGCCGAGCTCCTTGGACTCCCAGCGGTCGAGCTCCTTCGAACCCCTTCAGCCGGTCGAACTGCTTAGCGGTCGAGCTCCTTCGAACCCCTTCAGCCGATCGAACTGCTTAGCGGCCAAGCTCCTTGGACTCTCAGCGATCAAACTTTAGCCGAACCCCTCAGCGATCGAGCTTCAATCGGACTCCCGCGAGAGCCAAACTCTCTCCGCGTCCTTCCAGCCAGACACCTGTAAGAGCCGAACTCCCTCCAGACATCCCCTTCGATCGAACTTCTTTAGAAGCCGGACTCCTTCCAGACATTTTCTTCGATCGATCGAGCTCCTTTCGAACTTTCCAGCGATCGAGCCTTAGCCGCATACCTCCAGCCAGATGCCTACGAAAGCCAAACTCCTTCCGAGCTTCCTCTTCAGGAGTCCGAATTTTTTTAGAATTGATATATGTCGAAGTCCACCAATCAATGCCTGCTTTTTTAGAATCATGGTTATTAAAGCTGGACGAACGATCACCATCAGTCTGTCACAGGCGACACTACAGGCGGCTCCGTCAGACCTCGAGCAGCCCACCACTGTCGGATGGTATGGCTGTCGCTTTCGATCTGACGATACCATCCTCTCCACATCAAATTCGGTGCAGTCTCGAGCGGCCCGCCAGCAGCTGCAGCTGTCACCATCAAGCTTTACCTATAAAAAGGACCCTCCAGATACGCTAACTCTAAGCTTTAATCTCTAAGCTCTCATTTTCTTCTTTAAGCTCTGCGGAACTCATTTTCGAGCACTCCATTCATGTTGGCCAGAGCTGACTTGATCGTCGAAGGGTCCTGCCGGAGCCACCCTCCATCGACTCCGGACAGGACTTTATTTTGCAGGTCCCTGACGATGACCTCACCTACCTTCACTCTAGCTGATTCCGACGATGACCAGATTCTGCATCAACAATACCATTGATATAGATGAATTGATTCGAATTAAATAATTTTGAGAATTTCGAATCATAAATCAATTTGAATTGATTTAGCAAATCAGTCAAGGCATACCATAAAGAGATTTTTAATTATTCTTCAAAAAGATCATCTCTTCATTTTTTTAAGAAATATCAAGTAATTAGATTCAAAAAAGATATATATTTTTAAATTTATCTTAAATAATATCATATAAAAAAAATAGCTATGTAGAATCAGATTTGAAACATAGAATATTATTTTCTTTTTATCAAAAAATAAATTAATCAAATACATGATAAATAGTGATACTGATTACTTAAAACTGAAGTTTTCTTTAAATATTTAGCTTTAAAGATAAATGATAATTTTCTTAAAATATCTTGCTTGATATCAACTTCAAAAGATTCAAGAAGATCATTTTTTAAATTTAATTTTTAAAATTAATAAATTCTCTTTTAAGATCAAAGAGGCAATCGAATCAATAATCAAAAAGGATATTCAAATCAATTTGAAGGATTAAAAAATAATCAATTAGAGGTATAAAAATCAAATAAATCTAGCATGATCAAATCAAGAAGAATCTAGATAATGATTCTATGGGATTTGATTCCATTAGAAAATTTTAAATTCTTAAGATAAAACTAAGATGCAATGCAAATTAACACTTCAAGCACTTGATCTTTTATGATTGAATGTCTTATCTTCAAATACTTAGGTCATATAATTTTTAGAAGAATTTTGATAGTTAAGTATCTTATGAGGGAATATCAAAATTTATTCAATTTATAAGTTTAGCAATTAAAATATTCATATCCAATTAGGTATCTTTTAATTTAAATTTATTAATTATAAAAATTGATATGGAAAAGCTATTATATCATGTTGAATTTCAAGATAATTTTAATTCATATCATAACATGATACTTAGAGAAGAGTACATTGATTTAAAAATCAAAGTATTCAAATTATTTCAAACATCAAAATCAATCACTCATACTAATCTTATCGAAATATGAAAAGTATTTCAAGCAAGTGAATATGATATGAAACCATATCAGTGAATTATTAAAATCAATAGAATTAATTAAATAAATATTAATTGTATGATGTGAGAAAAGTTTAGATTTTATCTAATAGCATCATCCATCCATTTTCATTTTTAAGATATCCATCAAAAGAATTTTTCTCCTTTAGTTTCATTGGATCCTTGGTATACCTGCAAAATTACTTCATAATTTTTGGTACACAAACTTTTTTGGATCCGTTGGAGTTGGTGCTTAAGATTCCTTTTAGAACTCAAATTTGCTTAACCAAAGTATGGCCAATTCTTTTAGAATTATATTCTAAAAATTTTATGACATACTTTGTTATATTTGAAACATACTATTGAATCATTTTTAAATAAGGCTCTAATAATCAAATTTTTAGTATGTTGCTATTTTCTTGAAGAATTAAAACTAGTTTCTATTTTATTGAAAATAATTTTATTATTATTATTTACCATAAATTGAAGATTTTGAAAGCTAAGGATAAATTTTTCAGTTATAGATTTCAAAATCTCAATCTTTTTTCTTAATTTTTTTATTTTCTTCCAAAAGTTATATTTTTTTTAGAAGATTTTCATTTTCTTCTAGAAAGAATTTTAAATTTTCATATTCTTTTTTCAGCTCAATATTTTTTTTAACTAAGAATTTTTTAGATTTAACTATATTCTTCTTTTTCTTAGTTAGAATTTTAATTTATTTTAAAAAAAATTTCTTTTCTTTGATCGTATTTTTCATATTTTTTAATAGATCTTCTTTTTCGCTCAAAATTTTATTTTTCTCTTCGATCAAAGATAAGTTAGATTTTTTAAGCTATTTATTTTGTAGCCTTATCTTTTTATATTCATCCATTAGATTATTAAAGGCTTCATATAATTCTTCAAAAATAAAATCAAAAGAGTTCTTAATATTTACCTCATTGTCATTGGCCATGAGGCAAGAATTTATAGCTCCTTCTTCTTCTTTCTCAATTTTCTTTTCCTTGCTTTGCTCCTCCATAATTGATGCTTTCTTCTTCTTTTATTTTTCTTCTTTTTCTTCTTTTCATCCTCATGAGACATGAGGCATAGGTTGGGGTGAGCTTTCTTTTCTTCTTAAAAAATTAATTCTTCCTAATGCAAGAAGAAATTAGATTGAACATATTTAAGTCTAAAGAGCAATAAAGCATGTTTATAGCCTTAGCATTTAGATGCATTGATTTTCTATCAATAAATAATATATTTTGCATATGAGGATCATTGATAATAATCTTCCATAGATTATAATCATATGCTTGAATGAAGATTTTTATCCCAGCTTTTCAATAAGAATATTTGAACCATCAAACAATGAAGGTCTATCTATAGAATGTCCATCATTAAAAAAAAGTTTATTTTGGGTTGTCAAGATTTTTTACTTTTTAACCACTATGTTAATAATTAAATATTAGAGCACCTGCTCTGATACCAATTATTGTCCAGAGGTAGCAATCCAAGAAGAAGAATGAATTGAGTTCTTATAAAATTTTAGTCAAATTTAAAATCTCTAAATAAGTATATGCTCTAAATTAAACTAACTATAATATTTATGGTAAATATGCAATGTGTAGCAGCAAAATTAAAAATAATGAGATAATGCAAGTATGTAAAATAAATAAGTAAAGTAAGAAAGTAAACCAAGCAATCACACCATAAAGATAAAGAGATTTATAGTGGTTCAGAGCAACCCGCTCCTACGTTCACTTTCTAAGCACTTCTTTAAAATTTTATTATAATCTATCCTTGATTATAGTGTGTTTATTTTTTCAAGCTCACAAACAAATCTAGTTGATTTTTTCAAGAGCACCAACCAAAATCTTACACTATTAATTTTTTGGATTCACTAATAATCTAGTTGATTTTTCGGACTCATCAACTAAAATTTATAAGATCCAATTCTGGGCTTGGACAAGCCTAATCTTCAAGTTTCTTTTTTCTAAAGAAACTTATAAAGAAAACAAAATTACAAGAATGAAAGTTTTTAGCTCAAAATGAAAATAGAGTTTAAACTCTTTAAATCCTGAAGAAGAAGCTGAATGATTGCTCTTTTGATGCTTCACTTTTCTTTAAATGATGCTTGAGAGATTATGCTAGATGTTGGAGAAGATATCTCTCGAAAGTCTTCTGATTTCACTACTTGGTTTCTTTCTTTTTTCTCTTCTTTTGATGTGTAATAAAGCTCACTTAAATCTGAAAATGATTTCTCTCTTAATCCCACTTATTATTGCTTCCAAATTGATTCTCCATCTTTAAATATTCTGGGAGATGGTTGGAGAGTGAGTTCTAACTATTGGAAGCTCTGAAATAGCCATTAGAGATAAAAAAAAAATAGCCATTAAAAGAATTACAGAAACTAGCTATTAAAGGCTGTTAAACTCCATCGAGCTGACTCGGATTTGGTTTAGAGCTGGCTCAAACTGCAGACTAGAAAAAATCAATTTTCTTTTATCCTGAGAGAGCTGGCTCAAATAGCAAAATAGAAAAATATCTTTTCTGCCATCCTAAGAGATTAGTTGGCTCGAATCAAAATAGAGCCGGCTCGGCTGCATGCCAAATCAAAGTATCAGTCCTATTTCATGCCAGAACTTGCTCTATTCTTAGGCAGGTCAACTCTAAACTTTTCAACTTCATTTTTCTTCATTGTTTGACCTTTCAAACTTAAATTTTTTAGCCCCAAATCTTTCAAATGATATTTATTTCTTCATCTTTTATTTTTTTTATAATAAGCCATCTAAATTTATGAAAAAAAAAATTTAAGTATTTTGATATGGCATATTGAAAGAATTTATTCTTGAGATAAATTTTTCATTTTGGATACTTGAAAAATCCTACACACATTCTTTAAACACGTGATTAGATACATAATATACTCAAAATTTGACAATCATCAAAATTAATCATGGGGTCAACACCATCTCTTCTATTTATAGAATATGATCCACTAATTTTTGCTTTTGCAATTCAATATACTTTATTTGGTTGTTATTACTCCTTGCTAGTTGGGCAAGGAGGCGAGTTTAACTTTGATTGACATTGGCATTGAAGAAATAGGATGGATATAAGATAAAAGACGGGGATTGACCCCTTCTAATATTAAAGGAAAGAAGAGGAAAAGTGTTGGCACTCAAAAACCGACCTAATGGATGGACAAGCTGATCGGTTAAATTAGAGTGCAACACAGTGTTAGAATTGTTCTACAAGCAGAGAAAACAATTAGGGGTTTACCAAACCTATCCGACGAGAGATCCACCTCTTAAGTTGGATAGAATTTCAAGAGAAAATGGGAGAAATAAAAAAGAGATAAAGGTATAAGAGTATAGTAATCAAATTTCTCTTCATACATAGGGTCCTTGTGTCTAGTATTTATAGAAAAGAGGATGCAAATCTGCACATTGGTACCACTCGATCCGTGAATGTGCAGTTGAGCTCTTTCTATATCTACTAATTATGATGGTTAGAATATTTTTTTTCAGGTACATCATGATTACATGCTTTTCTCACCTGCTAATGTAGTCGATTACGAATTCCTTTTCAAGCACTTTGAGTTGTAATAGATTATATTGATTATTTGAAAATTTGATTGACCTTTAATTTTATTGGACATGCGTCATCATTTGGTTGATGAGCTAAGTTGTCGAGTTTTAAGGGATAGCTAATCCAAGCTATATCAAAGAGCATTATACCATTGGCATCATGAGCATCCCATCTAAGAACGAAAAACTTATAGAACATGGTGACAAGACCTTTTCCTTGCCATCACATGAATGGGTGAACTGCAATTCTGATCCACAAAACACACCATAGAGGAGGGATCATGCTACAACAATAACTGCACCATCTCCTACTTTCTCCAGGACTCGACTCTGCATGGTGAAATGTAGTCCTCCTTACGTCATCTGCTTTCCAACCAATTTCACAAATTCTTCAAGAATTTCTGACAAAGATTAAATGATAGCAAAAATAGGTACATGCCCTTATGAAATAAGTGGATGCAGGATCTAAGTCTTCATACTGCATGCCTTTTGTAACACATGAATGTTAATATGTTTTCTCATCCTCAAATTAAATATCCAAGCTCTTGATCCATCAAAGTATCTTGAAATAGATAGAAGGGGACCATTAGAATGATAATCAGTAGCTTTTTAATTTTTGCTTAATAGGTTACATGATATAATAGTTTACCTTCAAATGGATGTATAACAGTGAATTGAGAACTTAAAAAAGATGGCCAAGTTTTTTTTTTTTTTTTTTGGGGTATATGCAGGCGATCACGTCACTTTAGTATAGAAAATAAAAGATTGTGCAGAGCCTGTGGGTAGGCGTTATCCTATCATCAAGTCCAGTCTTTAGTATGCTTGGCAACAAATGATGCAACCCAGTCTACCATGCTATTCACCTTCTAAAAAATATGCTAAACAGATACCACAATGGAATGATGAAGGACACTTCAGATGTCGTGGAGGAGTGGATGAGCCTCCACATGCTTTGCCTTATCCTGGATCTAGTCGATGACTATGGTGGAATTATTCTAGATGAAAATTTTCTCTGTGTCTATAGCTACTACTTGATGCAGATGATACATATCCAAGCAACATGAAGCTGAATTCAAGACCATTGAAAGTGCCAGCGAATGGCTCAATGACCATTTTAAGACGGGATGAGGAGGTGGAATCAGCTTCTCTTTTGCATTGAAGATTTGAGGGAATTGAAGGATGAGAGGAGTGCTGGGAACAACGATGGTGACAGAAAAGGGCCCTCTAAATGTAGTTAGTGATGAAAATTGCCACGTCCTGCAACATGATGATCACTTCATCACTAACTTGGAAAATCTGCAATTAATCAGCTTTAGTTTCCTGTACATAAAAAGAAAAGTATAAAAAAAACTTAACTATTTACCGATATCATAGGGACATTATAAAGCACAATGGCAATGCAAATACCTATATTAACAGAATATTCAATGTTAAACTATAAAGTTCATCTAGAACTTGGAAAGTTGGGATGTGCTTGATATGTGAGCATTAGTATATCAAACAATTCTCCGCCATTAGCCATTTGTAGGATATACCAAAAATGAACTGCTGTAACAAAATCCATTGTACAATTGCAGATCTGCAACCTCTTTCATCACTCAGCCCTACCGCTACTAACACAATCTCTTTTATCACTCCCAAGAACACTTGCTCTCAAACTAGAACTCCAAAGTCATGTCCAAAGCAACAATAACATGACCATCAGAAGTATCTCAAGGATGATGGCCAAGAAAAGTGCATCTAGATCTTTAGTTGCTTTTACCTCACTAGTGTCACAATTATTCATTTCAGGCCAACATTGAGGGTTCCGAACAGCAATTAGTTTGATAACAGCATTAAACTATCGGCATGAATGTTAGGGATGGCAATGAGTTAGGTATGGTCGGATAGACTAATATCCATATCCGTTTCATAATTAAAAATTTTATATCCATATCCATCCTGTACCTGCCTCGAATGAGGTCCGATTGGGTTAAGTGGTGGTGCGGATCGAATAGATACGAGAGATTGAGTCAAACTGGATAAAAATTTTATCATGCAAATATTATAAAATGATTCTAAATTTGAAAGAAGAGATTTATATCAAGGTTATGTCATGTTAGATTTAGGATGAAAAATACTATTATCCATATTTGACTTGAATCTGCTTTAGATATTTTATCTAGAACTCATATCCATTCTAGATTTTAATTGGATTAAGTAAAACCTAGAGTCAGGTTGAGTGCAAGTCCTTGATACAATTGCCATCCCTAATAAATATTAGAACTATTTAATGTTGATTGCCATATCTATCATATACCATGAAAGCAAAAACTAAGAGAAAGTGGGATAGCAATTTAAGCTATCTATATAAGCACAAACTTATCGTCCATGAATGCCATATGGATAAAAAAAAATTATAAAATATTATTTAATTAAATAAAAAAATTTATTATGTTATTAAAGAATTGAATTGAAGCTCATATATGCAAATTAAATGATGTGATTAAAGTCCACTCTTGCAATAAAAAAATTATTTTTATAATTAAATAATGTAATAAAAAAGATAGACTAATATTAGAAATTTAAATGAACATGATTTTATCATATTTATTTATTAATTTAAAAAAAATAATTATTTTTTAAAAAAGAGTACTGACATGACCTAGAGTCCGTAAGTAACATGCGGGCTCAAAACTAGTTAAGACTAAAGAACTGCAAAATTGTTCCTCTAGCAACTTCTTTTCCCGTTCTTTTGCTTGCCTTTTCTTTCCAGGAGCATTTTCCTTCCACATGGATTATACCCTCCAGTCTCTCTATAAATGTAATTTGCTGCTTACCAAACCATCAAAAATATCATTGTAACCAGGCTGTATGGAATTTTACCAGCTGGAGTCTTGTCCGAAAGACTGACAGCAACAAGAATCCAAAAAAATACCCCTGCTCCCTATCTTATATTAGCATAATGATTTAATGTTTACCAACTCCCTGCCACACAAAATAGACATCCAGCAGTTAGTATGCATAAGATAAGCTTCAGAAGACGGAAAAGCAGAAAAAAAAGGTTAGTATGCATAAGATAAGCTTCAGAAGACGAAAAAGCAAAAAAAGCAAAAAAAAAAAAAAAAAAAAAGAGTCATTTGATTCCACTTCACAGACCTCGTTGGATAAGGTCAAAACCCAGATGCTTCATATAAGAGAACCTACAAACTAAATATCTTTATACACTTTAATTGCTTAGTGGTAGTCTGCCTCATTCATAATCACATATGTTCTAATTCTGGTTATAAACAAACACCAATAGAACGTCCTACAAAGATAAAGTGAAAAAAAATAAAAAAATAAGATACAAACAATTAGCATCACCTCCAGTAGTTGGCTTCCAAATAGGAAATAGTTTTTCCACTATTATTATAGCTTAAAACAGGAAAAAAAGGAATAAAGGACATAAATTCCGAAAACTCAGTATGATACATACCATGACAAGCAACATCAATTTAATTCAGAATCATGGCATTTTAAACAAGGCCACATTTGGCACTTCAAACCAAACTGAGTTTAATGGAAATAATTCATATGTGCCCACTTTCTACCAGGTTTCCACCACCACAAAAATTTTGAATCCATGAATAAAGAAAGTGAACATCTTTGTCATAGCATGATCTCCATCCTATTGCAGAGAAGGACTAAAAAGAAATGCATCACATCTGTCACCTCTTTACAATTGATGGGGCAAGCGGCAATGAATTAAGCCCTTATCTGTGACTAATAAGCTGCAGCAGTTCTTCTATGTTGTGGAAGCTGAAATCCAGAACTTTTCTCACAGAAGACATGCCATCAGCTCTGTCCTTTTTCAGGCTAATACTAGCAGCTGCTATAGCAATCTGTGATTTCCTTGTTGCTTCAAATGCACAATGTACATCACTTGTCTGCAGTCAAAATTATTTAGGATGCATTTAGCTTCCTTGTTAAAGCCATTAATAGTTACACTGGAGGTATATATTTCAGTTGTCTTATTTATGAGAAAAGAGCAGAACACATGTCCATATGTACCTATAATAATAAAAAAATCCAACCACTCTATATCAACTTTTAGCTAGAGCCAATTTAGGAAGCATACTTGCTGCCAATTTCATGAAATTCTGAAAAACAAGATTTTGTTCATGAATTTACGGTGACACCATGCATATACGTACATATTTTCTATGAAGCATGGAAATAGAAATATGGACATGGACACAGTATGAAATGGAACCATGGATATTGCCAATGCGACAAATCTTGGAACAGATAGCATATGGCTGAGATTTGACAAGAATTTTTTTTTTTAAAAAAAAAATCTCTACATATATTTAAAAAATCCTTCATAAAGCATAATGAGTTCTCATGATATCATAAAACATAATGCTGTCAATTTCTTGAAAATATTTAAGTCCAAGTTCATGTTCTCAGGCTGCTGAGGGTATGTATTATTGGAAAAATGGGTTATAACATGGATAACCAGCCAACTTTATGATTAATTTCAAGTAGAACCCACAAGTTATTTTGGGTAATATAAAGTTGTGTTATAATTTTTAATATGTGAAGATTATGAATATGAAATTATATTGCTAAATTCATACTTATGGAAATAAAAAATTGGGTGCAAAGTTACTTAGTTGATATGAATGAAAGATGTAAGAAATGTGGAGTGAGTTAATCCCACGTTGAAAAGTAACAAATGTGAAGTTGTGTTTATAAGTAAATACGTAGAAAGCATATATTGGGCCCCAAATGAGGAGTTGTTTTTATATATCAACACAAAGTGAGAAAGAACACAACACATGCATGCTCATGTGAAAAATAAAATAATTTATTATTATTATTTTATTTATGACTTTTCAAGGAGGTATTTGTGTATATGCAATTTAAAATTTAAATTTTTATACGTACCGGTTCATACATATACAAATACTTATGAATATATGTATATACATTAAAAGGTTATGACTAATCATGATGAGACCCATGTCCATTCACAAAGAGACACGTATAGGTTTAGAGGCACATACAAATCTATAAATACATATGTTAGCATTCTTTGTAATTAAGTTTTTAGAGAGTTTCTATGCATCACGTTTCTTACTTCTTCTTTTTTTTTGTTATTATCATTAAAAAAATCCTACCATATATTGGTTCGCTAGGCTTATGAATTGTAGTGTTATATTTATAAGTGTTTGATCATTTTATCTTGAGAGACGTTCATCATAAATTGTGAGTACCAGTGCGAGACGAATTAGTATTAAGGACATCGAGTAAAACTCTAGCCTTAGTCATCTCTAATTCATCATTACTGTCAACACCATCGATAACTGCAATACTGCTAAAATCGTCAATATACTGCAGACAACGTTCTTAAGACTAACTCGCATCTTTTGTTGGCGATTCTGTTCGGTCGAGATGGCGTCCGCTACAATTCCATCTACTACTTTTGTGAAGCCTGAGAAGCCAAAAAAATTCACTGGAACTAACTTCAAAATGCGGCAACAAAAGACGCTATTTTATTTGACCATATTCAATTCGGTCAAGGTTTTGAAAGAAGAAGCCCCTACTCTAAAAGGTGGTGAAACGGACAAGCAAGTTGTGGCTGCCGTTGATGCATGAAAATATTCAGATTTCTTATGCAAAAACTATATTCTGAACGGGTTGGAAAATACACCATACAACGCGTACAGTCCCATTGCTACTGCCAAAAACTTATGGGAATCTTTGGACAAGAGATATAAGACGGAAGATGCTGGTCATAAAAAGTCTGTGGTCGGTAAATTTCTGGATTACAAGATGGTTGATTCCAAAACAGTCATGGATCAACTGCAAGAGCTTCAAATCATTCTTCATGACATCCATGCTGAGAAGATGTCTTTCAGTGAATCCTTTCAAGTGGCAGCCATCATTGAAAAACTGCCACCAACCTGGAAGGATTTTAAGAATTACCTCAAACATAAATGCAAAGAAATGGATATTGAAGATCTCATTGTGAGGCTGCGTATTGAGGAAGACAATAACAAGAACAACAATAAGTCTGTAAATAGGTCCACAGAGCTTAAAGCAAACCTTATGGAAGGACAGACCAGCAAGAAAACTTCTAAGAAGAGGAAGTACTTGGGTGATGGCCCCACACAATAGAAATCCAAGAAATTCAATGGTAAGTGCTATGTGTGTCAGAAACAAAGACATAAGGCTAAGGATTGCAGGTCCAAGAGAAAGAAACCAAAGGATCAAGCAATGTGACTGAGGATACTTTATCCTAGGAAGTCTCTGATCTGATGCTGTCTACTATGGTCTTTGAGATCAATGTAGTTGATAATCCCAGAGAGTGGTACGTTGACACTGGTGCCACCAGACATGTATGTGCTGATAAGAGCATGTTTTCCTCTTATACAGCAATTGGTGGCACAAAATTGTTCATGGGCAATTCTGCAACTTCAGAGATGGTAGGTCTGGACGAGAGGGTTCTGAAAATAACTTCAGGCAAGAAACTCACTCTCATCGGCATGCTACACATGCCTGATATTCCCAAGAATTTAGTTTCTGGCTCATTGTTAAACAAACATGGGTTCGAGATGGTCTTCGAATCCAAAAAATTTGTACTTTCCAAGAATTGTATGTTTGTGGGCAAGGGTGCTTAGAGAATGGGCTATTTAAAATGAATATTATGCCTGTACTCAGAAACTTTGATGATAATAAAAGTTCAACTTCTGTTTACTTGCTGGAGCCTTTTTGTTTGAGGCATGGTCGGTTAGGCCACATATATTAATTTTAATTCATTAAAAAAAGTTATGAATTTAGAATTATTGCCTAACTATCATATAGATACAAATTATAAATGTGAAATATGTATTGAAGCCAAATTAGCTAAAACACCATTTTACTTTATCGAAAGGAACACCGAACCTTTGAATTTAATTCACAGTGATATCTATGATTTAAAATTTGTGCCAACTAATAGTGGAAATAAATATTTTATTATTTTTATTGATGATTGTACAAGATACAGTTATGTCTATTTACTTAAAAGTAAAGATAAGACCTTAGAAGTGTTTAAGCACCATAAGACTGAAGTCGAGAATAAACTTAGCAAAAAGATAAAGGCAATAAGAAGTGATAGAGATGGAGAATATGAAACACCATTTGGTGCATTCCATCGAGAACATGGTATTGTTCACCAAACAACTGCTCCTTATTTGCCTTGATAAAATGGTATTGCTGAACACACAAAAATAGAACATTAAAAGGAATGATGAACACCATGTTAATCAGTTATGGTTTACCTCAAAATTTGTGGGGGGAAGCAATACTCTTCATATGAATTATGGAAAGGAAAGAAATCTTCTTATGAATTCTTGTGTGGGTGCTTAGCTAAAGTAGCAATACCTAAACCCAAAAAGATTAAAATAAGGCAAAAACTATTGATTGCATATTTATTGGTTATGCACATAACAGTAGGGTATATAGGTTCCTTGTATGTATGTCTGACATTCCTAATATACATGTAAATATGATTATGGAATCAGGGAATGCCTCATTTTTTGAATATATCTTTCTTAATAAAGGTGTGTTAGAGGAGAGTTCTAAAAAGAGAGTTTATGATACTGCAAGTAGTAGTCATTAAGATAAAGATCTTGAAGATGAACCTAGACACAGTAGGAGGACTAAGGTTGCAAAATCTTTTGGTTCTAATTTTCTAACATATATGTTAGAAAATGAACCTTGGACCTTTAAGGAAGCAATGTTACCGGTGCTTCTTTTTAGAAAGAAGTTATCAATAGTGAAATTGAATCCATAATACAAAATTGGACTTCGAAATTGGTAGATTTACCATCAGGTATAAAGCCTTTAAGGTGTAAATGGATTTTTAAACGAAAATTAAAGGCTGATGGATCAATTGAATTTATAAAGCAAGATTAGCACTTAAAAGGCTTTAAACAAAAAGAAGGTCATGATTTTTTTGATACTTATTCACCGGTCACTCGAATAACATCCATAAAAATGTTAGTTGCGATAGCAACAATAAATAGTCTTAAAATTTATCAAATAGATATAAGATGGCTTTTTTAAATGATGAATTAGAAGAAAAAATTTATATATAGCAACATGAAAGATTCATTACTCTCGGTCAGGAGAAAAATGTGTGCAGACTTATCAAATCTTTATATAGATTAAAACAAGCATCAAAGTAATGGCATGTAAAGTTTCACAAGGTAATATTGTCAAATGATTTTAAAATAAATGAATGTAATAAATGTATATATACCAAAAATACACCAAAAGAATATGTCATAGTGTGTTTATACGTAGATGATATGTTAATAATAGGTAGCAGTATTGACATGATCAAAGCTACCAAGAAAATATTGACTAAATAATTTGATATGATTGCAAATGTTATCTTGGGGATTAAAATTTCTAAAATCTCTAATGGATTAGTGTTGTCTCAATCTCATTATATTGAAAAAATATTGAAAAAGTTCAATCAATATGATACTAATCCTATTAAGTCCCCATGGTAGATGTAAATTTACATCTTGCTAAGAATGCAGGACAACCCATATCTCAATTAGAATATTTACGTATAATTGGCAGTTTGATATATATTATGAATTGCACACATCCTGGCATAGCCTTTGCAGTTAATAAATTGAGTAGATTTACAAGTAATCCAGGTAAAAATCATTGGAAAGCATTGATTAGGGTGCTTAGATATCTTAAATATATCTTAAATTATGGATTATATTATATAAAATATCCAGCAGTACTTAAGATTATAGTGATGCAAATTGGATATCAAACATCAAGAATACAAAATCTACAAGTGGATATGTATTCACAATTGGAGGTGGAGCAGTATCCTGAAAATCTTCTAAACAGAGTTGTATAGCTAGATCCACAATGGAATCTAAGTTTATAGCTTTGGATAAAGCTGGAGAAGAAGTAGAATAGCTTTATAATTTTTTAGAAGATATTCTATATTGGTCTAAACCTATCTCTACAATATGCATATATTGTGATAGTCAATCAGCTATTGCTAGAGCATAGAATAAGATGCATAATAGTAAATCAAGACATATACATCAAAGACATAATACCATAAAATAGTTACTTGAAAATGAAATTATATCCATTGATTATGTTAAGTCCAAAGACAACCTTGTGGATCCATTAACTAAAGGTTTGTCAAGAAATCAAGTAAATTATTTTTTTGAGGGGAATAGGGTTAAAGCCTATGATAAAAGAAACTTCATAATGGATACCCAACCTAGTATATCGGAGATCCCAATATCTATGTTCAAAAGGGAAAACTAAATTATAGGGTTCAGTATAGCATTTGAAATTTCAATTCCTTACCATTTCTATAAAGATTAATGCTGCCTACGAAGAGTGATTCTTATATCATGGCTATCATGTGGGGGTATAGCAGGATACTCTTAATAAAAATTACTTATATAAGAGTGAACTGGGCTAATTCTATGAGAATTTTTAAGACTTTAATTCTCTAGAGCACTCATGAAGCCAGGAGTTGTTCAGCGCCAAAATGAATACAACTACGAAACCAATAACGTTTGGAAAGAAGTTGTGTGAACACTAGCCATTATTTTGATTTACATTGATGGCTGAATAGTTTAAGACATCATGTTCACTGATTAGTCGGTAATTCCGATAGTGTTTCATTAAAAAAGGTTCAAAGCCACAAGCTATCTATCTTGATACAGCTTCATTCCTCCAATATACTCTCTCAAGTGTCTACATTTAAAAAATAAATATATATATATTTTTGTGGGGGATAGATCTAATGAGACAATTTTCATTCATACGAAGGATTGTTGGAAAAATGGATTATAACATTGATAACCAACCAACTTTATAATTAATTTAAAGTAGAACCCACGAGTTATTTTGGGTGATATAAAGTTGGGTTGTAATCTTTTATGTGAAGATTATGAATATGAAATCATATTGTTAAACCCATACTTATGTGAATAGAAAATTGTGTGTAAAGTTACTTAGTTGATATGAATGAAAGATGTAAGAAATGTGAAATGAGTTAATTCAATACTGAAAAATTACAAATATGAAATTGTGTTTATACGTAAATATGTAGAAAGCATACCGGGGAGTTGCTTTTATATACGAACACAATGCGAGAAAGAACAGAACACACATGCAGTCATGCAAAAAATAGAATAATTTATTATCATGATTTTATTTATTACTTTTCAAAGAGGCATTTGTGTATATGCAGCTTTTCGTTTGAAATTTAAATTTTTGTACGTACCTGTTCATACAAATACAAATACATATGAATAGGTATATACGTTGAAAGGTTGTGATTTGTATCCATTCACAAAGAGACACGTACAGGTCTAAAGGCAAAACAAATCTATAAATACATGAATTAGCATTTTTTTGTAATTAAGTCTTCAAAGAGTTTCCATGCATCATGTTCCTTATTTCTATTTTTTCTTTTCGTCTTTATCATTAAGAGAGTCCTACCATATATTGGTTCGCTGGGCTTATGAATTATGGTGCTACTTTCATAAGCATTTGATCATTGTATCCTGGGAGATGTTCGTCGTAAGTTGTGAGCACCAGTATGGGACGAATTAATCTTAAGGACATAGAGTAAAACTTTAGCCTCGGTCTTTTTCTAATTCGTCATTACAGTCAATATCATCAATAACTGCAATACCGCCAATACTGCAGAACATGTATATGTTGTTTCATTCTCCTTATTTATAGGGGGTTGTGGATAATAAGATATATTTTAACAAATAAAAATTATTTAAGTAAATTGGTATGCCTATTTCTCATCCATCAAAGTTCCATAAAAAATCTATAATGGCATGACTTCCATGGCTGAGCAACCGCATGACATGGGCATGATTGCAAGTAGTTATAACATTATTGCCGACAACCTGAGGAGAACCAACACCTATGGATGTTGTAGCCTTATCTAGCATACCATGAATGTTTAAATTATTCACATCTATGATCTATAAAGAAGGTGGATGTTGCTTTCTATGCTTTAGAATGATATTTTTGTTTTCTATTTTAATTTTTAAAAAATATTTTTTCTGTGTTCTGTGGTCTTCAACGCAATCAACTCTTTTATAAATATCTTTTTTTTGTTAATGAAGATGGATAGCTGATCTATTCCAGCTTCTCTACTTTTATATATATATAAAAAAAAATTATCAATATTTAAAGTAGAAGAGGACGGAGGCTCACCTATGATAAAAAATGGACAATTGTCAACATTCAAGCATGTGATTTCACTAGAATAAGAAGGGTGTATAAATCAAATAACAGGCATAAATGAAAATAATGTGAAGTAATGATTGAATGCCAAGATGGAAAACATGGAAAAGAAACATTAAGGTAAAAAATACAACTAAGAGGGGAAAGAAAATGGAGATTAACAGTAGTGGCAATGTGATATATTATGCATGATGACCATTGATAGTTAAATATTCCTCTTTTAATGAGAACAGACTTTTTTTTTATCGCAAAATAATGAGCTTAACCATTGACAGAAATATATATATATAAAGATATGCATAAAAAAAGCAATACTCCTTTCTTAAATCTTCGGCAAATTAATGATTGTTGCTCGTTATCTTGAAAGGAACTCAGCGTTAATTGGTAAGGAACTAGCCTTGGCAAATTCATATCTATTCCATGAAATCAATGAGAACCGACAACACCTCTTGTGCACCCATTCTAGTGAAACCAAATGTCACCTACAGCTTCACGAACTCAGCCATTTGCACCTTCAACATGACCTGATGCACAAAGACATGGACACTAATATTTCCATCGGCAAATAAAACTATTTAAAATTTTCAAATAGACAGAATCCCACTAGCCTATTGTTGGAGTTTGTGACAAGATTCTAGCAGTTCATGGTCCAACAAATGATGAATTATATTCATGACAAATACTGGTAGCAATGCTCATTTCTCAAGGTTAACAAAAACTAGAAGTGCAGGCTTACGTTGGTGGAACTTCATGGTGAGAGATCTCGAGATTCTGCGGTAGATTAAGAAGATATTTAGTTGAAAAAAGTTAGGATTTGGAATTAGAATGAAAATAGATGATTTCCAATGCAATCATATGGTTAGGAGGAGTTTTATCCTGATTTCGATTCTAATTTCGCATAGAATCGGAATAGTCTAATCTAGCTATCTAAAGCAAAATCTCTATTCTTCTCTAAAGATTCAAATTTTTATTTTGATTTTGATTCCGATTTTAATTGTGACTCAAATACTTCGAAAGATGTGGTCATTCCGATTTCAATTTCAATCCATTTCCATTTTAATTTTGATTGCAAACCAAAACTCTTCTAAATATAAAATATTTTATATATTCTATTTTTATTCAATTCAAGTAAAGAGTTGCTTGTTGCATGATTTGCTTGTTCACTCCGGCATACACAGCAATCCAACGAAAAGACAGAGTATCTCGATGGTTGATGGTTGCTATGCAGAGTGAAATTAGATTTCAATTTTTTTTTAATTTTTTTATAAAAAAAAGTAGAAGAAGACTAAAATGAGTCCAATATTTTAATTAATTTTAATTGATTTTGCTCCCCATTGTTTTAATTTTTGCTCCATATTGCATGTTGGAGCAATGATTTCTACACCGCATGTGGTATAGAAAAAATGACGTGAAGTGCACCAGATAATCCTATTCTAACACGTAGCTTTTCAATGTGTATTTAATATTCTGCAGCACTCAAAAATTTGGATGATGAAAATATTCTTTTTCAAAAATTATGACATCCATTCATAAAAATTATGACACCTCTTCACAAAATTATGATACCACTGCAGAAAAAATAGTATTTTATTTAGGATATCATGATTTTTATGAATGAATATCATAATTTTTGTGAAAGACATAATACGATGAAAAAAAATAAATAATGAATATATGTAAAAAAAATATTATGATACTTCTTCACAAAAATTATGACATTCATTCATAAAAATTATGACACTCCTTCACAAAACTATATTTTCTGTAGGGGTGTCATAATTTTGTGAAGGAATGTCATAATTTTTGTAAAGGAGTATCACAATACGGTGGAAAAAAAATATTAGATATATATGAAAAGAATATTATGATATTTCTTCATAAAAATTATGACATCCATTCATAAAAATTACGACACCCTTTCATAAAACTATATTTTCTGCAGAGGTGTCATAATTTTATGAAGAGATGTCATAATTTTTGTAAATGAGTATCATAATTTTTGAAAAAAGATATTTTTATCATCCAAAATTTTGAGCACCACAAAACATTAAATGCACATTGGAAAGTGGTGATTACATATTTCAATAGGATTATCTGATGCAATCCACGTCAGTTTTTCTACATCGCAAGCGATGTAGCGAGAATTACTCTACATGTTGTTGAGGTGCACCGCTGGCGCGGATCGTCACATCATGGGGCTCAAGTAAGGAGGATAGAAACTTAACATGTCAGCATGGGAAGTCTTGCCTGAGAATCGTTTGGTTCGTGGGTAGAGGTGGAAGAAAAAATATGATTAATAAAAAATAAAAATATATTATATTTAATTAAATTTTTTAAAAATAAATAAAAGATAACTATCAGAAATGCAAAATTTTAATTTTTATAAAAATTAAGATAATTTATTTTGTTTTAAAAATATTCTTAGGCTTTGAATAAAATGGGATAATGTATGCTATTTTATTAAAAATATAATATGTATAACTTTATGAGAAAAATATATGTTTAATCAAATATAAATCATTATAAAATAAATCATTTTTTTCATATTTAATCAAATATATAAAAATTATTTTTTCAAGTACCATATTTTTAGATATTATTTTTTTAAAAAAATTAATAAAAACTAAGCTTAAGTTCTCCATCAAATCTATTGCTCTAATATCATAAAATATTATGCTCCAAATCCGAGATATAATATGGCTATGCTACTAAGAAATACCATCTTTGATAATACGAAGTCTATCAATCATAATTATCTAAAACCTATCACAAATATAATATAATAAAATATTCAATTCCATCCTTCATCAAGAAAATAGATCAAAATGGTTCTAGAACATCTAAATTCACAATCAAAAAAACCAAACCTATATCTCAAAATTCATAAAGAGTCAATTACATATCCATAATCATTAAATGAACTACAAAATTTTCAAGCTTGGCGAATCTCCAAGCTTAGATCTTTCGTTATTCCTATCTTATTCCTTTGTAAAAAAAAAAAAAGAAAGAGATATGAGCTACACCAGCTCGGTAAGTAAAACCTATACTTTCTTACTGGATTAAACATAAATTTTTTCATGATAATACAATATTTAAAAAATAATTATTATTATAAAATAAAGTATATATTTTATAGAGCATATTATAAAATAACTCATAAAATAATCATGCATGTATAAATCATAAAATTTTGTAAATATGATTTATATATCGTTCTTATTATGTGTTCATATCATATTTCAAAATATTGCTCATATATATTCGTGCTAAAATTATTTTGTACTTATGATAGAGCCATATTTCTTAATCGATAGAATTTTTATTTCATACGCCAACTATATACCCATTGATCGAGCTATGTTTTTTATGGATGTTAGCTCCAGATGTCGACCTTTCTAATTTTAGAGATTCATTTATAGCTATATGAGAGCTTTTGAAATTTTTATATCTTTTTCTTAATATATATATACATAGATAGAAAAATAATAAAATTCATGCTTTATAAATATGTTATTTTCATAAAACATATTCAAGGAATCAATGATCATAATAAAATATATTTTTTCATATCTCATATGCTGATTCTTATTTTATGAAAAATATGTATCAATAATAGAATATGATAATTTAAAAATAATTAAGTAGCGTAAGATCTACTTACCTTACTCGCCTTAGATGTTTAGACTTCGTTAGATGAATCAAGTAATCCTATTTAAAATATTAAATTATAACTAATTTTTATTTTATAAATTTAATAAAATTAAATAAAAAATAATTTGGGGTCATCTTGTCGAAATTAATAATGGATCCCTATAAAAAAAAGATATGATTCGATATAAGATCATAGGTCTTCTTAGAGAGAGAAAGCAGGTGAAAAGAGAGAAAGTAAAGAGAGAAAATAATATTTAAAGTTCCATTAACATCTAGAGAGAAAAAATAGGAAGAGAGAGTATAGAGAAAATTTTTTTTAAAGACACAAGAGAGAGAAATTCTCTCTCCCCTTCTTCTTCTTTTCTTTTTCTTTCTTCTTTTCTTGGCCGAATAGGAAAACAGGGGGTATGATGGCTCATGGCCGAAAGTCCGATCGCGATGGAGCAAGGGACAGCCAGTGCCAAGCGATCGGCCAACAACAAAACAAACTCAAAAAAATAGTGGATTGTCTTTTTTCTTATGTTTTCTCTGGTCATTGGCCAATCATCCAGGGCCATGACCTTGAGAATGAATGGTAGGGAGGTTGGGGATCATAATTCATGGATGCGGCACCAAGGATGGCGATGCCGATGGTCGAAAAAAGGATGATAAGGTTCGGCCAAAATAAGGAAAAACATGATCTTCGCTTTGGTGGCTTTTCCGGCGAATCCAATGGCTATGCGCAATGACATGAAAAGAAAGGAAAGAAGGAGAGGAAGGAGGGTCAGGGCTTACCTTAGGCTTCGGTGACGTCTTCAATGAAGATTTTAGGCGGGCATGATGAAAGTATGTCGCGGCTTCAATGAAAGAAAAGAAGAAGAAAGAAGAAGGAAGATCGAACTCATGGTGGATTACTTGGGAGGGGGAGTGGAGATTCATAGAAGACTTCTAAGATTTTTGGCAGCCCTAAGGATTCGATTCCTAGTCATATTTGATAAGAAAGAAGACTCCCATCGAGAGTCTTCATTTCTCTCTTTCTCTCTCTCTTTCTCTCTTTTTGTCCTAAAATTTATGCCTAAAAGAATTTGGGGCCGGATATCACACTCACATTTTTCTCTTGTTCAAAAACGTTCATTCAAAAAAGAGTTAGTATAAACATTCTTGCCACCAGCAGGGAAATAGGAGGTTTAGAGTTTAGACAAAGATAAGAGTATCCTTATCAAGCCGGAAGAGCACAGATCATTGCAACCATCTATCCATCACATGACCCATATGCCTAATGCTAGCAATACGCCAGCAAACATTTAACTTGCCACGTCATTGAATAATAATAAAGCGATCCAAGACCAAACATTTAACTTGCGCCAGCAAGCTCTTGGTTCACGAGCGCAATTTAGAATGCATTTTAGCACCTCAAGATTGAACAAATACAGAACATTTGTTGGACGTGCACGTCTCTATTTCTCTCTTTCTTTTTTTAATTATTTAATATAGAGTTGAAAATGGATCAAATGAATACTAACATACCTATAGTTACATCCAGCGAGTATATGTTTGGATATGGACATGAATATTAAATAAATATTAAAATTATATTATATTTTTTAAATATATAATATTTATTTTTACTTTAAATAGTGGTGAATACAATTCATATGTTATTTATATCCACACTTATAAATTAGATATTATTCCGATATAAACAAGTCTTGAGCGGAAACCTTACCCAATGGATTCGGTCATTAGTTGAACTCGATTTACATTAAATATTTAAGATTAAAAACTTTTAAAATGTATAATATAATAAATTATATAAATTAAATAATTTTTTATACTAAATATCTTAGTTATAATATATGTAAAAATAATCATAAATAATCTATGTTTTAGAGTGCTTGTAAAACAAATTATATACAAATATATTAATATATAGAGATTAATATTTTTATTAAAATAATCAAATAATAAAATTTTGATGTTTTTAAGAATAAAATAAAATCTATTTAATTTTTATCATGAAAGAAACATTAATTTTTAATTTATAAAATATAAAATATCATGATATAAATTAGATAATTTTATTTAATAACAATGACTGTTGTTGAAATAAGTATAAATTATTATTACAAAACAAAACTGAACACTACAGGTGGATAAGTCAGTATTAATTATATATCTGCATAATATTTAAAATTTAAATTCAATTCTCTCGCATTTAATTAGACGCCATAATTTTTAATCGAATCGGATTAAAATGGATTTGGAACAGGATATGGTGGGCTATTATTCAACCCATTTTAGTCCTAATTTTCACTCATACCTTTGAATAAAATAGACACAAAAAATCATGCAAAAATATAATATACATAAAAAAAATCATAAAAAATCTATATTTTAGAGAGCTAGTAAAATAAACTATATATAAATATATAAATATGTGGAAGTTAATATTTTTATTAAAATTATTAAATAATAAAATTTTGGAAATTTTTAAAAATAAATGGTATATAATTAATTTTTTTCATGAAAGAAAATTTAATTTTTAAATTAAAAATATCATAATATATATCAAATAACTCTATTTAATAACATTACTAATGTTAAAACAATATAAATTATCATTGTAAAATAGAAGTGGACGTTACAACTAGATATATCTGCAAAATATTTAAAATTAGAATCAAGTTCTAGATTCATATTTGATTGGATATTTTGGCTTTTATTCAAATCTGATCCAAAATAATTTGGAACTGGATATTGTGGGCTATTATGCAACCCATTTTAGCCCTAATTTTCCTTCATATCTTTTAATAAAACAAATAAAAATTCTGAAACTATACAATATACATAAAATAATCATAAATAATATGTATTTTAGATAGCTTGTAAATCAAATTATATATAAAGAGACAAATACATAGAAATTAATATTTTTATTAAAATAATCAAATAATAGAATTTTAAAAATTTTAATAATAAATTCTTATATAACTAATTTTAATTTTATCATAAAAAAATTAGTTTTTAATTTTTAAAATATAAGATATCATAACATAAGTATGTTTAATATCATAATATATCATTGGCTATTTTTGTAAAGTATAATTGAATGCTACAATCTGATAAGTAAGTGTTATATATATGCAAAATATTTAAAATTTGAATCAATTTTTGGATTCATATTTAGTTGGACACCATAATTTTTATTCGAATCTGATTCAAATTGATTTGGAGCTGGATATGGTGGGCTATTATCCAACCCAATTTAGCCCTAATATTCTTTCATATATTTAAACAAAATAAATGGGCAAAAAAAACTCTAAATTTATACAATATACATAAAAATAATTATAAATAAACTATTTTAGAGAGCTTGTAAAATAAATTATATGTAAATATATAAATTCATTGAAACTAATGTTTTTAATTAAAAAAATTGAATAATAATTTTTAAATTTTTTTTATAAAATAAAAAATATATAATTTATTTTATTTTTTAATCATTGAAAAGACTTAATTTTTAATTTTTAAAAATATAAAATATCAGAATGTATACCAGATAAGTCTATTTAATAACACAACTCATGTTTAAATAAGTATAAATCTGAGTAAGTAAGTATTACATATCCGTAAAATATTTAAAATTTGAATCTGATTCTGGATTTATATTTAGTTGGATGTGATAATTTTTATCCGAATCGGATCTAAACTTTTAGGAAACCGGATCTGATAGGCTATTATCCAACCCGTTTCAGCCCTAATTTTTCCTCTTATTTTTAAATAAAATAAGCGAGGAAAATTCTGAATGTCATCATTTTCTTTAGTTTCCGGTTTCCTCCCCCTCTCTCACTCTCGTTCGCTCGTTCGCTCGGCGTTCGTTCGCTCTCTTCCTCCCTTCGCGTCTTCTCTCTCTTTTTTTCTCCCCTTCTCTCTACTCCTTTTCCTTTCGAATTTTCAAAACAATGCTCGTGAGATTTCTGGGCTCATTTACCGCTCTCCACTAGGGTTAGGGTTTCAATTAGATATCTGGATATTTTGCTTTCTGAATTTCTTTTTTTATTTTTCCTGAAAAATAGGTTTGAGTTTCTTTCTCTAATTAATCTTCGCGGGCACACTTACCTTCGAATCTTTAGAATTATTTTTGACCTTTTATTCTTGATTTTAGAGATTGCAGACATTGTTGGTGAGGGTTTCCGGTTAGGATCGAGTTTGGATCGAGACGGTCTTAGGGTTCGAAATTTTGGATCCCGAGGTAGTTGCTTTCGGTGAATTGTAGAGTTTGGGTTTTTTGAATTCATCAGTTGAAGAGAGCGGCATTTAGGTGCAAAAGGTGGAATTATTGCGGGGATTAATAGGTGATTCTGTGCATCTTTTTGATTCTGGTGATCTTCTGGCTTGGAATGCGTGATCACTGAGGGGTCCTCTGCGAAGCTGTGGAGGATCCCGTTGCAGGAAGAAGCTCAAATCAGGGCTGCGGGTTTTATTTCCTTGGTGGATTTTTGGTGCAGCGGAACATGCTCCATTCGATCCTCAGTTTCCATGAGGTTTTGTGTTGAGAAGTATTGGGGTAGGAGATGGTTGTTCGAGAGGGCTAATTTTTTTGTTTTCCGGAAGAAACCAGACGTAGCAGAAGAATATTTTCGGGCACTGTTTACTGGGTAATTCTTGTTGGAAGATTCTGAGAAATGTTTTCACCCGGGAAAAATCCTTCAAAAGATGCAACTGGAGTCTCAGGTGGGGTGTTAATTCCAACGCAGTTTGTGTGGCCATATGGGGGGAAAAGGGTCCTCCTCACTGGAACTTTCACAAGGTCAGATTCAAATGTTTCCCACCCATTCGCTTCTGTTCATAATGTATTGTTTGGTTTGTTTGTATTTGTTATTAAAGCTATTTTTCTAATATTTGTTGAACAAGGTTTTTTTTTCTCTTTCTTTTTGGTACTTTTTTTTCCAATGACATGTTACATTTGATCAAGATACTCCATCGTTGCACATAGCTTTAGTATCCTTTAATGTTAGAATGGTACTCATCTATACTAGAATTGTTGAATGTTAATCTAAGGATATAGACTGCTAGGAGTTTATAATCTAGTGGATCAGGAACTCCAGGGAGGGTCCTCATCAATTACAGGTGTAGGCTACTGATAGAAGTCAGTGCAAAAGTAGCATGGCCGTAATCTGGTAAATTGATGCCGAACTATTCATCATATTAGGGATACACTCATCTGACTAGCTATAGATCAAACATGCTGTTTCATTGATACTTGTTTACAACATTAATGGTATGTTTTCATCATATCATGACTTTCTACGCTTTAGGGTTGTATAGATATATCTGCCTCTATATAACTCTGGCATCCTTATTTTTAACTGATCTGCCTATTGTTGAATTATCTGTCTTAGGTGGACTGACCATATACCAATGTCCCCTGTGGAAGGTTGTCCTTCTGTATTTCAAACTGTATGGAACTTGACACCCGGCATTCACCAGGTCAGCTTCTGGTTCTTATTCTTATGAATGCTAGGCTTGTGATGCTTCATTTTGTTAGCATCATTCTGGTCATTTTTTTTTTAATATTTATAACATGGACAAACTATGTTGATTCTCTTGCTAATTGAGTTGCTGGTTGAATAGATTTTTTTTTTTTTTTTTTTGAAAGATGATTCATAGGATACTCATAACATAGCTACCTTCTTCAGAATCACAATTGAAAATGTCTGAGATCTAAGATCTGAGGTCAAAACATTTGCTTTCCACTGCACAAGTACTAAGGTCTGAATTATTACATGAAAACACATCCATAAAAAAAAGCACCACATGCGGATATTTATGCAGATATGCAACTGAAGACACCCAGAGCATCACATCACATTGGTATTTGTCCACATGCATTTTAAGAACAGTGTGTAATTATGTCATGCCTCTGGAAGTGCTAATATTCCATCTGTTGCTTTTGGGTCTTTGACTTATTTTCTTCATTCTCCCTCACATGCAGTATAAGTTCTATGTTGATGGGGAATGGCGGCACGATGAGCGGCAACCTTTTGTGGTGGGGAATTATGGGATAGTGAATACGTTGCTTCTTACTCAGGGACCTGATCATATGTCTGCAGTCCTGAGCCCTGAGACACCTGGCAGCAGAATGAAGATGGATGTGGACTACGAAAGCTTCCAACATGTGGTAAGTTGACAATCACCTTTTGTGACTGATGCTCCTTTGGATGGCATAGATTTATGTTAGTCATGTACATAAACATGCATAAGTATGTATATCTGACATGAAAATTTACGGATGTTGTCAAACTTGTATAAATTTATTCATATTGCTGTAGATAAACACTTTTATATGCACATATGAATTTAAAACATTATTATGTAAGGTTTTAAATCCCATGGGATGTAGCTGTCCCGATTTTTCTTTGGAATGGGACGCACCACTGTTCCGCCCCATCTTGACATATGGGATAGGGGATGTCTCAAGACGTTCTGGTCGGGATGCTGGGACACTAGCGGGATGGCCCTATTCCGGCATATGGGATGGTACCTCATCTTGGTGTCCCACGGGACGTCCCGTTGGGACCTGAATCTTATTTATGTTTTTCTCAAGGTCTGCTATCCTGGTTGGTACGGTACTATACTGTGCATATACTACCATAATGGTATTGAACTGTTACGCAGTCTCCTACCATACCAAGACTTGATACGTGTTGTACTGTACCATGCATTGATACCGTAATAGGATCCGTACTGCATGTCAATATTGTAATAGGATGGTACTGGTATGGGATTCGGTATGGAGACGACAAATCTTGGGTTTTGTAAGTATTGTATTCTTGACAACCTAACACTAAAATCCTTAAAATTGCTTCCATTTAATAACACTAGGTTGCATTTAGTTTGGGAGTGAAGCATGCAGAGGGTCTAGAATGTATTCTAGTCAAACATGCTCCTGCCGGGCATAATTTTTCCATGGATAAAGGTGGTGATAAGCTATTCCTGGCATGAAGTCCTCTTCTATACATGCTTCTTTTGTTTTTATGCACAAAAACATCCTCAGCTTTGAGTTACTTTAGAAAGTTTTGTGAAAAAGAAATAAAAAAGAGTGGAGTTCCATGAGGCACAACTATCCTATCCCAATTTTCTTGTTCCCAATCAGATGTATACTTAGCAATTAGAGTTGCTAATAAATTTCAAGAAGGCTTGATTCAACAGCTATTAGGAAGCACGCAAGGAGAAATATGAAGACCCAATTTAACAACGACGTTTTTAGTCTCGTAGATGTTAATTTAAGTGAAAACTGGTCAAGTTTGGCTAAAAGCCATTAAAAGTAGCTGAAACTGCCAGAACTCGAGCAGTTTTGGTGGTCAAAATTTTCAAAACTTGGAATGACTTGCTTAGTTTTGGTGGGTATTGTGCATTAGACTTTGGGTATGGTGTTCAATGTGCACCTAGTAGAAGGTTCTATTTTCATTAACACCTAATTAGATGCTTTTTGATTGAATGTTGTTCATACTTGATGGCACCTATGAATATTTGGTTGTATGGTTAAAGATGTCAATGTGTCTGTTCCTCAAGCAAGTATGAAAGGTTATGGAATGAGGACCTAGTTGCTCTCAGTTAATATTTGCTGTCTGTCTTTGATCTGAGTGGTGAGTAACCGGTCCTAGGATGCACTCGATACTTCAATCCTATTAGAAGGGGGTCGACCTAGCTGGCAACAATAGGCACCAAGTTGGACATGACAGACACTAGCTAATCTTGTTTTATACCAACCAGGATGCAGTCAAAAAGGCACCATTCCTTTTTCTTCTTTTTTTTCTTTTTCTCCATTGTTGGCATTTGAATGGAGAAAGCAGGGAACAAGTAGGGAGAAAGAGACTGTAAACAAACACTGGTTAAATATATATCCTAAAACCCAATCATGCACCTTAACACTCACCTAACCGTAATATATGACCTAAACAATCCTTGGACAATGCTTAACAACTGTAAAAAAGTATAAAGCAAGGGAAAAAAAGGCCTGTATCTTGTGTCAACATGAGGGTGTGTTGGTATCATATGAGCTTGGTCCCCAATCAATATCAAGACAGGGTCTTTAAACCTTGTTGAAACTATTTCTGTGGATGCTCTTCTTTTTCTTGGTGATTTTCAAATGGGAAAGATTGTTTGAATAATGTGTCCTTCAGATTTTTTTTTTTTTTTTTTTTGAATTTGTGAACCATAAATAATCTTTTTGAAAGAATAATGGCTTAGGAAATGTGTGATGAGGCTTGCAAAAATGTCACAGTTAGTGATCATGCAGGAAAAATGGTTAAATATTTTAGGGAAAGTTAGATATGGGGCAAAATTTGAATAGTCAATTTCAAGGTTTTAAATCCCGTGGGATGGAGGTGTCCTAGTATCTCTATGGATCGGGATGATTCACTATTCTATTCCATCTCGACAACCATCTCGGTCATGTATCTCGATAGATATCTTCTATCTTTCTCCCGTTTTTTCCTTTCTTTCTTTCTTTCATTTTTCTTTTTTTTTCTTTTACCTTCCTTTCTTTATGTTTTTCCACTTTCTTTTTGTCATCCCTTCCTTTCGTTCTTTTTTTCTTTTTCTTCTTTCTCTTTCCTTTCTTTCTTCTTCCATTCCTTTCGTTTTCTTCTCCCTTCTATCTTTCATTTTTCTTCTTCTTTTCTTTTATTTTTCTCTTTTCATCTTCCTTTCTTTCTTTTCTCTTGCTTCTTCTTTCCATGCATGGATGGATTTTGGAGTCTCAATCTTGTCCCAATCCCATTTTCTCACAGATATCGGATGGGATGGCTGGGATGCCCTTGTTCCACCGGAACGTAAAACCTTGGTCAATTCATTTTTGGATGTTTAAGTTTTATGAATTTATACTAGGATGCGGTGGTATTGTTTAAGGAGTCATCTTAGATGGCTAGATGGGTTTAGAAGCTTTGATGTAGTTGTCAGAGTGATAGGAATCGGGGATTGCGTACTTATTTAAGAAGGAAGCATGGCGAAATCCTAACCCTAATTTATTTTATGGGTTTAATTTTTGTGGATTAATTTAGATTATTTTATTTTATTGGGATTCCTAATTTGTTAGGATTATGTAATAAGAGTTCTGTTAGGGTTCAAGTCAACTATTAGAGTCTTGTTAGGTTGTTCTTTTGTTTCTTTATTTAAAGGCTCCACCTGCGTGGAGAACCTTAGACTTGAATGATTGATTAATTGAACCTCTGAAATTCAGGCTTTGAATTTTTATTTTTTTAATTTTTTTTAATTTTTTTTTAATTTTTTAATTTTTTTGTTTTACATCAGTTTAGTATTAGGGTAAAAAATCGGCAATTTTTCGTTCCACGATGATTTTTCCTTCTTGTCTCTCTCTTTCTCTCTCTCTTTCTGTTCCACGCCGAATGTTTTGTTCTTCCCAATGCCCCGTGTCGCCATCGCTCCACCACCGGACCGCTCGTGTCATCGTTGACTGCCACAGACTGTCGAGATGCCTGAACCTGTGCCCGAGTCCGAGCCCCCTTGCCACTTCATTGCCCGATCATCGTCGATGCCGTTTCCGCCACCAACCGTCGAAGCTCCCTTGAGGCCTTCGATGACCGTCGCTCCCTTCTCAGCCGTCGATGGTCATCACCGCCTCCCCTGTCACCGACGATGTAAGCTCCCATTAATCGATCAAATTCGCAGCACCGATGATCGCATGCATGTCTTCTTCACCGGCACAGGCGTCCAGCGGCCTCTGGCCTAGCCCTTTCTGGCATCAATCGCCCCGAGCGGTTGCCGATCGACGCCATCGTTGTCTCCCCCCCCCCCCCCGACAGTCGTAGGTGGCATCTCCTCGATGACATTGTTCCCATCGCAACCCACAGGAATCCCAATCTGGTGGAAGGCTTGGAACGCCCCTCCATCTTCGATGCCACCTCCTGTCGCCATATTGCCAGTCGACTACCGTCAACATCGTCTCCCCCGTCGCTATCGGCTCGGCCACTTTCTACAACTTCGATTGGCCGTCCCTCTTTCCCCCTCTTTATTTTTCGGTTCGCCCCAATCGGTAGACCCATCCGCCTTCGCCATCAACGTCGTCAATCACTGCCGATGCCTCACATCCCACCACCTCTTTCCTTTCTGGCGTCACCGACGTTACCCCTCCCGATCTCCCGCAGGAGCTGCAATCGGGTGGGAGGCTCTGTCCTCACGCCTCTACCAGTCGGTCGCAAGCTATCGTCGACCGACCGAGCCCCTCTAGCGCCATCGACCGCACCTCTTCTCGTCGTCCCACCGCGGGGAGTCCACAGGAGCTCTTGTCGCGTCTCTTAGCTGTCTATTTAAGAACTCCACGCAGTCCACAGACCGTTGCTCATGTGGTCTATAGACCCGGTCTATAGATCTTAAAAAAAATCTTGCTCTTCAACCTGCACGCACCACGAGATGAAAGGTACAATCTCTTTATTAAAAATTTGAATTTTTTTTAAATCTTTAGGTATTTAAAATTGCTTAGGCTCTGATTTTGTCTTTATTTTTCTACATATTTGCTGTTTTTTGCATCAAACACTCACATATCTTACTATTATACGAATCAGAAACATAGACAATAAGTTAGACCCTATAATTTTTACTGAGTATCATAATTAAAATTTTAAGTACATATAGTATTTAACTAATATTAAATTTTTTTTTATCGTGGCTATTGGTAATCTAAAAGATGCACAAACTGCAATGAAAAAAGAATTAGAATATGTTAAAAATACCCAAACAGCCCTACAAGAAAATTTAAACCAGATCTGCCAGTCATTAGGTCGACTTCATAATGAAAATAGAAAGTTTCGTGCTGATCAGATAAATAACCATGAGGACATAAAAAATCTCATAGATCAGCAGATAGAACACCAATTATCCTTAAAAGGGTCAAGAATAGGCAAACAACTTTTAGAAAATGATTTTTTTAGTAATCAATCTAGTTATCGATCTTTTTCATGAAATTTTAAATCTACTGGTAGCCAGAGTCATTTCATGTATGCTAGCTAGGCACCCCTGATCTATATAACATCCCCTTCGATTATCCACCACTCCATGAATAATTTTGAGGGTTCTCATTATCGTAGGAAAGAAGAGTATGATAAAGAATATGACGAATCAGGAGATTGTGTTAATGTCATGCGAGGTATAGTCACCGCTCCTTCAGACTCTGAGGCTTGAAAATTTACTAGTATTGTTTACACATGTACAATATAGAGATAAGGTATGTAAACTTGTTATTGATGACGGTAGTTCTATGAACGTAGTATCTAAGTCTACTATTAATCGACTAAAGCTGAAATCTCAATCTCATCCTCACTCTTATAGAGTTGCTTGGGTAGATAAAATATCTCTTCCAATTAGTGAACATTGTATGGTGTCAATTCAAATGGGAACTTATTCTGCTAAGATTATATACGATGTCTTATCCATGAAGGTTGCTAGCGTCTTATTAGATCGATCTTGGATTTATGATGTGGATGCTCATTATTTTAGAAAAGAAAATACCTATATGTTTATGCATAATGACAAGAAAATCAGATTAAATCCTGCTAAGCTTAGCATGCCTGAACCTACCAAAGGGGATAAGAACTCTCTTCAACTTTCTAATCCGAAAAGTTGTCGCACTTTGTCACAAAAGGAATTTGAAATAGAAAATGAAGAATCTAAGATAATATTAGCTGTCCTTTCTAAGAATGAGATTCAACTAATCTCAGACTCCCAAGATAATCCATCTTTTGAAATTGAGCCATTAAAAAAAGAATGTAAGGATGAAACCTCAGAAGACATACCCGATGACCTACCTCCCATACGTGACATCCAACATGCTATTGATTTAGTCCTAGGGTCACAGATATCTAATCTTCCACATTATATGTTAAATCCTAAGGAGCATGAGGAAATGAGAAAACAAATGGTAAAGAATATTATAGTTCTAGTTGATGATCGATTAGCATATTTTATTTCTTGTCAAAAGAATTCTAATATTCCTTTTATTGCAACGTTGTTCTTTAAGGAAGCCGTTTGACTTCACGATTTGCCTTCTTCCACAGTATCCGATCATAATATCAAATTTATGAGTTATTTTTGGAAAATCCTTTGGAAACTATTTGGGATAAATTTAAATTTTTCTTCATCCTTTCATCCATAGATTAATGGTCAAATAGAGGTTGTAAATAATAATCTTGGTAACTTACTTAGGTGTCTAGTTGATAATAAATTTAAGACATAGGATTTATCATTACCTACAGCAAAAATTGCTTATAATAATTCAGTAAATAGGTCTACTGATAAAAATCTTTTCGAAATTATTTATGGCTTCAATCTTTGTTAACCTATTGAACTTGTTTTCTTATCTATAAATAATCGTATTTCTGAGTCTGCCACTTCTTTTGTTAAATACATTCATGACATTCATATGGATATTAGAGAAAAGATTGCTATGAGTAATAGAAAATATAAACTTGTTGATAATACTTGCTGTAGAATAATGGAGTTTAACGAAGGTAACTGATCGTATTCATTATAAATATTATCTTTGAAATTCATTCAAAAAGTTACGTGCCCGAGCCACTCATCCATTTCGTATTCTTTATAAACTTGGGCCTAATGTATATGTTATAAAATTATCCTCTGATTTAAAATTTAGTCTAATTTTCAATGTTGGGGACGTGCTACCTTATTGAGGCACATTCGAGCCTTCTACTATGCATGTAGATGATAGCAGGGATCATACTCCATCTCTTTCAGTGCCAGTTCTAGTTTTTCCATTACTTTCATCATCTTCATTAGATCAAATTGAACGTATTATCAAAGATGAGATTGTTTCTATTGCTGATGGAGGATTTCATCGATTCTTGATTAAATGGCATGACCGTCCAGACTCAAACGCTACTTGGATCCTTGAAGAAGATCTACGACGTGTTGATCCAGAGGTTTTAGAAGCTTACATCAATTCCTCGCCAGAATCGAGTTCTTTTCAGCCAAGAGGGAATGATAGGAATCAAGAATTACGTACTTATTCAAGAAGGAAGCATCGTGAAACCCTAACCCTAATATATTTTATGAGTTTAATTTTTGTGGATTAATTTAGGTTATTTTATTTTATTGGGATTCCTAATTTTGTTAGGATTATGTAATAAGAGTTTTGTTAGGGTTCAAGTCAACTATTAGAGTCCTGTTAGGTTGTTTTTCTATTTCTCTATTAAAAGGCTTCGGAGCTATAACTTGTTTTGACTCATTTAATAGTTGGGTCATATCACAACCCATGCTGCTAAGACCAATTTGACCTAGTTAAGCCATTTAATGTAAGTAAAACCCATTTAACCTATTTAATCTGATCCGACTTGTTTATTGAATGGGCTACGTGGGTCAGGTTGGAATATCTACTTGGTAAAAAAGGTCGTGTTGATTGTGGATTATCGACCCATTTAATGAATGAGTCGGGTTTGGGTTGATGGACGTTTGACCAAATCCATATATGATTCAACCTGATCTGACCCAATTTCTAGTAGCCCTATGCATGCTTGTGTATATTTGTGTTCACAAGTTAAGCATGCTTGTGAGGCATGGAATGCTGCTAATCCCTTTTCCAATGGGAGCTAAACAAAAGGCGGCACTTCAGTGCAAGCGCAAGCCCCTTACTCTATGCTTGAGAAGGTCCCCTTGTTTCTTAACTGCACCTCGATGTGCATTTATTTGTCTAATTGTATACTCGGGATATTCACCTTCTTCAAGAAAGAGCCAATCAAGGGGGACAGCGAGGAGGGGAATGGAAGTTTGGGCTCTAGAGGGATTTGGTGTTGCTTATATTTTACAAGAGATACCTAATTATGAATCTAATCATAGTAATGCTTGTGAAATACTTGGTGCTATGATCATTGAAGGAATTGTACATGAGGGATGCTTCAGAATCTTTTCGATTGCTTATTTGAAAACTATGAATTTGGCTCTAGTATTGAATCATTTCCTTGTATTTGTGATATCAAGGAAGCTTGATATGAATAATCCAGAATTTCTGTTCTATGATCAGCCAATATAAGCATCAACAACTTTGAATTAGGCCAGTTTTTCCTCAACAAATAAGGGCCTTGGCAAATCCCACCTAATGAAGATTCGAGGGGTGACAAAACCCTTTACATTTTGTTATAAAACCAATAAACCAGAAAAAGATGGATTGTTTTGTGAGGAAAATCTTTGGACCCATAAAGGTAGAATTTATGCTTGTGGAAATTATCTAGTCATTGGAGTTGGAAAAGATGACCCGGAATTTTGTGAACAAGGGGAAATGAAATTTGTTGATTCTATGATACAAAGAATCAAATTGGGTACACCAAACTAGCATGTCCAATGACTCGTGTGGCATTTGAAATGTCCTAGTTATTTTGTAAATCTTTTGGATAAACCCATTAAGAAATTAGAAGGCCTTGTGTACTGCAATTTTTTGACTTGATCAAAAATTTCACTTTACATATTCGTAATGTGAAACTGTCATTCCAATCAGATTGAATGATGCACCTGGCTCTGAATGTGTTTTGGGTAAAGTAGCATGACACTCTGAATTATTATTATATTCAATCTTCCAAATGAAAGGGAATTGATCTATGGTCAACTCTATATAACAAATAAATAGGAATTGCTAGTCGTACCTAGTAAAAAAAAGATGCTTTTTCATGGATTTAGCCATTCAGTGTGAATATCAAGTGCATGTATATTACTAAGCAAACTCATAACATACTTAATATGCATGTGGCGAATGAATGTTGAGTAACATGAATATGTTTAGTTGTGCTTCTTGTGAATATGTAATAAAAAACAAAGGGATTATTTTCCTTGGGAGAGTATAAATGAACCTTTGGGTGCATGATGACCATATCCTCATCCTTATTTGTGTATTTTATTCACCTCCTATCACATCTAAGTCTATTCCAGGGTTTGCCACATACCTTCTCCCTGAAAGAGGCTGTCTGGACTCTAAAATAAACAAATTTGCTTAAGTAAATACTCTGAAGTACATATCTTAAGTAATAAGGTCATTACTTAAATAGCTGAAAATACAGACGCATATGTATATGTAGGTTTAATTTTAAGGATTAAATGATTTTATTTAGATACCATGTGTCCTTAATATATGCTTAGGACAAATGGTGTTGGAGTTGCCTACAATTTGATGGAATTATGGAATAGGAACTGTCTGTCATAACCATGAGTATGTGTAAGTTAGTGTAGCAAATTTGACTTATTCAACTTCCAAGTTAACAATGTCCAAAAAACAAAAGATGGATTTCTTGAAGTTGCCAGGTGTTTGTGTTTGTGGAAAAACATCTGTAGTGGGACTGGAAGAAGAAGAAGAATAAAGGATGGAAAAAAGTAGTTGAAAGGGGAAGAAGAGAAAAAAGGGGAAAAATTATGGGCAGGATGCACTGGTTGTCCTGTCTTTTGGCTATTTATTGGTTGATGAGAGCTGTTGGTTGTCCTCTTCTCAGCTGCTCTCTCTTTATCTTTTTGCCATTGTGAATTGCAACCTCCCTCTCCTTGTACCTTTTCATCTCCATAGTTTATTTGAGGAATTCTTCCGATTAAGCTTAATTTTCTTTCCAAATAATAATTTTAACCTTGAAAATAATTTCCCTGGCCTTTAACATGTAATTATTGCTTGGTCTGTGTTGTCCATGCCTTAAGCTGACTGACCTTTTATGCTTCAAGAATGCTCTAATCCACCTAGGTGCTTTTATGAGGAGAAGTTGTGTAGGTCATGTATGGTCCAAGCGGAAGCAGCCAATGTCGCCTAGATGGCTGCACAACTAATTTTTGGGACAGTACATTTTGATGTGAACTTTAAGGTACTTTAAGCTAATACAGATGATGACCCGTAGCTAGCTCCCTTATCATCATTTTCCAACTATTTATACTTGTTTCCCTCCCCTTTCTCTCTTTTTGTTTCCCCCCTTATTTCTTTCTTATTCTTACTTTTGTTTTTCCCCCTTTTCCTCCCCTCCTCCTCTTTCTTTTGCTGTCTTCATTCTTTATGTCATTCACTACCTTGCCCATCAACATGGTCAAGGGATCTTACTGCCTGGTCGCCTAGGTATTTTGTCTGGTGGCTTCTTTTAGTATTGCTACTTAAGTTGCTATTGCCACTCCTTTAAGAACTAGGGCTGTTAAAAAATTTAGATGAAGTACCTTTCTTTTTATGTGCTTCATATCTGACATTTCTTGTTTATTTTTCTTATATTGATAGTAAAAAATTGCTGCAGAAAAGATCAATTTGAAAGAGAAAATATTAGAAAGGAAATTATAGAAGGGAGGAAGTTGAGAGAAAAGAGGAGAGACAGGTTAAAGGAAACTCGCCACAGGATGACCCAGTTAATTCAAAAAAATGCTTCATGATGATAGAATATTGTAACTTCCCATGGACCCCTGGTTATAAGCGTCTAAACTGTTCATTTTTTTCTTTTTTGTAATCCTAGAAGGACTCTTAACTTCTCTATGATGAATTTAGGATGGCATAATTCAACTCATCATAGGATTCCTAACTGACCTAAAACTCTAGCCCCCTGAGATTATTCACCTAACTAAAAAAATAACCAGAGATATACCAACAAAAGTAAAATTTGTACTTTCATGGGACCTTATACATTAAAGAAAGCAATAAAAATAATTGAAAATAAATAGTTTAGCCTTAAACTGGCATCTATTTTTTTCTAGCCCTTGGTTTTCTTTGGGCAGTATGAGGGGTAGCTTGCATTCTTGAATTCTTATTAGTTATCGTCACCAGTAAAAGAAGAAAGATGCCCAACCAGCAATCTTGATACTCTCAGGTTGAAAATGGAAGGCAAATCTTTAAATACTCTTTTTTTTCCCATCTACATGCTATATATATCATTATGTAGCCAGCAAAAATAAGTAAATGGAGCTGAATCAGCAGAATTTGATATTAGTGGCTTAATATATTATTGGATTCACTGTCCTAATCTTTTTTCTGTTGCCAATTCTGTTATACCAAATAGGCCACGTCATCAGGTGCAGCCCTGCAGGAGACAACTTTGAGGATTTCAGGGGCTGATATAGAGGTCTCTCGCCATAGTATTTCTTCATTCTTGTCGATGTATACTGCTTATGAATTGCTTCCAGAGTCAGGAAAGGTGTAATTGGTTTCACAATTAGTCATTAACATTGTCTCAATAAATTATTTCATAATTTTTTACTGTAATGTTGTTGATACTCTTCAGTCTTCTGATTCAAAGTGCGCATGTGATTTCAGGTCATTGCTCTTGATGTTAATTTGCCTGTCAAGCAAGCATTTCATATCCTCTATGAGCAGGTACCCATGGTCTTAAAGGATGGATTGATTAAGAGTCACCTTTGGAGTATATCATATTATCATACCTCAAAAGGGTTACCCTATGTCCCTGCTTTCTTTATCTGATCATTATGCCTTATTGTATTTATTTCTGTCCTGCAAGACTGCTGGATGGTAAAAACTGATGTGATGTTTCACTCCTTGATATTTTTCTCCTTGACAAAAGAAGTGTTGTTTTTGCACATTCATTTTTTTTATAGGCTGTGAGGTACTTTAATTTGCAAAATGCAATGATCTAATACACTTGTGTTCTGTTGAACATATGTTTGATATCTCTAGTTCATAAAAAAACATAACATAATTTAGAAATAATAGTATATCACAATGTCATGAGAAAAAAGGTGCATATCTTGGTTGGTGGATATAAAAAACTGTTCTAGTCAAGTCTTTAGGGAGAAAATTTTAACTCCTAAGTGCAGATTGACACATGAGCTTGCAACATGATCTTTATGAAACTCTGGAGAGACTGATATAGAGCTTTCTTGGGGTTTGTTGAGTACTCTCAGGTCCTGTCCAATCAATTGGTGATTTAGATTCAGTGATTCCATGATTGCAGCTCATTTGTCATCTTGGCAACACATTTACCAGACACATGGGCAATATGAATCTTAACATTGGATATGGTTATGTTTTCCACGGTTGGCAAACTATAAAGTTGACATATACCTTCTGTTATTGATCAATAGCTTTTGTCAGGTAGTCCTCTATTCTTGCTATCTGAAATCAAATTGTCTACAGGGAATTCCTGTTGCTCCTTTATGGAACTCATACCGGGGGCAATTTGTTGGAGTACTCAGTGCGCTGGACTTCATATTAATTCTGAAAGAGGTGTGTATATAATCATTTCTTTGTGGTTTTATTCTTGATCAAGATCATATCATTCTTCATTTCCAGAAAATTGCCAATCAGTTGCCTTCTTCAGTCATGCTGACTGTTTGAATCATGCATTGGCTTGATTTGCTTAAACAAACTAATTCTTTCTATATGGAGTTGTTCTGAGTCTTGGAATGTGCTTGCTTAGAAGGCATTCCTGTGTGTCTCTTTCTTTTTGCTTGGATGATATGGCTTGCTAATCTTTACCTTCTTCATTGTTCTAAAATTGCTGGTGGCATGTCTATTGCATGATTTTCCTGCATTGGCACTTAAATTATAAAATATGCAGCATAATTCATCAATGAATTGTATCCTTGAAGTTAAGAAAGTGATGCGGAAGTAATACTGATAGTTTTTTCTTTGCATTCCCAAAAAATAAATAAATAAAAGGTTGATGAAGCCTATTTCTAGGAATAAGGGTCAGGTTGACTTTAAAAGCTGTGTCAAGACCCATCAGATCAGACTGCAATCTTGACTTTCATGTTACATGATATATGTTCTTCCTCTTTTTTGATCAGATTAGTTGAACTCTTTTTGAATAGACTGATTGATGGTGTAAAATAATTCTGTTAGTGTAAAACAATTTTTTGTTGATTAATTCTATGGTGGTAAAACTCAAACATATGTGGTTCATGGTTGTCCCTGTTCATGTTGAGAACTTTCAACTTGGTTCAACTAATGTCTCGGGAAAAACTGGTGCTAAAGTGTCCCTAATTTCCAAGCTCAAGCTTGGCTCAATCAATATCATTCCATGAATGGGCTTCTCTGAAATGGCACATCAAACACTCTATTTGAGTTATGTGATTGAGAGTGGATGTGGGAGTGGATTTGGGTAATAGAGTGGATTATATGGAGCTATCAAAAGTCAAAACAGTTCAAAGGAAGGTTCATTGTACTGGTGCATAACACCTCGTAGCCACATACTGTACTGTAGCAATACCAGGCCAAGACTCGGTAGGGGTGGTATGCTAGGTCTCAGTATACTGCACTGTCCCCATATCGGGTATACCAGCACTTTACCAGCATGGTACTGGTATAGGGTCCATTACCAAGATGGCGAATCTTGGTTCAAAGTTCACGGCACCTTGAATGCAGGTGCTAGAGAGAGATTTTGGAGAGATCAAAAACAAGTCAGAACTATGGGTGGGATATTTTGGGGCAAAGACGCCACCACTCACTTTTCAGTCCCATTCCTCATGGGTTTTTGGAGCAAGATCTCAGCTAGTAGGCCAATAGATCTGCACACATCAGTTCCCAGGTACTCCCTTTCCATATCTTATTGAGAATTGGTTGTAAACCTCAAGTTAGTGCTTGAAATGTTTCTAAATCATAAAGAAATAGTTTGGCAGACAATTGAAATACATATTGTCCAACATGATGCTAATATAGAGAACTATATATTGCTGAGGTGGCCATTGCTCAAGCTCACCTCAAAAGCTTTTTTGAGCTTAGATTCCTGGCTCAAGCTTCGCTTGGTTACTAGTTGACTGATGTTTTACTTAGTCAAATATAAGTTGATCACAAATGGCTCATCAATTGGTACCATTGTTAAAGTACCATATTAAACAAATGTGATAGCTATGCCAAAAAATGTGCTAGGACTTGATCTCTTTTCCTTCAAATTGTTTCTTAGTTCTCTTTCTGTTTGCTCTTTTTATTACCAATAGTGTGATATTTGGAACATATGACATAGGTGGAATTTTGCAGAATTTCTAGCGATTGCTTATATCATAGGGGCCCAAGTCAGACATCATATCGCTTTGATTATCGCCAATCGGGCTTTCTACCAGCTCCACCAACTCTAGATGGGAATATAGATTTAGCACCTGAGCCTCAACTGTTGCCTCTACTCTATTATTGTGCCAATTGATCCACAAATTTTGGCCTTTTCCTATAAAAGGGGCAAAATAAGTTAACTTGGTTAGAATAAATTCATATGAAACGATTTGTTAAACCATTTTGATCTTGTTAAAGTTAACATAATTTAATGAAATATTTATTTTTTCAAAAATTGAAAATATGCAAAAGTTTATATTTGAAAATTCATTTTGTTAGGTTTATTCCTAAAGATATTGTAATTGTCATAATTTTGGACTGCATGTGGTATTTATGAATTTATTTGAACTGTAAACTTAAGATATTTTTCTTATTGATAAGATCTTCTCAAGATTTATCCTTTTGATGTGAGGTGCCATTTCAGCAACAGAGTAACACTAAAATTATTTGGTTATAAATATCCATCATAGATAAAAGTTTGTTTCAATGATTATTGTGCATATAGTAAGAAATAGAAACTTAAATACTAAGAAATGATTATAGAATCTAAGTTGCCAACAACTATGTTTATTTTCTTGTTCTTGTTTTGCATTTTGGTCTTCAACCTGGCCATTTTATGCTTATTTCTGTTTGGCATGCATGCTTCAATATTTTCAGTTGCATTTTGTCCTGATGTATGTTGCCCATCTAGTATTACAATGTTGCTATATTAATTGGTGGTGATTGGATGTGTAGTTTTGTGGATATTCTTTTCTTCTTTTTTATGTTTCATTATCTTTTTCTTCCTCTTCTTTTTCTTCTTCTCGTCCCATTAGTTTTTTTTTAAAACAATCTTTTTTATGTTTTCTTAAGTATGATACTACCATAACCTTTTATTCATTGCAGCTCAGCAGTCATGGATCAAATCTAACAGAAGAGGAGCTTGAAACACATACAATATCTGCTTGGAAGGAGGCGAAACAGCAACTCCATAGGCAAATGGATACACATGGAAGGGCATTTCAGAGGCAGCTAATCCATGTAAGTTCCCATGAGATTTCTTTCTGTTTCTGTCGATCTCTTTCTTTCTTATCCAAACTTTGATATTATTTGGTTGCAACTCAGTGGCATTCACTAATGCCTTCTAAATAGAACTTTTTTAAAATACTAGCATGTCTTTTTACCATTTTTTCATACATTTCTTTAAATGCGACATTGAGATCCATATATTCAATGTATTTGGTGTCTGTAGGCTGGTCCCTATGATTCGCTGAAAGATGTGGCTCTGAAGATTTTGCAAAACGAGGTTGCAACTGTTCCAATCATTCATTCGTCATCATCAGATGGGTCATTTCCTCAGTTACTGCATGTTGCATCTCTTTCAGGAATATTAAAATGTAAGCTTCATACAATGTTGCTTGCCCATGATCATTTGAATCTGTAGTTGGAATTTCTTTTGTGGTACTTCTATGCAAGCTTCATTTAGTCCATATTATTGACATAATCATGAGAGCTTTTATCTTAATTTTCAGGTATTTGCAGGCACTTTAAACATTGTTCTAGTTCTTTGCCTATTTTGCAACAACCTATATGTACCATTCCTTTGGGCACATGGGTCCCAAAAATTGGGGAACCAAATGGGAGACCATTGGCAATGTTGAGACCAAACACAACACTTAGTGCTGCTCTATCCTTGTTAGTGCAAGGTGAAATTCTCTTTAATTCTTAGTAACTGAATGAATGAAATACTAAATGCAATTAAATCTTGACAAATACATTGTAGTTGCCATTTGTTTTATGGTAGATTTTTGATGCTTAATATAACTATTAAATATAATTATTTGTATTTATGCATCATCATTTCTTGGGCCAAAAGTGAAAGTTGAAATACAATATACACTTGTGCAAATGAATGTAGATAAAGTGTTCTGTCTATTGTTTCTGTTCTTTGTTTCTTCTCATTTCTTTATTTTCTTACCCCGTCTGCTATATATTAGGTTGTTCAGCATTGTTGACCAAAAAAAAAAAAAAGATAATAGCCAGGCTGATAGGTTAAGAACCTCAGAGAATTATTACACAAAAATCACCAGCACTGTAACTCTCAAGCCTGTCTTAGACATTCTTTTTTTGCTTTTAGATATTTTCCTTATTACAGGCTTATGCATCTGCTATTAATGACAGAACTTGTAACTGTAATTATGACATGTAACTTGTAACTGTAATTATTACAGGCTTATGCATAACTGGAAATGATTGTTATACAGGAGCCAACATAGTGCATTATTTACACTAAAAGGTGACCAATAAAGCAAGGTTATTAGGAACAATCTCATCGATGCAAAGGGACCACATTACCACAATATTGTTGCTTTCATATCACCACCATAACTATTGTTTTTCAAATAAGTTACACTTTTCAAGTTGACTTTTGAAAGGGTTTCTGAATTAAGCTTTCTCTTGTTCAAAATATTCTTTATATCTAAGATAATGGAACTTGACATAATCAGGAGTGGGTCTAGGTGCAAATATATTTTAGAAGCATTTATAGTAAGAAAGTGCTTAAAAAGTGGGTGTAGGTTCAAGATTCCAGGATGACTGGAGTAGGTGCATTATCCTAGGTAGAGGAATCGGACTATACTAAGGAATGGTAACAGATAGATACTTTCATTTTCGTATGTAAAACAATATAAAAACACAATCATAAGCAAATAAGAATTTACAGTGAACAAAGTTTGCGGCAAACAAAAATGTGTTATGTGGAAGGTCAATTAATGTGACTATAGTTTTAGATTATTAACATTTTTTCTAGAAAATTGATGAGATAGTTTGGTCGATTAATATAAAACTCATTAAAGAATTTAAATAGGGATATTTTGGTGGTCTAGGAATGACAACTATCTTATTTCATTTGTTGAAAACATTAGAAGCTTGCATGGAGCAACGATTAAGTTGGATGACTGAACGGATGGTGCCATAAAAAAGGTTTAACTTTGTTGGAGCCTAATGAATTTCAGCAAGGTTTGCCATACCATACTAGGCGTACCATACCATACTGGTACCAAATTAGCATACAGTATTGTACAATACAGACACTCGATGTATCTGGCCATCTCGTACCACACTATATATTGGTACTATAATAGGATGGTAGTATGGGGTTCAATATCGAGACAGCGAATCTTGAAATTGTTGGTGGTTCGAATCCAAGTTTTAGAATCTTACACAGAAAATGGAAGTAATTAAAAATAAAATAAAAACAAGTTACAAATATTTACTATGCATCTATAGTTTAGTATGTTCTTTGGAGCCTAAGGCTATATCATCATGTGATGTGAAAGTTTATTGAAGCTATTAAAGATCATTACAAAAATATACATAAAACTCTTGAGTAAATTTAGAATGTTAGTATTGGTTAGAGAAATAGATTAAACACTTGGTTTAAATTTTGACATGTTATTCATGAAAATTTATACTCCAAATTTATTCATTCTTGTTGGAAAAACATTTATATATATATATTTTTGTAGAGATGTCATAATTCATGAATTTGAAATGTCATGTGATACTTTATGGAGTATGAGGAAGGTTTCAACCAAAGTTCGTCAAACCAGTATCGGGGATCCAAGGGGAAGATGGAGGAAGAGAGAGAGGGAGAGTGGGAGAGAGGTGCACCTTGTCGGTATTGATGACGGAACCCCAACCCTAGCTGTCGTGGAGCCTTAACCCTAGTCAGCATCATCATTGTAGAGTCATTGTCATCATGGAGCATTGAAAGAGGGGAGAGGGGAGAGGAAGATCGAGAGAGAGGGAGAGGAGCATCAAGAGCAAGAGAAGGGGGAAGTGAGAGAGGCATGTCTTGTTGGCAACAATGACAAAACGTTAACCCTAGTCATGAAGTCATCATTATCCCGGAACCCTAACCCTAGCCAGCATCATCATCATTGATTTCTTGTCATCACGGAGCATCAAAAGAGAAGGGATAGGGAAGAGGAAGATCGAGAGAAGAGAATCTAGAGAGAGGGAGAGGAGAATCAAGAGATTGGAATGGGAGAGAGAGAGTAAACAATCAAGAGAGAGGGAGAGGACTAGGAGGGGTGTTTATAAAAAACAATAGTTTGGTCTAGGAACCAGATTGACCAGCTGAACTGTCTTCATAACCAATCGGTCCGAGCTTGGCATGCCCGAACTGCCTAGTTTGTGATGATTCAGCCGTCCTTGGTTTATACAGTCTTGCATTGTACTGATTTACCACTCCAACAAATTTTTTATGAAAGCAGATCCCTTTGGAACTTTAATTTTGAGATTTACCATGCAAAATATACTTTGCAGACTCTCAACTTTTGTGTGTGAGCAAATTTAACAAAAAAAAAAAGAAATACCAAAAGTTAAGGGCAGGGTTGGCTTGCTGGCTGGCTGCAAACTCTCAACCTATTGTCCACAAGCAAGTTTCACTGAAAAAAACATGAAATGCAAAGTTACCTGTTTTTCTTGCGCGCGCGTGTGCATGCATGTGTATGAACATGTGTATATGTGTGTCAGTTTTGGCTGAGCTAGACTGAATGGAACCATTTTTAGCTGAAGCTTCCTGGAATTGCTAAAACTCAAGCAGTTTTGGCAAGACTCTGATCATTGTTCATGCAATTTCTAGTTTTAGTGGGCTGCTTAAGATTTTACATTGGTGATAGATTTTAAACAATTACATATTATTGAACTTTATTAACTATATAATAAATTGGATGTGGTATTGCTGGAAGCATACAATAATATGAACCATTTATTTAGATTGAGAACCTATAGATCCTTTAGAGTAATTAGTTTTATCCAAGTAAAAGAAAAAACAAGCTTTGATATTTTAGTTCTGCTATGCATAGGTTGAGTATAATTTGTTTTTAGTGTATAAGTTCAGATGGGTGTGATGGACATGTCCCCTAAACTAATGGGCGATATATGCATGCTATTATGTCTGATGTTGCATTGGTATGACAAGCAGGGTTGTTTGTAGATTTCCTCACATCTGCCTGACATGGGCTTAAATCACCTTGTGATGTATAAGATAAAGTTTTTATTAATTGGTTAGTATGATTTTGAGATGAGCTGATTCAAGCTTGATCTGGGATAAATAAAATCGAGCATCAAAGGGAATATCAGTCTGAAAGAAGATCAAGTATTTTTTAAAGAAGTCAGGATATGTGACTATTTGATGGATATATGACACTGTGATGAAGGAGAGTAGGTGGCCTCATCTCAAGAATTTTTGGTTTATATTTTCTTTATAAAGGTGGGTGGTGAAATGGGGACTCTCAAGAGTGATGTGCTGCTTTACTTGCTAAAGGTGGACTTGGAAATTGAGGGGATTGAGGTGCATGCAAGAGGAAGAGACCTGGTTGATGCATCAGTCAAGAATGATTTGGGTTCTGGTGGTTGTCAGCTTGGTGGGTTCACGTTTTTTCCACAATTCATCTAAAGCGGTCTTAAATCATATTATCCTAGTGGAAAATGGGCCTAAAAGCAGTAGTAAATTGTGTCAATAAAGCTTTGAATTGCAGGACTGTTAAAGCTCAAGCTTGGCTAGTATAAATCCAGGTCTAGTTCCCAATAACCTTGGTGCTGGTCCTGGCCTCCGAGGTTGCATCCAGGATCTAGCCTTTTTTAAAACCTTGTTTGTTCTATGAAACTGTTGGGTTGACCCAATTGGCTAACGCATACATTGGTAACCATACAACTGTTTTTCCAAGCGAGAGGGTATCTTTTTGAAAGATGCATCTTACAAGTTTAAACACGTGATATGCTAAAACAGTTCAAACCATGATTTGCAAACATCTTCATTTTTTTTTTTTTTGAAGAAAATATCATTTATAGTAATTCCCTTATGTTATATATTCAGTTGGAAATTTATTTGCACCAGCATAAAGTTGATAGAGAGATTTAATGATTTATATTTAGTAATGAATATAAGAAAGTCATCGGACTTATTCAATATAATTAGGAAACTTTCATGAATGCTACTTCACCACGGTTTCTGATTTAGTGGATATTTGCATGTGCCTGTTCAAGGAGTCAACTAAACTAATCAAAGTACATTGAACATCTGATTACTCACAGAATGCATTACGTGTTGTGTGCTAGTTCCTTCAGATGACATGGAAGATGTCAGCAGGAGGCATAGCGCATTGCGATCTAGGCAAAGATTAAGGGCATTTTCCTTGTGTTGTGAGGCTGTTTCTATTTATAGCAAATTAGTGTGAGGTGTGATAAGCATGACCTTATTCTGCAGTTTTAATATCTTAGGTTATCGATCGGTTGTTTAAGGAAACACTTTACATTTTGGTTCTACTGTGGATAATTGATTTGCTGATCTGCCATCAGGAGAGTTTTTACATGGTAGAGGAACATATATGTCTAGATTACTAGGTATGATAACTTATTGTTTTTTTTTTTAATTAAAAAATATCTACCTTTAGAGACTTTTCCCTTATTTATGTAAAACTATAAAGCAATTTCTGGAACTTCAGTATCACGATTATGTCTTTTGGTTGTGTCTATCATCAAGGAGACTCATGTTTAATCCAATTTAAGAAGATGACTTCATTTAGACAAGTGTAACTAAATATGTTAAAAATGTGTTCATCACTGCAAAGCATGTATAAATTGTTCAGATTAAGAAAATTTATCTAGCTTAGCTTTCTTTCTTTTTGTCTTTTTTCGTTTTTCTTTTTTTTTTTGTATCCTTCAACTACTTTGTCCATCTTCTTGTGCCACTATCTCAGACCTACCAAATCTCTGGTCATTGTAAGCGTGATACTTTAAACAATACTACAAAATCATTATCTTCACGTTTTCCTAAAAAAGGTTTTAACATTACCATTATCACTCAAAAAGATGCCTGTGAAGGTGGAAACATATTTGGATAAAGTTCAGTTTGTTTGTTGTATGGATGCATCCTTTTGAGTTCCTTGGCAGGCTAACTAGATGTTTAGGGTGCATCTTTTTGGCTGAAATATGAACCATCATATATCACTTGGAAGCAAATACAGATTCATGACAAGTCTTTAGGCAATCTGTAGTCTTTTTTTTTTTTCTTTTCTATTCTTTTCTTTTAGTGTGCCACAAGGATACTGTTTTGTTTTTTGTTGGTTTCCAAATACATGATCATCTTTATTTCTGTGCAAGTTTCATGTTTTGTCCTCACTGCCACGCATCGTGGACTTATGCTACTGTATTGATTGCCTTTACAGCTCGGGTTAGTTCAATACCAATAGTTGATGACAATGACTCTCTGCTGGATACATATTCTAGAAGGTATCTTATGTTTCAATATATTGTATGGATGGAATGTTTCAGTTCCTTTTTTTACCCCCCCAAAAAAAACCTTTATTGTTCTGTGCACAGTGATATTACAGCTTTGGCTAAAGACAGAGCTTATGCACATATTCACCTTGATGAAATGAGTATTCACCAGGTAAACCCTGATATTCTTTTTGTTGAACCTTGGGGAAAAGTGCATTCGCTTAATGGTTCTGACTTGTTATGCATAAAATGGTTACTTTTTAATGGGTTTCATAATGTTTTTTTTTTTAACCAGAACATCAATTTTAAGGTTCTGTAGCATGTAGATATTTTGTGATGGTAGAGTAAGTGTCACCAGCAAAAGATACAATTTTTTGACAGGTAGCAGATAAATATTTTGTGATAGTAGCACAAGTGTCACTAGCAAAAGATACAATTATTTGACAGCCACTTTCGAGTTCTCCACACTTGAAGTCAAAGTAGGTGGTGTTCTTGTACTGTTATGACCAACACTGCATGCCCGAGTGTACCACCAATATATGGACTGGTGAAAATATTTAATGCAAGAATGATTAGATCATATACCTTTATGGTTTTTGAGGGTTATATGGCTGCAACTGAGGAGAGCTCATGGCATTTTCTGAAACTCTGGGGGACTAAGGGTTTTTTTGGGCATTTCATTCTATTTGTTTCATATTATTTTAAATTTCATCTGAAGAATGGGTCAATGATGTGACTTTATTAAATTACTAGCCATGTATGCTCTTTCCTATAGGGCAAAACTGCCCTTAACTTTACTGTTATTTTATGGTTGGTCCTCATTGACTGAAAATTTTATTCCATTTTGTGTTTAGTCCCTGGCCTGTGAATCAGTGTATAAATCAGGTATATAGAAACAGGCCTAACTGTTCGATAATTGGCATGAGGGATCGGACATTAAATGGCTAAGGACTGTTCGTCAAATGGCAGTCAGACAAAGGACCATATGTGAAGTTTCCTTCTTTTGGATGGTCAGGTGACTTGCTAATATGTTTTATGAAATTTTGTCATTTGGTTTTTAACCAGTCATTTGAACACTAATAACCATTTAAAAATACTTGGGTTTGTGTAAAGTTAAGAAGCCTTATTTTGTCCAAGTGATCCAGACCTAAGCCTATATTAGGTTATTTAAGTTTAATTTGATTAGGATTTCATTCAGGTCTGTTTTCCAAATTCTGTACTTTGTAAACCTTAGCGTACACCCTCCTGTATTGAGTTTCCTTACCTCATCGTTTGTGGCTCTCAACTTCTGCACAACAAATGCCAGAGAACATGTTGTATGAAGAAAATAATTTAACTAAAACACCCAGCAGAACTTTCTTTTGTCTTCTGAATCTGCGGGTGGCATGCTGGAAATGAATGAAAATTTTAATTATCCATTTTATCTCTGGTAAATTCAGGCTCTGCAACTTGGACAAGATGCAACTGCACCATTTGGATTCTTTAATGGGCAGCGATGCCAGATGTGTCTTCGTTCTGATACTCTGCAGAAAGTGATGGAGCGATTGGCAAATCCTGGTAATATTTGTCCTTAGAAAGTTCTAGCTTCTCAATTGTAATCTCATTCTTGATAACCTCGTGCTGCTTGATTATAGGGGTCCGGCGTGTTATCATTGTGGAAGCTGGAAGCAAGCGTGTAGAAGGCATTATTTCTCTGAGTGATGTATTCAGATTCTTGCTTGGTTGGCCTCAAGCATCAACAAGTAACTTTTAGTTTATACTGGCTTGTCAGCACATTATTCGCCTTCCATCTTTATTGGGCAAATGGAATCATTTCTTCTTCCTTTTTTTCCTCCTTTTAATTTAATAGGCGTCATTGGTTTAGAGCCTGGTGTTCGTTGAGAAGACCACAAGAGGTCTGTAAATGAGGAATTTTCTTTTAACCCAGTTTCCCATGATTGCTGTTGCTGTATGTGTTTTTTCTAGCTTGCATAATTAACAAGACCATAGATCCAAAGTTGTGCGTGCTAATAAAGGAATATCATTGTCTGTTCTTTGGTGGATAAATATCATAGAAAAGTTTATCAATCTTTTTATTGATCAATTTATTTATATTTTCATGCTTTTTATAATGGGTAAGTTATTTTTTCATGGATAGACGATGAAAAAATTTTATCCAAATGGCTAAATAATTTTTTTATTAGTCAATAAAATAGATATTTAATTTTATTTTTAAAATATTTTATTTTTTTTAAATATTGTTTGTTTTCTTTAAATCTAAAAATCATAAAAAAGCACGAGGAATATTATAGCAAATATGAATAAATTTTAGTAATTTATTCAAAAAAATAGTAATATAAAAGAATATAGATTATGTATTTTTAAATTATTTTTTTATGTAAAAAGATATAAATAAATTATTTTTATTTAAATATTATGTAAAAAATATTTATTAAAAAAATATAAATTTTTAAATAATTTTTTATTCATATAAGAATGGACCAAAGAGTAAAAAGGGAAGGAAGATTAGAAGGTGGGAGATGAGTGAAATTTGATGTCTAGGTCATTTGGTGATATAGATAGCATTAATGCATCAATAGGGTTCGCAAAATAAATTTTTTCCATTTTCTTTTCGCTCTTGGCAATTCACCATTACTTAGGTTGCATTTGGTAGTTAATTTAAAAAGTTTCATTACCATATTTAGTATATCTTTTAGATTGGTATTTCAGATTGTTAGGTAACACATATTCTTTCTCATGAGGTAATTTAGATTATCATGACAAGTTTGGACAAAAATATCTTCATCAAAATAAAATATAATATAATATTTTTTTATAATATAATAATATATAATAATATAATAATATAATATTATGTATTATAATATTATATTATGTTATAATAATATATTATAATATATATTATAAATATAAATATAATGTTAGAATATAATATATTATATATAATATAATATTATTTTATAATAATATTATAATAGAACATAACATTATATTTATATTTATAATATATGTTATAGTATATTATTATAATATCACATAATATATATTATTATAATATAATATGATATGATACCATAACATATTATTATATTATAATAATAATATTATTATTATATTATAGATACTATATTTATAATATAAATATATATTATATATTTATAATATATATTATTATAATATTATGTTATACTATATTATATTATTATAATATATTATAATACAATATTATATGATATTGTAATAATATAGTATAATATATATTATAAATATAAATATATACTAGAATATAATATATTTTATATATATTATATTTATATTTTATGCATAGGATGTAATTTTTAATAAAATTTGATTCGAGGATATTTTAAAAATTTAATATTTTATTATCTATCATACCAAATATATTAATTAAAATTTTTAATAATTTTATTATAATATTATTTATATATATCAAATATATCAAATGCAACCTTAATTTGAGAGCATTCCAAAATTGGGTTTGGTTGGTTCCACCGTAGCGTTAATTCTGTTCTCATTTCATTGTCGGTATCTGCTCTGCACCGGCTTTTATTCGCGGGGCCGCGCTAGCACGACTGCTGATACTGATTTTGACTAGTGCAAAACATTGAACTGCACCCTCCCAGGGAATTAGCATCTGTTTCAATCGCGCATTTGTTCTGTTCCGTCGCTGCTCTCACACGTGGAATGCAGGAATCCTGTATTAATCTTCTTGTAAATTTTTCTTCTACTGAAAATCTTGGGCTGGAAGTGGATCGATTATCGATCAGATATTGGTGGATCCATCTCCAAATTCTTTTTTTTAGTGTATATATATAATATTTGTGTATTAATTGGATGTTGAATTTTATATTTTTACTTATTTTAAAAGGACTTGGATTTGAATTAGATATTGGCAAACGTGGATATCAATTGGTAATTAAATTTTATGGATAAAATGTTATTTCACTTTTTAAGTACATAAAACCTTATATTTTATTATTTTAAAACAAATAAATGATTGTACAAAAAGATGAAGATATGATTGTTTTACCTTAATCATTTTGCTTTTTTTAGTTCGTCCTAATAAATTTGCTACATTGCATACTTTGGAAAAAAAGACTGTTGAGGATGTGATCCATCAAATAAAAATGTCACTGCACGAGAAGAAGATTAGATCAAAGACAAGTTGATATTGCCATTTACTATTACTCAATTTTGTTGGGAGATTATGAGAGCTATAAATTAGATAAAATTGTAAATATAATTAGATATTTATATAAAAAAGGATGGCTCCAATCCGTGAAACTGTCGTAGGATCCGGAGATGTACGCAATGCGAAGAGATTGTTTTCATATTTTGAGTTCATGTCTTTAATGACTGTGATAGAATAATTTTACAATTTTACCATCGTATCAAGACTCATCCTTTAAAATTGAATATTTAGATATACATCAAATATTGATGTTTCTATGTCTGCATCATTTTTTATAAAAGCAAATACAGTATGGATATTAATTAAATGCTATAATTTGTATCTGCATCTGGATGGATTCGGATGCCTAAAAAGATCGAGCTGAATGATATCTAATCCATTTTATCCCTACATGTTAGTCCCTTTTCCCCTCTCCATTCTCTCTTGCTGAACGAAATTTTGAAGATGGCAACGCATGTCCTGATTTACTAGGTTTGTTCGTGTTTTGTTTTTTTTTTTTTTTTTTTTTGATTCTATGACGGTTATTACACCCAATTTTACGGTGCTCGATAGGCATCCGTGTACATTTGCTCGACTGTATAAAATGGAAACAGCGGATTCCGGTCGCGATAAGCTCGATGACATCGCGTAAAATTTGCAAGCCAATCTCAATGGATTCGCCTGCCGGTTAGAGAAGGATCTGGGTCCCTGCGTAGATTTACAATATCCGGGTGCCGGTTATATGCTTCGAACCAGAATATATTCAGCACAAAAGATTAGAATCCCATATTAACATCACCAATTTGGCATCCCTTTATTGCAATTTGGGAAACCAGTATGCTCTAAGATTAGCTTTCTTTGGGGCGCATAAACTGAAAGTTTGCAACTACTAGATGGGGGGTACTCCGAGAGAGAGAGAGAGAGAGAGAGAGAGAGAGAGAGAGAGAGGGAGATTTTTAAGATTAGATACTAAACCTTTGAAGTAGAAGGGTCTTTTCAACGCTTCGCCACCCTGTTCGGCCATGTCCACATCCTTGGGCCTGCTACTTGCCAAGTACAATACGCCTACTATTATTTAGTGTTGTAGAAACATGTCACTGTCGCTGTTCTTCTGAAATTTTTTTGATGTATTCGTTGGTTCCGTAGAAGGAACTTCAATCTAAGAAGTCTTGACTATATTACTCGAAAATATGTAATAAGCGTTTTTTTCTTTTTCTATTTCAAATATAAAATTATAGTAGAATTCACATATTGATGCATCAACCATCCTGGTAGAAACATATGAGTACGCATGACCTACTGATTGCCTGTCTATATTTTCCATATGATATATAGTTTCCTTTTATTTATTTTTATTTTTTACAAAAATAGCAAACAGATACAATGATACAAGCAATTGTTCATAAGGAAAAATAAAATAAAATAAAATAATATATATATAAAATGGTAGGTAAGAAATTATTTCTTGATCGTTAAAAATAGTCAAAAATTGAATTTGTATAATATTAGTAAAATGGATCATCAATTAAGATATACTATATGGTAAACTCTTTAGACAATTTATCAAATGATTGTTATGCATAGCAAATATATATGTTGAAATTCATTGCCAAGTTCTAATCTAATTAAAATTTTATTTTTTAGTTAGTTATTGATTTTAATGACTTTAAAATTTTATTTCTAATTTTATTATTTAATTATTTTTTTCTAAAAACTTTTAAAATTTTTTGTTTTTGAGTTTTGATAAAAATCAAATATCTCATTCATGTGATGCTCTATTTAAAAGGACTTTTGGCTCTTGTAGTATGAAAAAAACATGTGGGAAGAAAGAGAGGAAAAATTATTTTTAGTATGTTAAGCTTTTTTTTATGAAGCATTTCTATTTTTGGCACTTTATCTTTTTTTTTTTTATAAATTTATTTCTCTCTCTAAAGTTTTTCTTCTATACTTATTTTCTTTTCACAATTCTTTGCATATATTTTTTTTTTGTTTGATGTTTGTTCTGCATCTTGGATATGTGCATTTAATCTACTGTGGATAGCATGTTATTCTATATGATATCAGAACTATAGGCTTGGAGAGTAGTTGTATAGTTTGTGGCTACGATCAAATTTATTCGGAGTAGTTTTGAGGTAGTTACTTGATTGTTTGTGGTTTCTATATTCGTAGCTCAGTGTGGTTGAAGAGCTTTCAGTAATTAGCTATATGATGGTGAAAGCATATTAACTCTTATTTTAATGATTAAAGAGGTAAATTATTATGATTGATACTACTATCATTTTTACCTCAATGGATTGGAGACGGCTAACATCATCAATATAGAGGTTTTTGTTGGATCATCAGATCTTAGTTTGTTAGAAGTCGATTGTAATAGATGGATCAGCTATGGAGAGATCATGGATTGATTCATGTGGAGAAGAGCTTACCTAAAGACTTTGTTGGCATTTATAGGAGATTAATTGAAGTCTAATGTCCTCCCGATGTCGATTGAATATAGATTTGAATAGACCAGCTAAATACCAATGTGAAATTGGTTTATATCTAATCCGTTTGAATGCAATTGATAGATAGTTATTTAATAGGTCGGTTAATATCAATTTTTTTTATGCTGCCACATGGCCAGAGAATGATTTGATATACTAACATCATTTTATCATATTAAAAATATTTTTTATTTTAATTATTAAATATATATTAAAATTTTAAAATATTTTATAAATATAATCATCAAACAGAAAATAATATTTTATAAAAAATATATTTTTAAGTACTCCAAAAAAATATGCTGCTGGCAATCCTAAATAGAGACCTTGAGATCTTGCACCTAAGACCCCTTCTATTCGCTTTTTTTTCCTAAAAATAATAAAAAAATTAAACAATCATTGTTCTAAATAATATTTTTTCATCTTTTATTTTACAATAAGAAATATATTTCACGTTGACGATGGAGTCATTTTTGGAATCTTGGCGGCCCAGTCAACGTATCATGTTCCACTTCCTCACCAGCCAATTGACTTTGTTTTTTAACCCTATCTATCCTTACATCTTCCACCTTATTTTAAGTCTCGGCAGTACTCCATGACCCCACCACTCCAATTTTCCAGTTTTTCAAAATAATAAAATTTGATAAATCGAGGTACTTGAATTTTGGATAATATATTTTTAAACAGTTACATCTCAATAATTATGATGCGGATGAGTTTTTTTCATTTAAAAAGTTTTGAGCCCCATTCGATTAGCCATCATCTCAGGGTCTCTCAACGTCGCGGCCTCTATATGTGGTGGGTCCAATCGAAGGAGCGTGGAGTCTGCCCAAAAAAAAAAGCGACGGGCGTGGAAATGGGTGTTGGCAGAAGCCGGTGACAGAAGTAATGTTTGTCGTTCAAAGCAACTCCGGCGGAAGTAATGTTTCTCGTTCATTTCACAACGTGGCAGAACGTATCCGCAGCCGCCAAAACTTCGTCTCTTCCACCGTTGTTTTAAGCAAAAAAAAAAAAAAAAAAATAATCCCGAGGTCCGTTCACATGGATTAGCTTACCTCCTTTTGGTTGGCATCTTGTTCTGAAACTAAAGGCCATTAAATTTTGTTTGAGATGATATCACTTCCACTACATTAAAAAAAAAAAGAAAAAGAAAAAAAAAAAAAAGGATGGGAAGAGCCGGGTTTCCAAAGATTACTTTTCTTTTGCGTGTAACACTAAGTATTTTCACTAGAAACAAAATTGATGACGAATCTTTGGTGCAGATAAATTTATACATATCCCATGACAGCTAGCCATGGTCTATTTTGATTGAAGTTGTACATTAGATTAGGTTGAGTCAATTAAATTGAGAGAAGTTATCAAATATAGATGAAAGGTTAGTGCATTGCAATATCATGAAAGTTAATACCTGGTCTTTTATTTGATTATGATTTTTTTGATAAATTCTTGCATGATTAACCATTTTATACATTGATATTAATACGTTGGGCTACTTTATATGAAACAAAAATTTGGCTACTTCTATTTAACATAATTCGTTACACTATTATATTATATTTTAAAAATAATTAAAAATATGATGAAAAATTATAATTCCAATATGATACTAATAATAATAATATTAATATTAATGATAAAAATTTTTGCGTGAAGGCCAAACTTGTATAAAGTTATTTGTTCACTACTTAGATGCTGATATTGATGTGCAAATTGTTGCTCGGCAATCATTAAAATTTATTATTTAATTTACTATATAAAATTGACTATTATAATTTTTTTATCTATTATAATTTATTAAATTACTTTATTTTATTGGAAGAATAGTTAGAACAAGCAAAAATAATATTCCATGCATACGATGCAAGTTATATTATATTTCATCCATAGGTCAGAGATTCAATATAAAATGACCATAAAATCTAGATAGAACTTATAATCTTGAGTATCTAATAAAATTAAAGGCCAGACAAAAAATATTGAGCCAATAAGAACTGCCGCATGGCAAATTGACAGCAATGCGTGGCAATCCGATCCAAACTCGGTCAACATGATCCACGCAAAGGATTGCGGTGACAATGCCCTTAAACTCACCGGAAGTGAATGGGATCCCACCAGGGCGGCAGGCTGGGAACTGATGCGCAGTTTTGCCGGTATTCAAATCGTACCTTCCCCTCCACATAACGAACGCCCCTTCTCTTTCTCTCTCTCTCTCCCTCACGCGTCCTCTCTCTCCAAATCTGCTTTTACGCGGATCGATCTTTCCCTCGCCCATCGATTTGAAATGGATATTTCTCTATAAAGGGAGTCGGCTTTGGTGGTAGACGGAAGCAACAGTAGGGGAATCGGCTGACGTTGTCTTGTTCCGTAATGGATCGACGGATGGGGATGACTTCCGACGATCAGAGGGTGAGCAGTCTTCATCTTTTCGATTAATCTAGGGTTAGGGTTAGCGCCAGTCTAAGCGTCTGTGTAGTTTTTCTTTTTTTTTTTTTAAAAAAAACAATTTTCCACGCTCTTAGTTTTCTTAGATTTACTCGAGTAAAGGTGTTTTTAAGACTAATATTATTATTATTATCCGTGTTTATTGTGCGATTAGGCTCAATTTAAACGTACTGCTATTTATGGTATGAGATTGTAAAAGGACTTGTGTTTGAAGCTAGATTAGATAAATGATTGGAAGTTAAAGGAGCTCATCTGTTTGGGAAGTGGTGAACAATGGCTGTTATGATGTCATTCCTCCAATTATCTGGAAAATAGTTTAGATTTTGAATGACGACTTAGAATTCAGTTCGAAGTTTGAAATTTTCACCTAATTGGAATTTGGTTCCTCGTGTTCATAAGTGATACTACATTAGAAAACATAAAGGGAACAGAAGGGCATGGATGGTGATGGTGAGGCAGTAAAGAAGTCGGTGTGGAGCCTTTTTTCTAGCCGGCTGGAAGCATATATGATGGGATGAATCCGAGCCAGCCTTTTCTGTGGAAGAATATTTGATCAGACTAATTGCAACTGCAATCTTGTGTGGTTGAAGGGTAAAATCAAAGTGCTGGGCCAGTAGAGATTGGCAAAGATGATACCAAAAAAGATGGGTAATTTTGGTTCATTGGGAGAAACTACTCATCATAATTAGAAAAGTAGGGAAGAGCCTTTGATTATACGGATGTACATATGTATAAGAAAATACTCTTGGCGTTTGGATATTACACATTGATTTTTATAATCCTTTCTCCTGATATTGTACATTATTATGTGGTTTTTGCTTCTGTTGCCAAAGAGAATAAGTGATGAGGGGAGAAGGGGGTGGACATGGGAAGTAATTAGAAAAGAAAAAAATTTTTTTTTGGACACTGAGAAATGCAAAAAAGCAATTAGAATTTGGAATATCAAATTTCTTTTTTCATGCCTTTTTATTTGTTCTTTTTGCAAAATGCAAGGCCAGGGATGATGTTTAAATGTTAACCTACCTTGGCTGTAATAAGAAAATACACTATTTTTAGTATAAATCAACTATTGAAAGTAGTGCAATCACCATTGCTCTCAGGTGAAATCATTTGGAACCATAGCTTTCCATTGATATGTTCTTAGGAACCTCACAGTATATAGTTAATGTATCTAATAGAATGCAATACTATGACTGATGAAGTGTCTGTTGATCCATGTGCTTACAGATTCACTGGAAGACTTACTACAAAAACCTCTTTCTTTTAGCATATCAAAGTTTTGGTGTGGTGTATGGTGACTTGAGTACTTCTCCTCTTTACGTGTACAGAAGTGCATTTTCTGGAAAGCTAAGCCATCATCAAGATGATGAAATAATATTTGGTGTATGCTCCTTGATCTTGTGGACATTCACTCTAATCCCACTGCTGAAGTATGTTGTCATTGTCTTGAGTGCTAATGATAATGGTGAAGGTGAGTGAGAATTTCCTTTTAGTCTGCATTTTTAATGTTTTCTCATACAATTTGTGCTCAGGATTTGTGTTTTCTTGGATAGGAGGACCATTTGCTCTGTACTCTCTACTTTGCAGACATGCAAAGTTTAGTTTGCTTCCTAATCAGCAAGCAGCTGATGAGGAGCTTTCTACATACTATAGGCATGGGCACATGCCTGGCAATGTGATTAGCTCTCCGTTAAAAAGGTTTCTAGAGAAGCATAAAAGGCTGAGGACTTGCTTGCTTCTTGTAGTTTTATGTGCTGCCTCCATGGTGATAGGTGATGGCATCCTTACACCAGCAATTTCTGGTACAAGTGCTGTAGATTCACATTTCCTTTCTTCATTTTGTTACTTTTACATGAGACTTTTTAATTGTCTTTAATAGATGATAATTATGCAGTTGTCATTTGGTCTCATGCTAGATTCTAACTTTTCTTTTGGTCCTCTCCCAGTGCTATCATCCATTTCTGGGTTGCAAGTTCGTGCACAGAAATTAAGTAATGGTATGCATGGTTTATCTAAAAGATTTTTTCTCCTCTAGATTGGATAAGTACCACTTCAGAATTGCTGGCTGCTTTTATAAACTTACTTGATATAAACTTGTAGTTTCTGAAACTTATAGCATGGTTATGTCCCAATCCAAAATGGAGGTTCTGGGTTTGAAGCTTGGTAGGTGTTTCAAGTACTTGGACTTGAGTAATTTCATTGGGTGGGTCTTCCCTAAGAAATGAAAAAAGGACCCGATACAGGAACTTTCACATATGAACTCTAATATATGAATTTACCACCTCTCTTCTAATCCAATAGGTCAACAGTTATTGTTATGTGTAAACTAGGAAAGTATTATGGCATAATGCTGACTCAAATTTGTAAATGAGAACTGACTTTTAAGTTTTCATTATAAGTTTGTAATCATTTTGAATATTCATATTTTGAGATATTCCTCTTTTTTTTGGACAAGTTTGAAGCCATGTGTGGCTATATATAGTGGTACATGCATCTTGCATGGGTGTTTATGCGAATTTGGTTATCGTAGTGTGTATTGCCAATGCTTATGGTAGTAGTGGATTTACTAATACATTGTGTAGCTTTATTAGCAGGTAGCAGAATGGGCCTAATAAAAACGTGATTCATTTAATTTATGCCATCCCTTGTCGGTTATATGATTCAAATGCCCTCTGATTGTTTCCATTTCATGCGAGTCAAAGCATGATTTGGTCATTTCACCTCTTTGAGTGGAACAACAATATGCCCTATGTATATAAACTATATAGAAAAATATATTTTTATATGTGCATGCAATAAACGAATATGGCAAAAACCAAGTATGTGAGGTGTAAAATATAAATGCAAGAAATCATTTCTTTGTTTGGGCAAGAAGGCAATATTCTTTTGGTGACCAAAGTGAAATTGTAACATGAGCATTTTATTCATATATTTGTCCATGCTATTTATGGAATTGTTTTCTTTGATAATAATATATTTGGAATATGAAGTGAGTGATAGTGATTCTAAAGCTATCAACATATTGGCAAGTACATGTCATTGATCAAATTGGACTAGGTTTTCGATATTGAGAATTTAAAAGGGTGTCTTAGTGCACGAGGCTTCGACATTGCGGGGTCTAGGGAGGGTTAGATGTACGCAGCCTTACCTGCTGGTGCAGAGAAGTTGTTTTTATGTTTCAAACCCATGACACCTAGGTCATAGTGGAGCAATGTTGTGCTTGCACCAAGGCCTACCCTCTTCAATATTGAGAAGCCTCTATTCTAGCTTCAGCATCTTTAGATGCATCAGTTTATTATGCTTATACCTAAACTTAATAATAGCTAGTTACTTCGATTAGCTTACCCCAAAGTCCCTCCTTAAAAGCTGGTGTCTGAGCGTCTGGTCACAGGTTGTCATCCATTTCACATGTTTGACATAGCTAGTGTATTTGACGGCTCCCTGTTCAGTTCTATGCATGCTTCCTTGGTAACCTCTAGTTTGATATGGGAAACTACTAAAAATGAGTCTGCATCTTCAACTAGAAAATCTAACCCAAGTTGTCTAACCCCCAGGGCGCCAAAACATGCTAGTCGCGGCAAGTGAGATAAAAAAAGCAGCTGGTTTTTTAAGATTTAAAAAATTAATAATATGGTTGCTTTGAAGCAAGTCTACATATATCATATATTTTGCTGATGCTAATCAATAGTCAAGAGAACAGCATACTTTACTAAACATATGGTGTCAATTGTCAACATTTGCCATGTGCTAGGACATGTAGATACATGACACTGTAAATAGGTATAGGAAACCACAAGTTACATTTGGCTACTTCTAATTTCCCTAATTGGAGGAGGGCATGATTTGAATATGTGAATTGTAGCATTAGCTCTCATTGTGATATTCTAAGTCATATTACTTATGCATGTTTTTCTTGATGTGTATGACCTCAACTTAATTCTTATGTTGTATAAGGATATCTAAGCTAAAAACTAATATAACCTAGCTCAATGCACCCTTGAAATAAATAACCTGAGGCAAAGATAGGAAGTTTCAGCTTCAAACATGTTAGGAGGCATTTGTTATCGATCTACAAAGTTTCTGTTTTTCATGATATTATCATGTGTTGAACCATACCCTGCCCAAGGACTTGGGTGCTATGTGTTATGCTGTTGTTGGTGAGCCTCTTGTATGGTACATGTCATGTGCCATATCAGACAAACTGGTGTTTGACACACATCGGGCATAAGGTCCAGTTCCTATCAAGCTAACATGATGCTGGAGTTAGGCTGTTTTAAACTTTCTTTTCAAAATTTAACTGTTTTAGACTACTAACAGTCTTCTGTGAAAAGGAAAGAAAGAAAAGATGGAAGCAACATGTAGTGACGTGTATGCTTGCTAATTTATGTGCAGTGTATTATTTAGAGTAATATGACTTACAATTGTAGAATGCATTGATGTAGAGAGGAAATAAGATGACAACATACTACATAATCGAAGTACAAGACTAACAGCATCATTCCTACAGAAGTAAATGCAATTCCTGGAGCCCTCAACATATAGAATGACTACCGTGCTCCTGCATTTTCCTGTTGGGCATCAGGTTCACAAGGTGGATCTTATTAAGGTACTTCTGGTATCATGGAAAAGCATATAGTAGTGGGACCACTAATGGTAATGCCTCATGTACGCTTTGTGCTGCACCAGATCATAATATAATGTGAGCCTGGACCACGCACGTAAGTTTCTGTGCTGGAACACTGTGAGACCAGTGATTATGGTGGTGGTTGTATGTTTTTTAGGCAGACATGTTGATGATTGAATAAATTAAATAGGGGTGGAAGTTGCTCGCCTGAATCCACCAATCCACTAAAGTATCCAAAATATAAACTCGTAATTTTCTGTTGGATTTGAGTTACCAGAAACCAACCTGATTATAAATAGGTTTGGTTCGGGTCTGGGCCCCAGATCTGCCAGGTCACCATGGGCGGCAAGCCCTTGAAACACATTGCTAGTGGTAATCATGCAGGGGATCACAGGTCAGTCAAGGCTTAGATTGGGCAATAAGAAATGCTGTGTAATTCATAGTAATAGAAAACTATTGAAGAAATAAGTGAGTGGAGCAGACAATGTTCTCTAGGTACATCGCGTTTTCTTCTGCTCTTTATTTTCATGCTCTCTTTATGTCACTTTATTTGGTTGCCCAATTCTAAATACCTTATCTTATCTTTTCGGTTTTTAAGGTTTATGACTAGTGAGAACTTAATTGGGTTCATGAGTTGGGTAGGGGTTCATATAAAATATATGGGTTCGTCATGGATTTATTCTTTCAACCCAATTATAAATTGGTCAGATATAAACCTGATCATATTTGACCTGAACTGAACTTGATCCGACCTAACCTAGCCGACTGCCACCAGAAAAGTCAATAAAGACCTTTCTTTTCCTGTGGTTCCTGATCTTTGCTATCATTTTTTTTTTCTTGTATGCAAATCTCGCAGTCAGTTTGTTGACCTAGCACCCAGCATCTTCTTGTGTCCATTGTTCTTGCTTATTGGTTGCTAATTTACATTTTATTTCCTACTTAACAAGATGTCTTAGTATGACTGGCCAAATATCAAGTCTTTTTCAAAGAAAACCTGTCAATTTGTGATTGGCTGGGAAAAAAAGATGATATTCAATTTTTTTATTAGTATTTGAACAAAACTTTCTTAAACTAACCTTCATATCTTGATACCTACTGCAGGAACATATACTCTTGTTTGACTTTGTCTGGAAACAGCCCTGAGTGCTCATGCATCTGAAAATTCATGTTTGTCATGAAATCTTTGCTAGCTATTTATATAACGGAATGTAAAATATCATTATGATATCTGCTTACCACCTAGATCTGTGAATCTTTTCATTTGATATTTGTCATGATTGTTTTGTTCAACTTCTGAGAATGCTATATTACCTGATGCACAGCTGAGGTGGTAATTATTGCCTGCATTGTGCTGGTTGGCCTCTTTGCTCTACAGCACAAGGGTACTCAGAGGGTAGCTTTTCTGTTTGCCCCCATTGTTATCATTTGGCTCTTATGCATTGGCATAATTGGTCTATACAATATCATTCACTGGAACCCCACAATTTATCGTGCTGTGTCTCCATGCTATATCATTAAGTTCTTCAGAAGGACAGGAAAAGATGGTTGGCTTTCTCTAGGGGGAGTACTCCTCTGTATTACAGGTGAATGATAGAACAGTGTCTCAAGTCTAACATGCAGATTATCATTTTCATCTACTAATAGCATCTTATATATGAGTTTTAATGACATCTATAGGTACTGAAGCTATGTTTGCAGATCTTGGCCACTTCACTGATTTATCCATTAAGGTATGCTGAGCTAGATTTATCTGCTTTTTTTCCTCTCTGAAAGTTCAATGCTTGTGATGGATGAGAGATCAAGTAGAAATTAGCTAGAGGAAGACGCCATTTTGAATATAATGAATATAAAAGCAAAAATCTTCACTTTCAACTAAATATCACTTAATACAAAAGCAACTTGTATGTATATGTACGTATATGTATGTATGTTTGTATGCATGTATACACACATATATATAGAGGTAGACTGGGCTTCGGTCGACTGAATTCCAATCCATATTCGGTCGGATCCTTGGCCGTTGGATCAGCGCGCATCTCCAAAACACCTTAAAAAGCAGACAACCTGTTAACCCCAAAAAAAAAAGAAGATGCCTTCATGCTCCGTGAAGGTGCCTTTAATTTTTTTTCAGTTTTTTGTTCATTTTTCTTTTCTTTTTTTTTTCAGGCGGGCCTTTAGGCTCTTGCCAGAAAAAAAGTGAAGAAAAAAAGATTGAAAAAAAAAAAACTATTTTTTTCGGTTAATGGCTCCTTTCAGCGAGCTTGAATTTTTTTTTTTTTCCGGTTAACAGGCTCCCTAAAAGGAGCGTGAAGATGCCTTCATTTTTTTGGTTAATAGGCCATCTGCTTTTTAGGATGTTTTGGAGATGCACGCTAATCCAACGGCTGGAGATCTGACCGGATATGGACTGAAATTCGGTCGACCGGAGCCCAATCTACCTTTATATATATATATATACACATATACATATATGTATGTATATATACATATATGGATGTATGTATATGTATGTATATATATGTATATGTATGTATATATATATGTATGTATGTATATATGTATAGATACGTATGTATGTATGCATGCATGCATGTATCTATACATGTATGCATGTATATATATATACATATATGCATGCATGCATGTATATATATATATATATATATATATATATATATATATATATATATATATATATATATATATAGCTACTCATAGCTACCTAATGACTTAATGTAGAGTTTTGCTAGTGATCTTTCAAGCTATTGCCTCCCCTGAGTTACTCTGCTTTAGTTGACAGATAAATGCACTCCTATTATGTGAGACAGTCTCTTTGTGTTTTGTTTTTGTTTTCTTTGTCGAACTCTATTTATGCAGAGAGATGTAAATATGGTGTCTGTCCAGCCATTATTCTGCTTTAGTGAACCCTCGTAATATGTCACTATCAAAAGGGAAGCCCCATAGCATCAGCCATGATGCTTGTGATTCTATGTTGCTGCTATTATTCATCCATCATGTGGAAGCATCATGTTTATTTGTGATTAGTTGTAAAATGGCAAGGCAACATGAGGCCATCGGCTCCCATGGAGGGTTTGCAGTGGTTGGCCAAACCCCTTCTAGTTCATACACTTTTTTGGAGGTCTTTCTTATTGATTGAGTTCTGTCTGTTAGAATCTTTGGTACTATTAACTTAGGATATGTAAGGATAAGGTTGAAATGGGTTATTATTTGTTGGGTACATAATAATCTTTGCTTGTGCTGAACGTTGGTTGGTCGGGTGGTCAAGCAAGGAGTGGAGTTGGTGGGGATATCCATCATGATTCATCATGATGCACAACCATGGTATGTGATACATAATATTGAAACCTGGGAGGCAAAATAATAAGAGTTAATATTGACACAGTCAGGGTATTAAGCTGGTTGTTTGTGATTACAGGGAGACACACCTTAAAAGCAAGGCATCACTTTCAAGAACACATGTTTAGAATCTATCAGCAGGCTACATTCTGGAATTTCTGTACTAGAACTCATATAAAAATGAAATGATGTATGCAGGCTATATTGAGTTATGCACTACTAGTATTTTGCATGTGCGAGGTATGTGAATTTGTCTAGAGAAAAGATCCTCTTATGAATGGTTATGACTGCAAGGATCAAATTTTGGAGTATATTTACTCATGTATTTTCTTTGTATCTCAACTACTTCAAAGAAAGCACAGAGGGTGTATCTATTATGTATTGGGTGTGCATATAAAGCAAAGGAAGTGGTGGAAGTAGTTTGCTCAAGAAAGGACATGGTTTGCTTTGAAAGAGATCCCTCTTTGAAGTTAAATGTGTGTTGGGGTGGAGATTAAGGGAAAAGTAGTGAAGATGCATGGATCCCATCCTTGTAGTTCATCTTATGTGTAGTAGAGATAATCTGTATTTACTTGCTAATAACCTGCATTCTCCAAGTCCTCATTCCATCTTAAGGTAGATCTTACACTATGCGACAATTGTCTGACTTGTAGAAAGGATTTATGGTTATTATAGAATTTCCTGTCAAACTTCAACCAATTTAATCTTGAGTCTTATCTTGAAAATTTCATGAAATTTGATGATTCTCATGAGTAATTCATGATTCCCTATACATGTCTAAGGACATATTTTGAGATTTGATATCATTAAAATTTTGTCAAATTATGCTTATTCATTGAGATGCCACTATAGTTAATCTCTCTCTTTCTTTGATTTTCTTATCCTCGATATTTTCTTGAGTTCTTGACTTTTCTTTTAATTACATCCTCTTTTGTCTTTGACAAGTCAGCTCCCAATCTCAAAAAAATGAATGAACATAACCATAAAATTACATTAGTCTGATGATGAGGAATGGAGAGTGTCAAAGAGGTGGTAAGAGCAAGATGGGAATTACTGGATATCAAGTGGCTACCAGGGCAATTTAAGATGATTGAGTACACATGGGCATAAGTGATGGTTAAGTACCTGGCTGCACCAATGCAATTAATATAAGGTAATCACAGGTGCCTGATCAAACTGAAAGTTATTTAAGGTAACTGCATGAAAAATGATTGGCAAGTTGAAAGTTTATATATGCGATGATGAAGAGTTAGGAGGAGCATATTGATGCACTCTTGGTCTTTGAGGAATGCTTAAAACAGTTGAGCTAAACAATTGAAAAACTATGCAGTTTTGGGCTAAATATGTTTGGCAAAGTATTCAGAACCATACTCTGAAGCCGATAGTGTAGTTGGCTAGCAAAGTTAACTAGCAGTAAGGTAGACAAGCCAGTGAAGTAAAAGTGATCTTCCTGTTGTGCATCTAAAAAACACAACCTTATGTACTAGCTTCACTTGTGCATATACCTATCTGAGTGGCATCTTTCCCTTTTCTTGGCTAGTTTAGCAATATCTGCACTTTAATGTGAAATCATCTATATGTTGATGACTTAAATTTCTTTCTAGAGGCATTTTGAAGCTTCAAATATCTCATGCCAAAATTCAGCAAGTGATTAATGCAAATGGGAGGTGAGCTGCCAGTAGAGACCCAGGGAGGAAAGAATGACAATTTTGTCTTATGTCAACAAAATCAAGATAGTAAAGCATACTTCTAGAAAACATAGAGATATTGTGCATGTAGCAAAATTAGTTCTTCATGAAGCTTAAGATCTCTGGGAATGGATAAAAGGCTACTGGCATGGAATATGTGGTAAAAGAAGACAACTGAATGACTAAGAACTGAAAAATTCAAGTATTTGTCGGTTGTGTGGCAAAGTCATCAGAACACCATATTTGAAGGCTGCAAGTGCAACAAGTGATTCTATTGGAAAGGAGTGGCATGCCAAGCAAAAGTGAGGATGACATGCATAGTCAGCTAAGAGACAATGAAGAAAACAGATGAGAATCAACATTGTAGGTCAAATTTCAAAAAGAAAGAAGGGAGGATGAGTGTGTGTGGGTGGCGAGAGGGGGGGGGGGTGATTTTACCTATCAATCAGTTTTAAGAAAGTTGAAAAAAAATGCAGACCTTTTTAATATAATGTAAGTGCAAGTTCTTCGCTGCTGCGATTCTCAAAATAAGGGAGGGAGAGGCAACATTACATGGCTTTTTCTTGCATCTCTATTTTCCTTACCATTTGTTCAAGTGCACCCAACCCCAGGTGAAATCTTGTTCTCCTCTTTTTTTCCCTTCCTCCCCGCCTTGCTACCTCATTCTCTCCTCGTATTTCTTTCAGTCCTGTGAGGGATTTCCTTGCATGGCAAATGTGTGTACCACCAAAACACTCTAAGGTTTAAGGGTGCACATAGATTTGTTACACGAGCATCGCACTTAGTGGTTATTGCATGTTGACACTGGCTTTAGGAGGATTGTATAAGCAGCATTACCTACTTCTATTTCACCTATAACTCTTTGTATGTATACACCATGAAGTCAATGATTTCCTTGCTATGCGCAGGTTGCATTTGTTTCTGTAATTTACCCATGTATGGTACTGCAATATATGGGGCAGGCAGCATTTCTTTCTAAAAATTTTTCTGATGTACCTACAAGCTTCTATGAATCCATTCCAGGTAAGCCTTGGCACCTTCAAATTGTGCACCATACAGTTTGTCAGGCGTGACATTTGTATGTTGTGTTTGCATTTTTTTTCTTGCAGAAACTGTCTTTTGGCCAGTTTTTGTGCTAGGCAGTCTTGCTGCTATAGTTGCTAGCCAAGCCATCATCTCAGGAACATTTTCAATTATCAAGCAATGTCATGCTTTGGGTTGTTTTCCACGCATCAAAATTGTCCACACATCAAGGTGGATCTATGGACAGATATACATACCCGAAATAAACTGGATTCTTATGGTCCTTTGTCTGGCTGTCACTATTGGCTTCCGTGACACAACCTTAATTGGAAATGCTTATGGTAAGTCTGCATAACAGTCCATATCAGATTGATAACTTCTGAATTTTTGTCTATTGTTACTGTATATTTTCATGGTTGTTCCTGAATCATGCTTAGATACCAGTCCCATATAATCATGTTATTGTCTGATCTGAATTCGTGTATCAGTATTATCTCATGCATACTTCAGTGTAGCTAATATTACTAGCCACCCGGATATATTTATTTCTAAGACGGAAACTTGTTTTGTAATTTCAGGCATTGCATGTATAATTGTGATGTTCGTGACCACATGGTTGATGGCGCTGATCATCATCTTTGTATGGCAAAAGCATGTCCTACTTGCTTTGTTGTTCCTCATATCTTTTGGATCTATTGAGGCTGTCTATTTTTCTTCTTCAGTTATGAAAGTTCCCCAGGGAGGGTGGGCACCTCTTGCGCTCTCCTTTGTTATTATGGTCATCATGTACGTTTGGCACTATGGCACTAGAAGGAAATATCAATTTGACCTACAAAACAAAGTCTCTATGAAATGGATTCTCACTCTTGGCCCTAGCCTTGGAATTGTTCGTGTACCAGGAATTGGACTTATCTACACAGAACTGGTAACAGGAGTACCTGCTATCTTCTCTCACTTTATCACCAACCTTCCTGCTTTCCATCAAGTTCTAGTCTTTGTTTGCATGAAGTCAGTGCCAGTCCCATATGTTCCCATGGATGAACGGTATCTCATAGGTCGGATTGGTCCTAGAGCCTATCGTATGTACAGGTGCATTGTGAGATATGGGTATAAAGATGTGCGGAAGGATGATGACAACTTTGAGAACCAATTAGTGATAAGCATTGCCAAGTTCATTCAGATGGAAGCTGAGGAAATATCCTCAGGCAGTTATGACATATCTCCTGAAGGAAGGATGGCTGTAATACAAACATCTGAAATGTCTGGCTCAAGGCTGATAATGAGGGAGGCTGACGAGAATATAGGTGACTCTACCATTGTGAGGAGCAGCAAATCAGAAACCCTCCGAAGCTTGCAATCGCTGTATGAGCAAGAATCACTGAGTGTGAGCCAAAGAATGCAGGTTCGATTTGAGCTGCTAGAAGCAGAGTATATGGATCCGCAGGTTAGAGAAGAGCTAATGGCCCTTGTTGAAGCAAAAGGAGCAGGAGTTGCATATATCATGGGCCACTCTTATATAAAAGCCAGGAGAACTTCATCATTTTTAAAGAAATTTGTCATCAATGTTGCCTACTCTTTCCTCCGAAAGAATTGCAGGGGTCCAGCGGTAGCCTTAAACATCCCTCACATCAGCCTCATTGAAGTCGGTATGATCTACCATGTTTAGTTGGGTGCTCCTTTTATCAAGAGTATCTTTTTGGCAGCAGCAGAGGAAGGTAAGCAGTTCAGATAATCAAATTTCAGCTGTAGAGTATCTTTTTTTTCCCTCCCTATCATTTACCTGTATCTGTATTTAGTAATTTATTTTATTTGGGCGGAATGGTAACAAAGTTGGTATGGAGGACTTGACATAGTTATCTGTGGCCAGGGGTGGCATATCATTTAAGTATTCCAGTTTTTAGTATGTTTCTTAGGGAAGTGTAACTTAGTTGATATGGGGTGTTCTATGTAGTACCCGCATCAGTATGTTGTTGATAAATCCTATCTAAGTACCCACAAATTGTTCATTGAGCTACCTTGCTCCCCATTCTCTTGTTAGTAGTGTAGTGTGGTGATAAAAAACCAACATTAGCAGAAAAATGAGCACTAGAGAAACTATTAATTACTGTAGAGAAAAAAGATGAGCACTTTTATGCACAAGATGCTCATCATTTGAGCTAAACGTGGTGGCTTGCTTGGTTAGAACCCCTTTGTTTGAGAAAGAATAAGAAACTCAATCTCAAAAATAGAAGAGTAAGAAATGGTCTCAATTTTCAGGTAGATGACAAGAACTAGGTATGCTTGCTAAGAGGGCTTTGGAGAATACCGTGTTTTCAGTTACTACTTTCTTAGTCAACTAGAATTATTATAAATCTTAATGATGCTCTGGTCATTGCAGTGCAGACAGGAGATTATTGACTGCTCTAGTATGGAAGTTGTGAAGGTTGAGTCTGTGCTCTGGTGACTTGGACTTTGAACAAGACCTTATCATGCTTGACGTGGAGCACTGCTGCTAATCACGAACCAGTAGTTGTCATGTCAATATATGATGTAGAGCTTGAAAATGTGTTCGGCTGAGGAGCTGAGCAGAGGAGCCATCACAAGTAAACTCATAGGTCATAGTTTATGTCCTGCTTTCATGGCATATCAGATCAACATGTATGAAAGATAAGGCAAGTAGAAATTAAGAGGCAATATAAATCTCATGTTTGGAAATTGAAGACCTCTCTTTCCGTGCAAGCATGAATATTTGAGCCCTAGAAGTTGCTGTTTTTTTCCATGTCATTTTTGAAAGAAGCTAAAACTATTCAGGTGTATATCATCTCTTCTGATCAGCGACTGTGAATATATTTCTTTTCCCAGCCATAGTCAAATCTCATGATGATAAAGGAGGCTCAGTCCCTCTTGATTTATGGTGTTGTGAATGCAGTCTAGAGTCTGGCTAATTTGAGTTTTTGATAACTTTGGTTTGTGGTGCACTGTTCGGTTATTTGCTGTGATCAATAGAAACCAAAACATAACCATTTTGTTGCAGTTGTGCAGATAGCAGCCTACTCTTTTTCTGTTTATGCACTTGTTTGCCAATCATGCTGGCACTATTATGAGGTTTAACATCCTTTTACCGATCCTGTTTGCTTTACGTTTTCTTGAACACTCCCAAACCGTTGGTCTTTGCACTTGTCCTTTCTCAACCCAACTAAGAACTGGAGACAGCTTTGGCTGATATGGTGAACCTTGCTAGCAAACTGCTATATTAGATATGCAAGATTGGCATGCGGCTAACGTCCAGATGGGTATTGGGGATGTTAATCTTTAGAGGGTCTAGCCGTCTAGCTCTCCTTGCAATGAATGTTGGAGCACGTAGAAAATTCTGCAGTAAGGACCTACTAGAACAGATATGGTTCAAATGTTCTTCTTCTTCTTCCTTTATTTTGAAAGGAGGAAACCCTACTCAAAGGGTCCCGATTGTTATATAATTACAGGGGGTTAATTCCCAATACAGTATTCCTGGGTTGAAATCCTAGGGAAACACTACTCAAGATTCGAATCCAGGATCTTTTGTTTTTGATTAGAAGGGTATGACCATCGAGCTAATGTTTAGCTCATGTCATATCAAACTGATCATTGAGTGCATGCAAATGTACGTGAGGAGGTATGAAATTCTGTCTGTCGTGTTGTATATTGGTGAACTGGGGCTTGTTAGTCATAGCTCTCTGTTGAGCAACCAAAGCTACAGGTTTGGATGGTGCATCTTCAAAAATATTTTCACTTGTGGATAATTTTAGTGATGATGAGTCTCTCATTTTTTTTCCATATACATCCTCATTTTTGGTTATTGCACTTTCCTTATTTCTCATAAAAGATCAAAGACCAAAGCCAGAGTCTCTTTAGGAAAGAGAAGAATACTTGGCAAATACATGGAAGATCAGGATGTGGAACTTGAGTTTATAATTAAAATCAATAAATGTGGGAATGCTCTTTTCCCATCATCTCAGATAAACATTCTCTGAAATCACCGAATCCATACAAAATGCCTTGCATCAGGCTTAAGGGAAGTGATGCCAGATCAAAAATTCTTTTGAATTTAAGAGCCTCACCAAGTATCACTCTCAGGCTTTTATGAAGTGATGCACAAGTATGATGTGCACATGCAAAATGCCTTGTTTGTTTCAATGCTTGCTACCCCATCCATGTGATAAACTTATGGCCCGGAAACATGACGAATCCTTGTAATCAGCTGCATAGAGAAGGCAGGGAGGAAGGGAGAAAAGGACTAGAACAGTCTGCTGACCCTGCGATCCACAGATAAATATGATTTAAATGGGTTAAACAGTTGAGCATTGCCACTGTTGTTTTTCATGGACATAGTTCAGAAACAGTTGCTGGCCTCCTGGAAACCTGATTGAGATTATGACTGGACCAGAAGGTGAAGGTCTCGTAGTGATGAGGTAACAAGGAGCAATGAGCTTGGAGAAACACCAGGCACTACCGTTCCCCTTGCAACCATTGGCTGATGTATGTTAGCTTCTCTTGCTGGTCTTGCAATACAGCTGCATCATTCCATGAAGCATTAATACTAGATATGGACTAGCAGATTGTTGGAAAGAATCAAAACATATCCAGTTAAATTTTTGATATCAAATATATATGGTTGACAAAAATGACTTGCGGCATTGCCTGTACTGCAACATCTTGGCTTTGAGCCTATTTTATCTGCAGTCACATTAAGTTAAATGAGCACAATAACAAAAATGTAAAGCTAACTAAAAGCAGTGTGGTAAATTATATTTTGGGAACCACCTACCCTTTAACATGAACAAGTCAAACCTGGTTTAGATAGCATTCTTGGGATTTTGGCAGTAAATTTCAGAAACTGTCATTTAATTCTTCTGTTAAAATAACTCTAGGGCTTCAAGAATTACATAATAAAAGCCAAAGCTAAATATTTGCAAACTTAAAAGATTAAGGAAGTGAACTTTGTGAATCCTTATAACATATCATATAAATCAGCTATTTTCTCTAATCTTCAGCTTTATGACTATTTACCATACGTAAATACATGAACAATGAATGATTCGTTTAGGCACATAATCTTAGCTCTGTAGTAACAGAAGGGTATAATCTCCTCTGGCATCCAAAACCTTATTCTGTGAAGTATCAACAATGAAAACCTTGACTCAACATGTTTGGAAGGAGACTTACTTCGACTGGTTGCCATGAGGTCTTAGCAAGAGGGTAGAAGAGATATCAGACCCCATCTATTTTATTTTATTTACTGGAGCAATTATGATATTGAAGTTGATCCAAATCAAGTGTATGGATCTATTATGACATAATGATTAGATAAGGCAAGTGTTCGGATCTATTATGACGAAACGATTAGGTGCCCCATGAACCATTTTTTATCTAGGAAAATCCTTTACCGGCATGATGAAAAAATGATTTTTTTGTGTAACCTATGTTCCCAAACTGGCCTCCTAATCTTAGGATGTATTTCTTACTCCCTCTTAATTATTTTGGACCATTCTCAGGATGACATACTTCAGAATAGTGGTTAGGGCCAGTGGCTGGAGGGATACCTTTTGATAGGAATGGTTACAAGGTGAAGGAACCAGGGCAAAATAATTTATGGGTACGTTCTTATTCACATAATACTGATATAAAACTTGGGAACTCATATTTTTGCTGGAACACCGATCCTATATATCTGATAATGGGGACAACAAAATCCATCATTGCTACAAGCAAGCAATTATATGAGTTGGTAGATAAAAGAACATAATATCAGAAATTCAGGGATTAATTAGATTACCTACCTTTAAGGCTATCTCTGCCTCCTGTTTTCTTTAGTTCCTACACATTATGTTTTTGCATGATCAAGCATCCTGATAAACTTGTGAAGAGCCAATATATGAGCTGGAAAAACTGATCTATCAAAACAAATTTGGATGGATGTATGCCATCTCGATAAATATTTTTTTTTGTTGTTTATAAGAATTGAAAATTGAAAAATGTACTTGTTTTCTTTGGAGTACTTATTTTTCTTTTTTTGTTAAAAGGAGACAGTAAGATCTTGACCAAGAAAGGCATATATTCTATATTTTATTTGGATTAGATTTTTATAGCATGGGTTTTCTATTTTCATTTTCATGTGCTTGTTTCAATTATGTGGATTGATAAACACACACACACTCACCTTTGCTTCTTCTATATGTTAATAGTAGAACAAGGAGAGAATAAAATGGTACACATACCAATAGAAAAATATCAATTGATCACAATGGCGGCCTTGGTTAGCGGTGACATTGTGATATTGCTTCATATCGAGAATTTCAGTTAAATATATCCCAATTAAGAGCACACCATTTGAAAAAAGAAAAAAAAAACTTAAGGTACCTATACGCAAACATGAAAAAAATGCAGAATGGTCTATATCTATCCTTCAAACATCAGCATTATGCTCATGAAAGATGTAGGAATCAACAATTCTGTCGGCAATTGCAAGGAAGCCTTAGTGCAGTTGTACGCTTCAAATTTCATATAGCATGAAAAAAAAGGATCATAAGCACCCAAAAAAAAAAAAAAAAAAAAAAAACTAATCATAGTTTACTTATTTATATGTTTCTCCAAGTATACAAATTCAATAAAGATAACTAGAAATACATAAACCGAAGTATAAGATTAAGAGGAACATAATTCATTGTTCAAAAAGAGATCGATGACAAGAAGATTATTTATCCATATCTTGAATCCTACAATAGAGTAAAATCTTGAATAGGTCTGCCACAAGTCATAGCTGTTTTCAAAACATTTCAAATAGAATATCAAGAACTGATAAGTAGAGTTAGAAGCATACTCAATCTACTATGAAATCTGGAAAATCTGTGTTAGGATTTAGCAATGTTAACTCTCTTTCCTCTATTATTGAACCAAAAAGAGTTGCTATATCTATTTTTAGTGATTAACTCGTGTGTCATGAGTTAATACATTGGAAATATGATTTCACCAGTTATCTCTAGAAGACACACCTTTCTCTTATTAAAAAAAAAATACAGTTGTCTATAAAATTGCAGTCATTGTGTAAATGATATTCTTTTATTGTGTTATTTATACAACTTTCAAGGGGAAGATATTCAATATATCACCTAAAGATCATATATACGATTAGGGTCCATTTGGTTGGGGTATGCCAGATTACAGAATAATATGATAATTCATGGGAATCATTTACCTGAAAAAATGATTATGGAGAAAATTTTTTTTACTATATTTGGTTGGTCAAAAAATTATTCTGAAAAATGACATCAAAAAAGAATTATTACGTTTGGTTGGAGATAATCCTCCATAAAAATATGACAAAATTTATAAATATATTCCTCAATATAAAATAAATTTTAATACCAAAATAATATTATTATTTTTAATTAATTTTTTACATAATCCTTTTCATAATGTCATCTCCATCTTAATTTTTTTTTTAAAAAAATTATTAAATAAAATTTAAAGAATATTAAAATAAAGTTAATAATTACATATGCAGCTTTATTGAGAATATTTTTGTCAAACATGGATTACCAATATTCAAAAATTTATCAAATATCAATTTTTCATGGTATTTGTTTTACCATCTCTCTCTAAAAAATAAACATGAAGTTCATCAATTTTTTTACTATCTCTTTCTTTTACTTTTTATATCAAATATGATAATCTGATAGAAAAATCATTTTTGCATGCCAGATTATCTCTAACTAAACAGCTTCTTAAAGAAATTATGATTTACTACTAAGGACAAGATTAGATTCATGCTTTATGCTTAGAAGTTCTAATAAACCTTGATGATTTGAAATATGATTTTTTCGATCGCAAATTTTTTTTGTTTTTACAAAAAAAAGAGAGTATATAATGGTCTTTTGTTCAAGTAAAGATATGATGGATAACGAAATCAAATGCAATGATGTTTTGCAAATTTCTTTTATGATCCAACTTGTCTCTGCTATGGAGATGTTTCCACAGAATCCAAACTGCTATTTTGAAACATTCAGTGACATTATACCTTTTGGGATCTACTTCTAAAATCAACAATTTTTTTTGACTTTAGTGCTCACGTTAGGTCAGATGGGCTTCGAGGAAGAGATGAATGATAAAGATCAGCCAGACTAACCCACTTCAGCTGGGCCCCTCTCTGAAATTGTAATTTTAATTTGGTACTTTTAATGATATTACAAGTAGCCACTTCTGATCTAACTTTTTTTTCATTATTATTATTTGTTAAAAAAAAAAAAAAAAAAAGACTAACCCGCGTCAGCCGACCAGCTCTCTGAAATTGTAATTTTATTTTGATCTTTTTAATGATATCACAAGTAGCCACTTCCGATCTAACCTTTTTTTTTTTTTTTCATTATTATTATTTGTTAAAAAGAAAAAGAAAAACCCGTGTGCGAAATTTCTAGCTAGGCATAGTTTTCGATATCTTTTTGGCTACGTGAGTCTAGACGGGCCTGGAATCCTCCACCACCGTACCACACACGCCACGTGTCCATGCTCAGAAAAAAAAAATCCTTGGATAAGCACTGACTCATCAGCGTGCGGTTGATGCGGGCCCCATCCAACACCGACCATGAGATTAAACCTCAACTCCCACCGCCTCTAGAAACCAATCCAACCCATCTTACCGTTCGTTTCTCTCTTACTCCTTCAATATCCACCGTTCCTCCTTCACAGCTTCGTCTATAAATGGCGGTGGACCTCGGGACATCCTTCATCCGTTCGGGATAGCGTCGGTTCGTCGGTAGGCTTTTCTTTGGTTTATTTTATTTGATTTTTCTATTTTTGCCTTTTTCTCTATATTTTTACGTACGTGCTTAGGTGCGTAGTTTTATATCTTGATTTAGGGTTTCCGTTCTATTGTTGGTCCTTAAGTCGTTGGATTATGTGTTATCTGCGGTCGACCGATTCGCTTGGTTTGGAGCGCTTTAGAGTTTCTTGCTCTTCGGTTAATTTGTGGGATTTCGAGTTATCGTCGGTTGATGCTCTTGATGTGGAGTGATCGCGAATTTGTGATGAATTCGTCAATTATTTGCACTTCTTCAGGGGTTCTTGTTCGACCTTTGGGTTTGATTCGTTGGATTTCGTTCGTCTTTTGTTGGTGCACTTGATTTGGAGTGATTGGTAGTGATTGGTATTTCTTGATGAATCCATACTGCGTTTTGAAGAATCTGGAATTATTGGTTCTTCGTGGGTTTCCGTTCGGCCTTTGGTGGTTGAGTTAGATGGATTTTCGTTCATGCTTGGCGAGTCCGTTCAGCGTTTTACGGAATCTGGAATTATTGGTTCTTCGAGGGTCATCGCTGGATCTTGCGCGGTTAATTTTCTGGATCTTGAGGTTGGTTTGTTGCTAGGGTTTCTTGATGAATTTGTCCTGCGCTTTGCAGAATCTGGAACCAGTTTTTGATTTGGATTTTTGAGTTAGTGATGTCGATTTTTTTTTGACGAATTCGTTAATTATTTTCTTCAAGGGTTCTCGTTCGACCTTTTGGATTTCGTTCATCATTGGCTGGTGGTGTACTTGATTTGGGGTGATTGTTGTTTCTTGATGAATCCGTCCCGCGTTTTACAGAATCTGGAATTATTGGTTTTTCTTTGAGGGTTTTCATTCGATCTTCAGCGGTTAATTTTCTGGATTTTGAGGTTAGTTCCTTGCTAGGGTTTCTTGATGAATTTGTCCTTGTGGTTTTCAGAATCAGGAATCGCTTGCTCCTTTTTTTTTAATTATTTTTTATTTTATTTGAGGGTTTCTGTTCGATCTTTGGCGGTTAATTCACTGGATTTGGGTTATCTTTGGTTGATTCACGTGATTTGGAATAGGATTGGTGAGGTATTCAACTCTTGCTTTTTAGAATTTGGATGGTGAATTATCGTCGGTTCATCACTGATGTGGAGTAATCTTAAATTCTTGATGAATTCGTCGGTTATTTGCTCTTCTTCAAGGGTTTTCATTCGACCTTTGGTGGTTGATTCGTTGGATTTCGTTCATCTGTGGCTGGTGCAGTTGGTTTGGAGTGATTAAGGTTTCTTGATGAATCCATTCTGCGTTTTACAGAATCTGGAATTATTGGATCTTCTTCATGTCGGCCTTCGGTGGTTGATTCGTTGGATTTTCGTTCATGCTTGGCTGGTGCATTTGATGGGGCGGTGATTATTCATTCTTGATGAATCTGTCCTGCATTTTACGGAATCTGAAATTATTTGTTCTTCTTGAGGGTTTCGACTCTGACCTTCAGCGGTTTATTTTTTTGGATGCACTTGATTTGCGGTGATTATTGTTTCTTGATGAATCTGTCCTGCATTTTGTGGAATCTGAAATTATAGGTTCTTCTTTGAGGGTTTCCATTTGATTTTCAGTGGATAATTTTCTGGATTTTGAGGTTAGTTCCTTGCAAGGATTTCTTGATGGATTTGTCCTGTGGTTTCCAGAATCTGGAATCAATTTTTTTTTTTTTTTTTAAGGTTTCTGTTCGATCTGTGGTGGTTAATTCACTGTATATGGGTTATCTTTGGTTGATTCAATTGATTTAGAGAGGAGGAATTGTGAGGTATTCAAGTCTTTCGTCTCAGAATTTGGAATTAGTTTTTCTTCAAGATTTGCAGTGCTTGGTTTGATTAATTAAGGATTATAGGGGTAGTTTGGGTTGATCGATGAATCTGGAGTGCTTTTTGGCTGATTTAGGGTTTTTAAGAATTGGCTTGATATTTCTATCTGTTAAACATTGGTGATCGTATGATTAATAGACAGCTTCTTTCTTATCTGGTTCTATGGATTTCTTTTGTTGAAGCATTGATCCTTTCTTTGACGGTTGAAGAAGCATCACAGAGGTAAAAGTGGTTCTAGTTTTGATGTATTTGACCATGGCTTCGAGCTTCAGTTGCTGAGAATTCTAAGTAATGCAGGGGGTGGAGATAAGATTGATTTTCCATGAGGGGACTGCCACTATATCTTATTTCTCGATCATTCGATCATATTGTGTGATTTAGCGAATCTATTTTGGATTTGCTTTGTAGTTTCATGCAGCAATATGTGATCTTATTTTGCAAAGAAGATGCCTTCGGCTGTTTCATCTCGTCAGTATTTGTGGTTGTTGTTGCTGTTTTTCAGAAATATGAGAGGCATTGTGTCTATGAGGGGCTAACATAAATTTTACCGTAGGCTTTTGATAGCTTGTATTTCCTTCTATTCAAGTTTGCAGACCTTGTTTATTGGCATTATGGTTCCTTTGCAGTCTGTTTTGGTGGTTCTTTTACATGGTGGTCTGTTGAAGAAAATTAGATCCTTTGGTATAAGTGCTGCATTTTTGCTGGTTGTTGGTTGCTATATGCTGTGTCAGATCACTAGCATTCCTAACTTTGACGTATGCAGCAATCCGAGATTGAACGCAATTCCTTGTTACACCTCTTGGGTATTTGTTTATCCATTCATTTAAATGTGTACCTATTTACTTTTGTTATTTATATTTACTTTATTTAGTTAAAGGTTTGTCATTTAGGTTATGTGTGAATAATTTATTTTTTTGTTTGTTTAGTGATGTACATATGGAGTATTTTGCAAGGCTTATTTAATTGTAGGTTTCATTATTTTATCAATTTGCTTGTATGTTACACTTTCATCTTGTTTAGAATGTTTCTTTTAGTGACACACCCGTATAAAGTACTTCGCAAGATTTGGTTCATATATGTACTTATTCCGTTAGATTCCATCATGTAGCAGTTGGCCTTATACTTCCATCTTATTTAGAATGGTTCTTCTAATGATCGATTCACTGAGGGGTTATTGTTTGCCAAAGCAACGATATGGAGTGTCAAGCCATTGATAGTGGTTAGATTTGTATTAATTGCTAATTAAATTTTTTACTAAAAATTGTTGCTTGTTACTTGCCCAGTTAGTTGTTTTTGTTTTGAAGAGCCTGTATTAGTAGACATATTCCTTTTTCACTATTTCGTATGTAACTTATTGGCTTTGTTAATATTCACTAGTGATCAAATTTGTTATCATGGGTTGCTGGTATTTGGTAGGATATGATGAAGGGGAGTTTTCCTATTTGAGAATGATATAGATTTTGTCAATTAACATTATTTGTTCCTTGTAGATGTTATATTGAGGATTGTGTTGATCAGTCTCTTGTTATTTTTTGTCTTAAAGGAGGTTCTGTTTGAGGTACTTTTAATTCATGGAGTTTTATCTAACTTTATTCTGTTTTTGACTCAAACACTTTCAAATAATACCTTATATTTTTAAATAATACCTGCATATTACCTTTGTCTTCCTATGCCCACTTGTTAGGCAGAGATTTGAAACAAAGACCATAAATTATGGAGGTTCGGAGGCGATTATTTGTATAGAAGGGGTTTTATGCCTTTGATGGTGATCCTGATGTATGAAGTGTCATTTCATTTATGCTCTTGATGAGGTAGATGTCAATTATTACTTGGTGTTGCATTTACCCAATGACTATATCGGTTGAGATAAATTCATAATTGTATGAGAAACATGTTCTTTGAGGGTTTTTTTATTTTTTTATTTTTTATTTATTTTTAGTAATGCATTTTATGGTGATTATAATTTTATAAGTGAGCAATTTTTTTATGAATACTTTTTTGAAGGATAAAATGAATGTTACCGCTTGTACCATTATTGCAGTCTTGGGGCGAGTTTTCTTTTTATGTCTTATCTCTGGAACTAAGGTGTTGGATTGTTAAATTTTGGGGAGAAAATTTGCTTCTCACCTTTGGCAGCATTATTGATTGTATTGAAAATCTTTTCTCCAATCCTTGCCAGTCAGGATATATGCTAATTATCACTCCTATCGTTACAGTTTTCCATGGGCTTGTACTGATGGGAGATCTTCTGGTGAAGGGGGTTAAAATATTTTCTCCTTTCCAGTTTGTGACTTCCTTTTTTTTTTTTTTAATAGATGTTATCTTGTCATATAATCTGTTAATAGGTTGATGATGTTTGGAGTTAGGATATGACATTTATGAAGGGGATGTGTCTAACTTGGTAGCGTTGTAGGTTAATATCTGTTGGTCTTTTTTCTCAAAGCTATTCTATCTAATAACCAGTGTCTATATTGCTCTACTATTTTTCTTATATTGGTGGAGGATCTTCTAGTGATGTTGATTAGCAATTTGCTCTTTTTGTAAATATTGTCTTGTTATATAATCTATTAATAGGTTGATGATGTTTGGAGGATATGATATCTGAGATGGGGATATGTCTAACTTGGTAGCATTTTAGGTTTTATCAGTTGTCTTTTTTCTGGAATATATTTTATTTAGTAACCAGTGTCTAATAGGACTTGAGGCCAGTGTCCCAATGCTTGGGAGGGTGCTTGTGTAGAGGATGTTTCAATTTTATTTTCTTTCTCATTTTTTTATATGCATTGTTGTCAAGTTCCTGCTGATATTTTGTCTTCTTAATTGTCCTAGACTGTCATTGAACTTATGGCAGTTCTTTTTAGCTTAATTTTTTTTTCTTTTTTCTTTTTTTTTGGGGGGGGGGAGGAGGGGGGGGGGGTCCTTGTTAATATGTATATCATGTGTAATCTTTTTGAAGGGTGCGTTTTGCATGTGCCATAGTGATTTAGGCTGCATTGACCAGCTTTCCTTTTTTATGGATAAATGTTGATTAACATCTTGTTGCCATTGCAGTTTTTTTTTTTTTTTTTTTTTGTTGAAGTGGATGTTTGGGGGTGCATTTGTAATCATAAAAAGTGATTTTGGATCTAAAAGCAGAATTTTGGATGTTTGGCTACAATTCAGAAATAATTTTGCATCGCGTTTAAGATCCCTCAAAACATCTATGTATTTTAGAATTTTTTTTTTTTATAATATTGATCATTTTGTCCTTCAGAAGCTGCTTTGGGGTTTGTCAACCGAGCAGTAAGTAAATTATTTTTACAAAGAACAGTTTGGGATATTGATAGCCAAACAAAAAATGACTATCTCAAAACAACTTTTTATATCAAAATGTAGTTTTTACCATAGATTGTTTTTGTTTTGGCATAAAGCTACAGAATTCCCAATTTTTTTGTCGCTTTTTGCTGACCTCTGCCATTCTAATTGCTCATTTTTTACCAGAAATCAGCTTTAGATACCAAGCTATGATCAGATTTAGGGCGTGTTGTCATTCTAGAAAGGTTATTTGTGTAGTGGTGGTTCCTCGCCTTTGAGGTGATTTTGACTTGTATTCAGTGATTTGTATTCTTCCCATCCATTAGTATTTCTAGTTCAGACACATGATAATAATAACTTTGGCTGTTGTTGCAGTTTTGCTAGAACTTGCTGAGGTTTTATCTTTTATTTAAAATAACTTGCTAATTTCATGAATCTTTTGGTTGTTAGATGCTCTGTCGTTAATCATGATCAGTGATTAGACCTGTTATCATGGGTTGATGGTTGTAGGTGGATATGTATCTCATGAAGGGGGTGTTACATCCTTGATAGTGTATTGCCTGTTTTTCCAGGAGGCATGACTTCGTGTTGGGTATGGCGTTCATTGTTACTCTTGTTGCCATTGCTGTCTTTTACTAGGTTGAGTTTTTCAAGGCAATTTTAAGAATTTGTTTTAGCCTGATATGTGTTTGGTTCTAGTAAAAATCAAGTTATTTCATGTACTGTAAAAATATTTTCGTGACTTTATAACATAGGGTGCTTGGTCATGTGGTAAAATTTCAAAAAGGTAGAGTCATGAAATTGAAAATTTTCTATCTGAATTGAATTTTGAAAAATGGATGTTTTTTTATTGTCATCTTCAAATTTTCCCATTATCAACTTCTCCTTATTAAACTATACAACATCTCTTAAAATCCTTTTAGCTTTTGGTGTTCCCTGTCACCATTTGCCAATTCCTTATTAAACTATAAAACATCTTCAAATTTCAAGTGGATAAAAAACCATGGTTGAAATCCAAAACCTCCAAGTGTGGCCTTGGTGTTCCCTGTCACCATTTGCCAATTCCTGCTTTCTCAGATGGGAGATGAAGTATGTGATCAGGCTTAATACTGTGGGTGAGATGTTTTAGAGGTGAATTGTATAGAGGTGTTTTTCTCAATCACTTTCTTCCTTGTTTTCACTAGTGGTGGATGCTAATTGCAATTCAATTGCTGTTGCAGTTTTTCTCCATCTGGAGTACTGTTTCAAACAGTGTCACAGCATTTTCTTCTTCTAAAAGAATTTTAATTGTGGTTGAGTGAATGCTGTCATCACCACTTAGTTTGTTTTTCGGTTGGGTCTTGTGAAATGGGCTGACGATAATTTGCAGATTTGATTTTAATCAGGGGTTTTTTTCACTGAGTGGTATGGATTTTGTCGGTTAGTGTTATTTTTGCCTTTTTGTTCTTTTATTGGGGATTCTGTTGATGGTTCTCTTGTTATTTTTGCAGTCTTGCGAGAGGTTTTGTTTGAGGCACTTTTCAGGTTCTATCTTAATACTATTTTGTCTCTAACATTTCAATATAACTCTTGTTGTCTGCATATACCTTTGTCTTCCTGTGCTTGTTTTTAAGTCAATGATTGGAATGAAAGACCACGGGTTATTGATGTTCAAAAGGGATGATTTGCATAGAGGTGGTTCTACACCTTTGATGGTGATTTTGATGTATGAAGTTTCTTCTATTCTCTTGATGAGGTAGATGTCAATTATTACTTGTTGCTGCAGGTTAGGCTTATATTTTGGTTGAGACAAACAAGGCGGTGTATCAATTCTGTAAAAGATGTTCCTTGAGATAAATGGTGTTTTTGCATTTGATGGTTATTTGATAAATGGTGTAAGCTGGCATTCTTTAATGAATATTTTGTTTATGATAAATGTTCGTTGCAGTGTTATTTTAGTCTTGCAGCAAAGTTTCCGGTGGCACTTTTTGAGGGTAGATCTAATGTTTTATATATATATATATATATATATATATATATATATATATATATATATATATATATATATATATATCTCCTGTTTTTGTATTTGTGGTTGTCTCTATTTGCTGACCGTTTTCTTCTCAGTTGTGTTTTTTTATGTGATGAGAAATTAAGAGGCCAGCAGAATTAAGGCAGTAGTTTGTTAATGTTGGTGAATTTATATATATATATATATATATATATATATCTGTGGTTGTCTCTATTTGCTGACCGTTTTCTTCTCAGTTGTGTTCCTTTTTGTGATGAGAAATTAAGAGGCCAGCAGAATTAAGGCATTAGTTTGTTAATGTTTGTGAATTTGACGTGTTGTCTCACCTTTGGTCATATTATTGATTGTATTAATAATCTTCCACCCTAGCTTTAATCATCACTCCTGCTGAGACAGCTTTTCATGGGCTTTGCATTGGTGGAGGATCTTCGGGTGGGTTAGGTTTTGATATTTTTTTCTCCACGTTTTGGTGGTCTGTTATTTTAATTTTCAGTGGTCTGGAGTGAATGCCATTAGATGTCGATGCTTGGGACAGTATTTGTATAGAGGAGGTTTCAACTTTTTTTTTTTCAACTTATTTTTTATCTGTGCTGTTGCCATCTTTTGCTGACTCAGTCTTCTCAGTTATCTGCCTGTTGTGATGGACTTGAATCTAAAGTTATTGGACTGAGTGCACTAGGTTTGTCAATATTTTGGTTCGAAGGGTATGTTTTACCCTAGATAGTGAGTGAGATATCATCAACATCAAGAACCATTTCCTTTTGCATCGTGGATGCTCTTAAAGATAAATGTTGATTAACATTTTGTTACTGTTGCAGCTTTGGACATGGATTTAGTTGGGATAAAGTTTTTGCTTAACAGGGTTTTTAACTGTTTTTAAGTGCTGTTGTCACCTTTTATTGACCTTTGTCCTTCTAATTGATTGATTGTTATTTGAAATACAGACTTACTGATCAAGCTGTGATTAGAGTTAGGACGTGTAGATGTTCTGGAAGGTTTATTTGTGGTGGTGGTGGTGGTTTCTCACCTTTGGTAGTGATTTTTACTTAGTCAGGATAGATGATAATGATAACCATTATCTTTTGAGGTCTGCTAGTACTTGCATTGGTGGAATGTGATGAGGTTTTTTCTTTTCTTTGGATTTAAAATAATTTGCTAATTTTGTGAATGTTTGTTCTGTCAGATGATCTGCTGTTAATCATGAGCAGACCTGCCATTATGGGTTGATAATCTTAGGTGGATGGAATATCTCGTGAAGTAGCACTCTTACCTATTTTTCCATTGGATATGATTTTGTTTTAGTGGAAGGTGTTTATTGTTTCTCATGTTACCAGTGGTGTCTTCAATGGGGGTTTACGTTTTCATTATTTTAACCCAAATTGAGTTTTGGTGTACTGAAATTCAGTTTATTTCATGTTCTTTGAAAAAAATTTCACGAATAGTTTTAAAAATCGATGCTTTTCTATTCTCTTTTTCAAATTTGTCCATTTTCTTCTTTTTCTTGTTAACCATAAAATGGCCCTTAATAGGTTACGGACTTTTAGAATTTTAAAATTTCGAATCCATGAAAAACTGAATAGAAATTTAAAATCTCCAAATGTGTGGGCTGGGTCTTATATGTCACCATTTGCTTATTCTTGCTTCCTCAATGGTCCTGTTTGTTAATTAGAGGTGAGACTCGGAAAATATGTATCAGGCTTAAGGCCATTGGTGACAGATCTTTCGGAGGGATGAGTTGTATGGAGGGTGGTTTGTGCATTTTCTCAATTTCCTTTTTCCCAAGTTTTCACTAATGTTAGATGCTGATTGTCTTTTTTATTGCTGTTGCAGTTTTTCAAAGGCTTGCATTAGCATTGAACGGTTTCTAGCTTGTATAGAGGGTGGTTCTTGCATTTGGGGTTGCACTTCATCTCGAGTGGCATTGAACAATTTTTTTTTTTTATTTTCTTTTTTTGGCCCCTTTTCTTTTTTCTTTTTTTCTCTTTCTTTTTTTTTTTTTTTGGGGGGGGGGGGGTGTTCCTGTTTTCCTTTTTTTACTGTTCTATCCAACTTAGTTCTCTTTTAACTCAACACTTGTGAATAGTGTGTGTTGTGTCCATATGCCTTCGTCTTCGTAGGCCTGTTTGTTAATCAGATTATTAATGTTCAAAATGTTGAGATATCAGCTACTGCTGCTTGTTAAGGATTTAACATCAAATTATTGCAGTAGAAATATTGCTTGTTAAGGATGAAAAAAATAAAAATAAAAAATAATTACGTGGATCAGTCTAAAGGTGGGGCATGCAAAACTTCACTATGAAAAAGAAAAATAGGTACAAAAGGAGAACATTTATTCTAAACTCATCGTACACATCTTTCTCAACTAGAAGCTATCCTCATAAAACTCTTTAAAAATCTCAAGGAGACCCTCGGAAGCTGCACGTACTTGGAATTCGACGGCCTCTCATGCCACATCCATTATCCTTTGGCTCTATAGCACCTCAGTGTTTTAAGTAGAATGAGAATCTTCTCAGTTGCTCGAGAGAGCTGACTCGGCTGTAGATCGAGTTAGATCCAAGCTAGCTTGACTGCCTGCTGATACTAATTCTTCTTTACCATGGATCGAATTAGGCATCAAATTTTAACAATCTCCACCTCGATTCGACATTCGGCCTCCATTTGACTTTGAGAATTTGTTGTCTGTCTCGCCCTCATGCCTTGGGGGGCATGCTTGTTGATCATGGATGGACAAACGTTGGAGTTGAGTTAGGCTGCTCGATCTCACCTCCGTCATGGGTGTCCATTATGACCATTGACCAGCTCGAGGAATTCTCCTGCGGCAATAGGAACTTCACTATGCGATGTTGCCTCGTCCTCCCAAGTCGGAACTTCACTATGCGATGTTGCCTCGTCCTGCCAAGTCTCTCGTCGTCTTGTGTTCGATTCATCTCCACCTAGAGCTTCACCTTGAATTGAGCTTCTTCTAGCTCCTGAAGCTCCACCTCGTATTGGGCTTTCTGCTAGATGGTAATATCCTTTTGTTTTTTCTTTTCCTTCAATATCATCCTATTGTCGCGCATGACCTTTAGGATTCTATCATTAGCTACTCACCTATTGCCGTTTGAATCTAGTTTGCTTAGTGAGATAAGATTCTGCTTGAAATCGGGTATGTATCGAATCTCCCCCAATTTTCTCATTTGCATCATCATGTGTCTTCCAGCTGATCGTTTCGATGGTCGATGGCTTTGATCGCACAGCTCGATCCGTCTGGTAGATAAACAGTGCCATCATTGCTATCGAGGGAGTTGAACTGCTTCTTTCTGCAACAAATATGATATGTATGTGTAGAATTTAAAATTTACTAGATATCTCGTTAGATATCTTCAGGATGTCATCCTTTGACTCACTACCAGTCGTCGCTGCAGTAGTTCTTGTTCGATCCTTGAGTTGTGGGCAATTCTTGACTTGATGTTCCAACTCGTCGTATCTGTAACATCTGATCTTGCTAGGATCTCTCGTCTTGAATCTGAATCGTCCTCCTCGCGATCCTCTACCACTCCGTCTATTGCCTCCTGCTCCAGAAGTAGTTAAAGTTGAGCTGCCGCTATCAGAGCTTGAAGCTGGGTTCTTCTTCATGAGAATTTTGTTATGAAGTATCGCTGCAGTGATCTCGTCTATGTTGATGGTGTTTTTTCCATTAGAAGAGCAGTCATTAAGGACTTCACATGAAGGGGGGAGCGATGTTGCAAGACTAACGCCCTGATCTTCTCAATTTTTTTGCCAACGCTGAGGAGGTTGGTGAGGATATTTTGAAAGTTGGGTAGATACTCCTGCATACTCTAGCCTTAGTCCATCCGCAGCTGGTAGAACTGCCTCCAAAGGAATAGCGTGTTGAGTGATTTCATCATGTATAACTTCTCGAGCTTTGACCACAGCGCCAAGTACATGGATCATCACATCATCCGTTAGGTTCAAGCATATCGTGCTGCCTGCATTTGAATTTGCTTTCAACTCTTTATTTTTATGGTGGCTGGCATCTCGTCGTATAAGAGAGCATCGATCAATCTATGTTGGATGAGAACATCCTTTACTCTTGCTTACCATAAGAAGAAATTGCCCAACACATTGAACTTGTTGATCTCCATCTTGATTGTGCTTGTTTTTTTCATATTCTTCAATCTGTATTCATTGCTACAATCTGCGCTTCGGTATTATCTGCTCTGATACTAATCTGTTGAGATATCAGCTATTTTTATACCGTTTGTTAAGGATCCAGTATCAAATTAATCAAATTATTATGACAGGAAGAAAGAAATAAAACAAGAAAACAATCAACTACCGCTTGTTAAGGATCTAGTATCAAATTATTATGGCAGGAAGGAAGAAATAAAATAAGAAAATAATTAAGTACGTGGATTAGCTTAAAGGGTCGTCTTCACAAGTCACTATGAGAGAGAAAAAAACAAGAGGAAAACATCTACTCTCAACTCACCGTACACAAATTTTTTTCGAAGCTATTCTTCCACAAGCTCTTTAAGAATTTCAAGTAGATCCTTAGAAGCTACAAGATGCTCTGTCCTCACAGCCTCCTTGTCGGATGCTATGTACATGTTGCTTCCCTCTCTTATGGGATGCACATACTTGGAGCTCTGCCCTGAGCTTCCCTACGTGCCTCTCACGCCACACACATCATCTTTTTGCTTCACAGCACCTCAGCTCTTTAAATAGGATGAAAATCCTCTTCTCAGCAGTTCACGAGTCCTAATAGGGCTCGTTCTTCTAATATGATCGAACACGTTTTTGATGGAGTTTTGGAATGTTTTTCGATCTTCAGATCATGACCGCAACCCGTCATGGCCGTTGGATACTATGGTCCATGCGCAACTCTCGTAGACCTTTTGGATTAATCACAATTTGAGTCCAAATAGAAAATCTCGTCCTGTTTTATTCGCCTCGGTCAGAGATCGAGTTGGCTCGACTGTGTCTCGTCTGGACTCCTACTGTTTATCCGCTTGAGAGAGCCGGCTCGGCTGTGGTTCGAGCAGGCTTGACTCTGTATCCGAGCCGGCTACTGTCTGTTGATACTAATTTTCTTGCTGTGGGTCGAATTCGAGGTGTTAAATTCTAACACAAAAGAGATTTATGTAGATGGGATCCTATGCCTTTGATAGTGATTTTGATGGATGAAGTGTCGTTTTATTCATACTCTTGATGAGATAGATCTGAATTGTTACTTGTTGTTCTTGCAGTTACCTGGCGCCTATTGTTTGGGACTGTTTATAAACGAGGGTACATTAGTTGTATTTATTCCCTTCACTTTTTTTCGTTAGGAATTGTAATCGTGTAAATGAGCATTTTTTTTAAAAAGAAATGAACATTGTGTTTAATAGTCACTCAGGATGTAGTGTTCTATTTATCTTTTGTTTTTTATGTATGGTTGTTACTGTTTGCTGAGTTTTGTCTTCTCAGTTGTTCGTCTTTTTGTGATCAGATTTGAAATGGAAGTGTTACTGGAATTAAATAGATTGTTAAGGGCAGGTCTTTTGGTGAAGGGAGGTTTTGGCGCCCGCCCGCCACCCTTCTTCTCTTGTTTTTGGTTTGGTTAATAACTTGCTGTTTTTATAAATATTTTGTTTTTTTTTTTTTAAAGGCGAAATGATGTCTGTGCTCAAGGCTTTTCTAGTACTGTTTCAACTTTGGATTTTCCTCACTTTTTTTATGTCCTGCTGTCACCTTATGCTGACTTTTGTCTTCTCAATTGCCTGTCTGTTTGTGATCGATCTTTAAATCTGTCATTGGAGTTTCGGTATTATTGATTATTAATGGCCTTTTTTTTTTTTTTTTTTTTTTTTTTTGTGATCCTCTTGGTTTATCATTCCCTGTGGTTTACCCTTTTTCAATGGGCGAGTATTTTACTTGGTTGTGATTTGTGATTTCTCTCTTGGAGGTTCTGGGTTTTGTTGGATAAAGTTTTTTCTCGAGGGAGTTCTGGAATGTTCTCTTCATTTTGATTCTTTAAAACTCTCTTGTAAATACTGTTGCTACCTTTTGCTGACCTTTCTGTTTGCTTGTTTGCTTGTTTGTTAAGATGTGTCAATGTTTTGGAAAGATTATTTGTATACATGTGGTTTCTCTCTTTTGTAATAATTTTCACATATTTTGTTAGTGAGGATTGATGATAGTAATAAATAGTTCTGCTTATGAGGTTTTTTGTTTTCTTTTGTTTATAATAACTTGCTAACTTTGTGAATCTTTGTTCTGTCAGATTATCTGCTGTTATTCATGACGAGTGATCAGACGTGTTATCATGAGTTGGTATGCTTAGGTATATATAATATCTAGTAAGGGGGTGTGAGCGCTTGATGGTGTATCAACTATCACCTATTTGTCTATCAGACGTTGACCTTGTGTTAATGATGTTACTTGTGTTACCATTGATGTCTTTCATGGGTTATACCATTCATGGGGGTTTTGCAAATTTATTTTAACATAAAATGTGTTTGGGTTGCATGATGAAATATCAAAGTGGTTCTAAAATCATGAAATTGAAAGTTCTATTTCAAATTGAATTTTAAAAATTGATGTTCGCTCTTCTCTCAGTTGAATTCTTTCATTTTCATCATGAAATTGAACATCATGAAATTGAAAGTTCTATTTCAAATTGAATTTTAAAAATTGATGTTTTCTCTCTTCTCTCAGTTGAATTCTTTTTTTTACATCTTTTCTTGTTAACTATAAAGGATTCTAACCTTTAGATTTCAAAATTTCAAATTGATGAAAAACTAAAGTTGAAATCAAAACCCTGTGTACGTTTGCTGATTCTTCCTTTCTCAATCTCTTAGTTTTCACTTGTTGTGGTAGATGCTAATAGTCAATTTTACTGCTGTTGCAGTTTTTCGGATGGTTGCATCAGTGGAGACAGTTGAACGGTAGTCTGCCTTTTTTTTTAAAAAAAAAAAAAAAATTTAGGGGGAACTTTTAGAAGCTTTGGTTGGAGGCATGCTGTCATAGTTTGTTTATCCTTTTCCTCTCACCTGGTTTTTTGTGTCAGGTCTTGTGGGATGGGTTGAGGACCTTTGGAGGGTATGATCTTTATCATCAGGGTGGTTTTCCACACAATTGTTTTGGATCTGGTCAATTAGCATTTATTTTTTCTTTTTGCTGTTTTATTGTGGATTGTGGTCAATTAGCATTTATTTTTGCGGTTTTGCAGTCTTGAGTGATTTTGTTTGAGGTACTTGTATAATTCAGGGGTTTGTTTCTTAGTTCTATTATAACTCAAAACAGTTCTAAATGATGCCTCATGCTTTGGTCTTCCCAGGCCTGGTTTGTTGGAATTAAAGACCGCAAATTATTGTTGTTCGATATATAGATGATTTGGATAGACATCAATTATTCCTTCGTATTGCAGTTGCTCAGGTTGAAATTATCGTTCAAGTCTGGTACGAAATGCAGAAAGACCAAAATCTCAGAACGAGTCCTTGACACAATTGGAGTTTGGAGGACATGATATTTATGAAGGGGGTATGTGGTTAAAATTATAGTTAAGTCTAGTGCGAAATGCAGAAAGACCAAAATCTCAAAGAACAAGCCCTTTACACAATTGACGGAGTTTGGAGGACATGGTTATGAAGGGGGGTGTGTGTAATTTGGCGTCTTATTCTTTGTAATTTGATGTCTCTGATTCTTGTATAAATTCTGTTTATTGGTCAGTGTCTGTTCTGTTGGTTTGTGTGACTTGGCGTCTTATTCTTTGTAATTTGGTTTCTCTTATTCTTGTATTGATTCTGCTTTTATTAGTCAGTGTCTGTTCTCGTTGGTTTTTTCGGCTTGCAAGATGTCTTGGGGGATATTTTCGGCATTTGAAGCTTTCTGTTTACCTTTGTTCTTCTTCTTTTCTCTTTTTCTTTTTCTTTTCTTTTTTTTTTTTTTTTTTTTTTTTGAAGTACTGTTTCTCACCATTTGTTGACCTCTGCATTCGGTGGTTAGTGTTCAAGGCCAACCCTTGACATAACGTGTGTTGATTGTCATTGCTTGGCAGATGATTTGGATGGTAGTGGTAGTCTGAAGATCGTGAGCATTTAAGACCAAACCTCGGCAGGAATGAGGGGTCGTTGGTTGTCATTACTTTGCAGAGTGGTTGGATAGAAGGGGCTTCAACATTGTTCTTATTTTTCATTTGTCCTGTTGTCACCTTTTGCTAACTTTTGTCTCCGCCACTTCTGCCTGTTTGTGATTAGCGGCCATTAGGGTGTTGTTTGATCTCGTAGCGGTCGTTTATCTATTGCCCTTTTTTTTTTTTTTTTAATTATTAATTTTGGTCTTGTAGTCTTGCTGCGTTGTGAGGATTTGCATTGGTGGAGGTACTGGAGTTTGCATTGAGGATCAAAATACTCGAGGTGCTTTATGTAGGGGGGTGTTGTATTTTTGTTTTATTATTATTATTATTTTAACTCATTGGCTGGATGAACTATTGTCAACTTGACTATGTGTGGTCATCACATGTGATATCCTGATGTTGAGTGAGGATATGATCGGGTACGGAGAATCAGAGTTGACTTGTACTGTTGTTATTATTGGAGTCTTGCAAGGTTTGTTCAAGGGTTTTTTTTTTTTTTTTTTTGAAGAGTTCCTTCTGTCGTAATTATTGGTCCTGTTATTCAAGCAGTTCTGTAAGGAGGGGAAATTTCTGCTTGTTTTTCAGTTACTGTATCGATGAAGCTGGTTTCTTGATTTCTCATAGTAAAACATTGCGATCAGTTTCTTTCCATTTCCATGCATACCTTATCCATTATTATTTTTTTCTATGGTTGCAAGTCGTTTATGGATTGGAAATTGAGGTATGTTTTATTCTAGAATTGTATTGAGGAGAGTAGAGGTGATCCGATGTTAGAATGTTCCTTGTTAGGTGTTGAAAGGTGATGTTTGTGCAGTGGGATAAGCGGTTGGTCTGTTGGGTGACATTTTGTTAGGTTGTAATTGTCTGCTGTAGTTCCTCGACGTAATTCATGTTGAAAGGTCTTCCGGGTAATTTGTGGGCAAGTGGTATTGATCTTTGTTGCCTAAACTCTGTTAGGTTATAATTGTCTGCTGTGCTTGCCATAATTCGTGTTGAAAGTTCTTACATTTTAGCGTTGTCTTTGAATAGGCTAGTGGTATTGATCTTTGTTGTGTGAGCTCTCTGAATATATTACAGGTGCTGGTTTTGCATGCTCGGACTGAGTTGTTGGCCGTTTGTGGTTGGAGGATTTCGTTCATTTCAATAGCGGTTAGCGGTTTTGCTGATGACGTCTTCATTTGTACTTCGATTGTGAAGTGTTTGTTTGTGATTGTGAAATGTAATTTCGTGGCTTTTTTTTTTTTTTTTTTTTGTGTGTGTGTGTGTGTGTGTGTGTGTGTGTGTGGGGGGGGGGTAAGTTATTGCTGTTTGTTTGTTTGCAGTTTAACACTGCCAATGCCGGTCCCAAGCCCGGATGAGAGAAGTGGAGGGAACTGTTATTGTTTAGTGTAGTTTCTTTCATTCACGTGGATGAGAAAAGTGGAGGGAGCCGTTATTGTTAAGTGCAGTTTCTTTCATTGATACCGTGGGCATAGCGGCTTGCTGGGACGTTGGGGTGGGATATCATTTCATGTCAGGTAGGATTGTTCCAAGGGGAAGATGGATAGCCCTTTTTCCTAGTCATGAAATAAATTAAATTTAATTGGAGAGATGTATGAAAGAAAAAGCAAAGAATATTGTACTTGGGCTTGGTGACTAGCTAGATTTTCAGGTTTTTTAAGGATTCCCTGAGGGGTTAGTGGATCGGAAAATGAATCGACGTTGCAGGTTCGGACTATAGTTTTTCATTATGCAGGATGCTCTTTGTGCTCCTGCGTGGACAACTAGGCATTCAAGATGGACGGTATGCGATTATCACACTTCACAGCTTACCATGCTAAATAGATCACTTACATTGCTAATTTAATGCTGTTGAGTTTTCATTATTTTTTGAAAAATGAAAAGAAGAATTTTGGATAAACAACTCATCTGAGAGTCTACTATTAGTTGCTTTTGCTTATCTATATTAATATTATATTTATTTATATTAATATAAATATAATATTATTATTTATGTAAAATTTGGAAGTAAAAAGATGTGGTTTTATATCTATGAATATAATTGATATTTTATATAATTTTTTTTGGGATACACAAATATGAGCTTTTCAGGGTTAACTAAATATGTTAGTAATTTTTCTGGTAAAAGTTCTTGGTATTTAACCAAAAGATGGTAAAATCTACTGTAAATTTGAGGTTATGAATTACAGTGGAAAAATTTAATGATGGTTGGCAGGTTTCCTGGAGTTGATGGCGAGTGTATTTGTTAGGGTAAACTTTAACAATGGCGCTTGGCAGGTATTCCATCGTTACCCCCCGGGAGTGGATGGGAGGTGAGTGGTCGCAGGTATCTCACGCAGATGAACTGATTGCCATATCTGCTAAATCTGTGCCGTCCAAATGATGACAGGGCGGGTGCTAGCTTTTAGTCTCTTGCTGTCTTGAGGCGTGGGTGCTCTGTATGCCAAACTGTTCCAAGTCCTTGGAGTTATAGCATTAATGAGGGTTCATCAAGTAAATCATGTTTCGTTCGCCTTGTGGGCATCGTTATCTCCTGGACAATTAAGGCTTCATTCTTTTTTTCCACAGGAATTTCAGAGTTTCGGCCTGTTTCAGAGTTTCAGCCGGGGGAGACGAAGGCATTAGCTGATTTTTTAGCCGACATTGGATGGCAACAGCGTTCGGTTGTGGGCTGGACTGAGACTCTATCCTGTCCACGTTGTTAATTTGATACATAGAACGTTGGGTTTAAGTGGTGCTCAACTCTTTTAATGCCAGGAAAACGGCCGTGAAATTTACTCTAATTGGAGGAGTATAAATCTAACATTGTAGGACATGAGGAATCCCACCATTGAAATTTGCTCTAATTGAGTGGAATGTTTTTGAGTGATGATCGACATGTAAACATGCAATTTAGGGCATGAAATTGTGTACTCCTGCCTAATTGTCTTAATCCATTCAGAGCTGACAGGCAAGATGAATGGTTATTCTGTCCATGTAATGATATACAATGGAATTGGACCTTTTGATGGGGAAGGTTTATATTAAAGATGTATTTAAAAATCTAAATTACAAAAATATAATTAATATAATGAAAATAGGTATAATTCCCAATGTTTTTTTTTTACTTTAATGTCGTGTGTCTTTTATCATAAGATCAACAGAGTGTGTGTGTGTGTGTATATATATATATATATTATATTATATTATTGACATAAGCAGGATGAGGCCTGACCTGTTCAGCATGGTAGAGTGGTTGAGAGACTATATGCTGTACCAGAGTTCAGCATGAATGCTATGTTCTATCAAATCCTGTTGCCTGAATTTCAGTCCAGGGATTCGGTTTACCAAGGTCTGCTGGCCTGACCTGTGATTTGGTTTTTCTTAGAAAACCGGATTCTTCCTTCGCTCCTTGAGGGAGAGGCATGATTCTTCCTTCGCTCAATGGACTAGGGTAGAGAACTCCACCATCTACTGCCCTAGCTCGGCTGCCATTCCCGCTCCTCCGTTGTCGCGGCTCAGGGCATGGTGATGGCACTGCTAGGGTTTTCATTCTCACTTTGGATGGGAGATGATGGTGCGGGTGGGAGATGGGGAGGTAGTGGAGGCGATGATGTTGCTAGAATTTTGATTTCCAGTTTAAATAGGAGATGTATGGTGCCTGTGATAGCATTAGATGGATGAAAATCGAATATTAGTTAACCAGGCAAGACATGTAGTTATATTTGCAAACTTTTTGGATCAAATGGAAGTTATTACTTGGTTATTTTCTTTCTTTCTATTTGTTTCCATTGTCCATAGAGAACTATTAAACAACATTATTATCCATCGAGAATTGTTAAACAACACATTGCAAACTTCTGAAATCATGTAAGGTATATTCGCACGGTTGTTGAATTTAATCTTATTGCTTTTTCTATTTTTTTGTTTTCTCATTAAAACCCAAACATAATTTATTGTGAAAATAAATCTAAAGTAGTGCAAGAAAAGCTTAGCTCCAACCCTTGTGATTTTAGCAACTGAACTAGTTGGCTCTTATATTTTTTACTTGGAAGTGATATCTTACATTATGGTATATACTTAGAAAGCTTTCATATTTTTATTAAATTTATTAGAAATAAATTTGATAAATAAATCAAAGCCTTCATATTTGTTGGTGCAGAATCTGGTCGACGTCGGATCGAGCTAGAGTTGAGAAAGAGAGGTTGCTGTCGGTGACCTATAAAATAAAGTTTCGCTCGGAGTTGGTGGTGGTAGCTCTGGCAGGATCCTCCAACAATCAAGTCAGCTCTTCTGGCCAATAGGAATGGAGTGCTCAAGAAAGAATTCGGTAGAGTTTCGAAAAGAAGAAGAGAGCTTAGAAAAAACATATCTGAAGGGTTCTTTTTATAGATGGAGCTCGGAACAGACTGATATGTCTGGTAGCTGGCTGCTCGGGATCGCGTGAGAGGGGTGCTGCCTGCAGCAGACTGATAGTGACAGTCATAGCGTCTGGTAGCTGACCGCTCGGGGTCGAGTGAGATGGACGCCGCCTGCAGCAGACTGATAGTGACAGCCATGGCTGTCCGATAGTTGACCGCTCAGGTCCACATGAGAAGGAGACCATCTGTAGTAGACTGATAGTGACAGCCATAGTTGTCCAATACTGAGCCGCTCGGGACATGTGGAGGGATGAAGAGCTTTGACGTATGTCAATTTTAGAGGAGTTTGGACTTCTAAAGGAAATACGGTTAGAGAGGATCATCCGAGAGGAATGCTATTTGAAATTTAGAAGTATTCTGCTCGAGAAATGCAGATGAAATTCGACTGATGGAGAAGTCCAGAATAAGTTCGACTGGTGGAGAAGTTCGACTGATGGAGAAGTTTGGCTGAAGAAAAAGTTTAGAAGGAGTTTGGCTCCTGAAGGAATTTGATTGAAGGAGAAGTCTCAAAGGAGTTCGGCTCCTGAAGGAATTCGACTGAAGGAGAAATTCGAAAGGAGTTTGGCTCCTGAAGGAATCTGATTGAAGGAGAAGTCTGAAGGAAGTTTGGCTCCTGGAGGAATCCGACTGAAGGAGAGGTTCGAAGAAAGTTTGGCTCCTAGAGGAATCCATCTGAAATAGAAGTTCGAAAGGAGTTGGGCTTCTGGAGGAATTCGACTGAAGGAGAAGTTCGAAAGAAGTTTGGCTCCTAGAGAAATTCGATTGAAAGAGAAGTTCGAAAGGATTTTGATTCCTAGAGGAATTCGATTGAAGGAGAAGTCCGAAACAAGTTGGGCTCCTAAAGAAATTCTACTGAAGCAGAAGTTCTGGAAGGAGTTTGACTCATGGAGGAATCCAATTGAAGAAGAAGTCCGGAAGGAGTTCGACTCCTAGAGAAATCCGACTGAAGGAGAGGTCCGAAGGAAGTTCGATTTCTGAAGGAATCCATCTGAAGGAGAAGTTCAGAGGAAGTTCGACTCCTGGAGGAATCTGACTGAAGGAGATCCGAAAGGAGTTCGACCCTTGTAGAAATCCGACTGAAGGAGAAGTCCTGAAAGGAGTTCGGCTCCTGGAGGAATTTGACTGAAGGAGAAATCCTGAAAGAGTTCGGCCACTGGAGGAGTTCAGCCGCTGAAGGAGTTCGGCTAAGGTTCGGTCGTTGAGGAGTTCGACTAAGGTTCGACCGCTATAGGAGTTCGGTTGGGGTCCAATCGCTAGAGGAGAATTTTTGATCGAAATTCTTCCATGATTATCAGTTGCATTAGGCTAAGCATCAGACTGGACTTCGGTGGGAGCGGAGTTTATCCTCAATAATAATCTTCCTACTTTCGAGTTCGAAATTTGAAGGAAGTATAAAAAATACGACTACTGAAGTTCTTTTCCGGGCTCTGCATCTATTGAAGCTCGGAGAAGATCTTATCTTCAGTCGAGGTTGAAGAAGATCTTATCTTCTGTTAACATTGAAGCTCGAAAAAGATCTTATCTCCAGTCGAGGTTGAAGAAGATCTTATCTTCTGTTGAGGTTGAGGTTGAAGGAGATCTTATCTCCTGTACAGGTTGACGTTGAAGCTCAAGAAAGATCTTATCTTCAGTCGAGGTTAAAGAAGATTTTATCTTCTATTGAAGTTGACGTTGAAGCTCGGAGAACATCTTATCTCCATATTGAGATTGACATTGAAGCTCGGGGAAGATTTTATCTCTAACCGAGATTGAAGAAGATCTTATCTCCTATTGACGTTGAAGCTCGGAGGAGATCTTATCTCCAGTCAAGGTTAAAGGAGATCTTATCTTCTGTTGAGGTTGACGTTGAAGCTCACAGGAGATCTTATCTTCAGTCGAGATTGAAGAAGATCTTATCTCCTGTTGATGTTGAAGCTTGGGGAAGATTTTATCTCCAACTGAGGTTGAAGAAGATCTTATCTCCTATTGACGTTGGAGTTGAAGCTCGGAGAAGATCTTATCTCCAGCCAAGGTTGAAGGAGATCTTATCTTCTGTTAATGTTGAAGCTTAGGAAAGATCTCCTTCAATTTTCAGTCAAGGTTGAAGGAGATCTTATCTCTTGTTGAGGTTGACGTTGAAGCTCGGAGGAGATCTTATCTCCAATCGAGGTTGAAGAAGATCTTATCTCCTATTGACGTTGGAGTCGAAGCTCGGAGATCTTATCTCCAGTCAAGGTTGAAAGAGATCTTATCTTCTGTTGAGGTTGACGTTGAAGCTCGGAAGAGATCTTATCTCCGACCGAGGTTGAAGGAGATCTTATCTCCTGTTGACGTTGAAGCTCGTGGGAGATCTTATCTCCAATCGAGGTTGAAGGAGATCTTATCTCCTATTGACGTTGATGTTGAAGCTCAGAGAAGATTTTATCTCCAACTGAGGTTGAAAGAGATTTTATCTCCTATTGACATTGGAGTTGAAGCTCGAGAGAGATCTTATCTTCAGTCAAGGTTGAAGGAGTCGTTGTCAGGGTCTCTCCCCTCATCTCGTCTAAAATGAATGAAGCCTTCGACTTGCTCATGTTAGCATGAGGTTCTCCTCCTATTCCTAATATGGCCACTATTGATTGCTTTTTCTCTGTCATCACATAGTTTTTACACCAAAAAGTAATAATATTAAAATGAAGAAGTTTTATTAAAGAAAAATTACTAGTAGTACATTCTCAGATTTTTTGAATTTCAAGGTTGTGGGAGCGTTGTTCCTCCGAGCTCCTTCAGACGATAAATTTTGGGTCGGACGATCTCCTTTATTCCATACTGGCCTTCCCAATTTGGGGCAAGCTTCTCCTAGCTTTGAGGCTGAGAGATGACGGCTCACCGAAGCACTAAGTTCTCCAAAGATAGTATTGATGATGTCGAGAGACGGTCGATCTCCTTATTGTTCTTTTCTTATTGATGATTCTGATTGCGGCAGCGCCCTTGGCCGATCTTCTCTCACTTCGGACCGACGTCTATAGAATCGATCTAGTCGGCCTCTCCTGATGAGCTTCTTGATTTCGTCTTGGAGCTGAATGCATTCTTCAGTATCATGGCTGTGGTCACGATGGTAGAGATAGTACTTACTTCGATTGTGCTTGTTTGAAGGAGATCGTAATTCTTTTGGTCTTGGTAGCTGAATCTTAATTTTCATCAGAACTTGAGTTTTAGAAGCATTAAGGGGGCGTAGTTGTAGAACCTTTCAGGGGATAACTTCTTCGTGCCCATCTGTTGGGACTTCTTTGGTGACGAGATCGAGGAGTTCGGACTCACTTACGCTCGGGAGGAATTCGTGAGCGCGATCAAACTTCATTTGGCCCTCTATCAGTGGCGGGTCTATTGGACTCGCCCGTCCACCGTTCTTCTGCGGCTTCCTCATCCTTCAACTTGAAGACTTCTTCCGTTCGGACATATCCTTCAGTCCGAGCTAGTAGATTGGCAAAGTCCCTGGGATACTTTTTCTCTAAGAAAAATAATAAACCATTCTTTTGAAGGCTGCTCTTGAGTGCGGTCATTGCAACAGACCGGTCCAGGTTCCGGACCTTCAATGTACTAGTATTAAATCGGATAACATAAGCCCGGATCGATTCTTCCTCCTGCTTGATATTCATTAGAAAATTCGAACCTCGACTGCTGACGAAGTGAACTGCAAATTGATGACTCATCTGTTCAAAGAAGAAGATCATACCCGACTTCAATATCGAGTACCAGTTTTTTGCTGCTCCCTTTAAGCTAGACGAAAAAGTTCGGCATAAGATGGCGTCTGGTGCGCCATGGAGCAGCATCATGATTCGAAAGATCTCTAGGTGATCGACCAGATCAGAGATTCCATCGTAGCTTTTAAATTGGGGAAGCTTGAAGTTCGACGGAACGGGCTCTTGCATAATTCAGAAAGAGAAAGGGGGATCGGTGCAGACGTCGTTATGGTGAGCTGGAGCGACGTGGCGGAGTTTCTCAATCCGTCAATCCATCTTTCACAGTTTCTGATCGAGGACGTCGTCTCGATCGCAGATCTTGGAAGGCTTTCTGCTGTAGATAGGGAAGGTCTCTTCTGGAGAAGAATCACGATTCGAACAAGGATCCTCTGCTTTCTAATTTTTCTTTCTAGGGGTGACAGTATGCTAGCCTAAGTGCTCTTTCTTGGAATTGATTTCTGACATCCCGATGGCGGATTTCTTGGTGAAATCACCGTCAGGGGCTGCCGCATGGTCTATACCATCTCGATGAGGTCCTGAATCTGCTGCATCAGTAGGTCAAACTACTTCGAATCTACCGTGGCCGTCGGTGGAGAAGGAGGTTAAAGCACCGGCGCTGGAGTAGGAATGGATGGATCTGGCTCGGATCTGAAGGTAGAAGCGGTAGATCTTCGGATAGTCACCTTCTTTGGAGGCATTTCTTGGGATTGAGGGAGAGGATGGAGATGGACCTTGGAGAAGAAGATTCACAAGGTCAGTTGAGCACTTCTTTAAGAACAAGGGTACTTCAGAAACAGAAGGTCCTATCTCCAGCTTCAATCCTGTTGGTGCATAATCTGATCGATGCCGGATCGAGCTGGAGTTGAGGAAGAAGAGATCGCCGTTGGTGACCTACAAAATAAAGTTTCGTCCGAAGTTGGTGGTGGTGGCTCCGACAGAATCCTCCGACGATCAAGTCAGCTTTTCTGGCCTGCAGGAATGGAGTGCTCAGGAAAGAGTTCAGCAGAATTTCGGAAAGAAAAAGAGAGCTTAGAGAAAATGTATCTGAAGGGTCCCTTTTGTAGATAGAGCCCGGAGCAGATTGATAGTGATAGCTGTAGCTGACCGCTCGGAACCGCGTAAGAGGAGCACCGCCTGCAGCAGATTGATAGTGACAACCGTAGCCGTCCAGTAGCTGACCGCTCAAGGCTATGTGAGAGGGGCGTTGTCTGTAGTAGACTAATAGTGACAGTCGTAGCTGTCCGGTACTGAGCTGCTCGGAACCACGTGGAGGGGTGAAGAACTTTGACGTATGTCAATTTCAGAGGAGTTTGGACTCCTAAAGAGAATACGGCTAGAGGAGATCATCCGGAAGAAATGCTACTTAAAATCTTGAAGTAATTTGCTGGAGAAATGCGGATGGAGTTCGACTGATGGAGAAGTTCAGGAGTCCGACTGATGGAGAAGTTCGATTGGTGGAGAAGTTCGGCTGAAGGAGAAGTTCGGAAGAAGTTCGACTTCTGGAGGAATCCGATTGAAAGAGAAGTTCGGAAGGATTTTAGCTCCTGGAAGAATCCGATTAAAAGAGAAGTCCGAAAGGAGTTGAGCTCCTAGAGGAATCCGACTGAAGGAGAAGTCCTGAAAGGAGTTCGGCTCTTGGAGGAATCCTACTGAAGAAGAGGTCCGGAGAAAGTTCGGCTCCTGGAAGAATCCGATTGAAGGAGAAGTCCTAGAAGGAGTTCGGCTTCTGAAGAAATTTGACTGAAGAAGAAATGTGGAAGGAGTTCGACCGCTCAGTTCAGCCGCTGAAGAAGTTCGGCTAAGGTTCGATCGTTGAGAAGTTCGGTCGATTGGAGGAGTTTGGCTAAGATTCGGCCGCTGTAGGAATTTGGCTAGGATTCGATCGCTGGAGAAGAATTTTTGATCGAAACTCTTTTATAATTATCAGTTGCATTAGACTAAGCATCAGGCTATACTTCGATGAAAATGAGATTTATTTTCAATAATATTTTTATTAAATTTATTAAAAATAAATTTTAATTTAAGTGCAGTTGCAAACTTTACTTACTGTGATATCTTGAAAAGAAAATATTTTTTTTATAGTCGTACTCAAATTTTTAAACCAAGATAAAATATTGAAAACCAAGTCAGGCATTATAGGTGTGACAGGGTGTAATAACAGTTTTGAAGTCCAAGGACAATTTTTTTTTTTTTTTGATAAGATAGATAAATTATATTAGTCTAATATAAATATATCAACGATGTCAGCAAACAAAATTCAAGGTAGAGCTGATCCATAGAATGCTCGATAACGAATGAGGCTATCCAATCTACAGCTCTGTTCTCTTCCTAGTAGACATGATTAGCTTGGAATGCCATACAGCCACTTGCAAGTCGCTAGATGTTTTAAAGCAGGGGTGCCAAACCGCTGCACTCAATTGGCGTTGGATCCATCGATCTAATCATTGTAGTGCAGTCTCCTTCCAGGTGAATGTACTTTGCTTGCAAACAAAATTTAGCATAGATCATCATAACCTCAGCAGCCCTTAGCTCGGCACCAGGGAGAATCTTGTCATGTACACCATTGCCCCCAGTAGTAATAAAATGGGTCTTAGAGCTTAAAAATCTAGATCCACATCTTTGACCACGTGATTGAAGTTCATCTTAAAGAAACTTAGGGTGGGGGCTCCGACGTGATAAAGATCATCCTAGTTGAATATGTTTTGAGTTGTCAAGGGCTCTTCATTGGAGTACGACCACCTATATAAATGATCTCTCCAGAATAAATCTCAGTTAGATGTCTTAGCAAGCTAAATATGGTAAGTTAGACAAACACATCAGAGACTTCAAGATCTATCTATATTTCCATCGATGCATCTCTTGAGATAAATCGCATTACCGATTCAAAATCGAATGAAACATTATAAAAGATTTCACACCAAATGAGCTCTCAAGCACCGAAAAAGCATACGAGCTACCGACTCATTTGCGGCCTAGCACGCCTTGTAGTTGAAAGCATGACTCATCGCTGTCAACTCAAAATCTTTCTGATCGGAAGACTATGCTAGACCACCTTCGAAAGAAATAGAGCCACTCTTAGGTAAACATCCAATCTCTAGGTCCATGATTCCAGCTTGCCTCTTTAAAGCTCATAAAGGTGCTTAGTCTTGACCTTTGAACTGTAGCCAAGTCACTAGATTTGATCTATGGGTCTGGCCTGCTTCTATAAAGCTCGTGAAGGTCTTTGACCTTGGCCTTTGAACTGCAGCTAAATCACCAGACCAGACTGATCTGTCCAGATTATCAAATGTGAGAATTGGCAATGAAATGATCCTATCCGTCCTGTCAAATGGGTTCAAGATGATATTTTGCCCCACGTTGATAAGTAAAAGATGCAGGAATTCTTTTTTTTTTTTTTTTTTTTTGGTTCATCAGAGGTCTTAATTTATCTTATTAAAAGTGGATAGAATTCAAAAAATATTTTAAATCTTTCGAGATCCCGCCACCGAAAGTAGGGATTTTATTTTGACTTTTATTAATTAAAAAGCACCGTTTAAGAATATAATAAATGGGGAAAAATTATTTGCATAAATTTATATCAACCGAAATAATGATAATTATTACCATATCAACGATACACACCCGTATCGTACCCGAGATATCGGTTTGCAACGTTCGCTTTTTATATTGACCGTGAGAGGGAGAGCACGATTTGAGAGATGGTGAAAGAGGAGCCCTCCCAGGCTTTGACGGAAGACGAGCGGCGGGCGCTCCGTGGGAGCAAATTCGCCCCGCTCCCGGCGCCCGCGCCTGGTCGAACCCAGCCCAGGTCTCTTCTTTCCCCTCTCTTCTTCCTCCTTTTCTTCTCATCTTCGTTGATCCTTCTCTAGGGTTTTGTTCGTCCTTTCTCCCCTACTTCTTGATATGGATTCGAATGGAATGAGGAATTGGTCTCCGGTCAATCTATTTCGCCGTTTGTTATCAATAGCAGTAAATAGGTTAATTGGAATTATTCTAGTTCTGTTCCTCTTTTTCGGGCGTTTATTTCACCGATCTAACGAGTTCGAAAATGTAATATGAAAAAGGTTTACAAGCGAGAAGAGATGAAGCATATAATAGGAATGACCTGCAAAATTTGAACTTTATGAATGAATCTAAGATTTCGGTTGAAAAAGGAGTAATCTGGATGTAAGATAGACAGACCATGTGTAAACTGCAAAGTTTTTTCATTTGAAAATATGAAGAAAAGAGGATAAGCTAATGTATCCTGTCCACTTTGGGGTCAGAGTTTTTAAGTCTTAGAACAGTTTGAAATCCTGCTTGGTTGCTCATATATTGTAATGCAGTGAGCTGCTTGCTAATGAAAGAATAAGGTAAACTGGGCTGATCGTGAAAGAAGATTTACATGTTGTTTGTTTGATAATAAATTGCTTAATCTGGAAGAGTGGCATGTCCTTGCCATGATCATGGAATTTATTCTGTTCTTTGTATGTAAATATCGATCAACATGGTAGAAAAATTAGGGGGTTCATCAAATCTTCTAGTAACCATCTAATCCTACAAAAGGTATGCTTTTACTTCAGCTCCTTTCATATTTTTTGAACTTCAACAATAAAAAATGTAGCAGTCAAGATAAAAAATGTCGCAGTCAAGGTTTGCCGTCTCGGTATCCAACCTTATATTGGTACCATATTGTTATAGTATCAATTCGCCATCTCGATATTGGACCATGTATTGGTACTATGTTATTATAATATCAGCAAGCCTAGTATGGAGGTTGGTTTCGCATACCGATACTCCATTATTTTTTATTTTATATGTTCTTAATCATGATTTTGAAGTTAGGCTGTTTTGTTACTCTATGGTATGAACTCATAAGGTTGTATTTATGGTGTTATTTAGTATTTATAGTGAGAGAGGATGCATATTAAGGCTTTGTTTCTACCATTTTACGATGTTTTGGTAAAGAGAGGGGCTCAATTGGGTTTAAAGATTTTGAAAAGACAAAGTGAAGTATGAAGACTAAATTGGATGTATGTAGAGAAATGATTTGAGGAGGATGTACATAGAGAAATTACTTGGGGAGGAATATGTTGATAGCCTTTTTAAGAATGAGTAATAGACCATTACCATAAAGTTTACTTTGATAAATAAAGAAAACAGAGTGAAGTATGAAGATTAAAGTGGATGTATAGAGCAATAGACCATTACCATAAAGTTTAACTTGATAAATAAAGAAAACAAAGTGAAGTATGAAGACTAAAGTGGATGTATGTAGAGAAATGACTTGAGGAGGAATATGTTGATAGCCTTTTTAAGGGAGTAATATAGATGAAATAATACCTAATAGGCTCTATTATGTCTCAGTAAGTCATCACTGCATATCATTCCTGACCTTTTTCTCCTCTATGCAAAAGGGTGGCTCACCCAGGTGGACCAGTGACAACAAACAAAGCTGCAGCTTTAGCAAGGTTTCTTGAACGAAAGCTTCAACAACCTGATGGATTGAAGTCTATGGATCCAAATCTTCTGGAACTGGCTGTGAAAGATGCAAAGGCAACTGTGCATGCTAGTAATGGTATAACTTTCATTGCAAAATCCTTTTTCTGTTCTGGCTGTTTGTTCATTTTGTTTGCTGCAAATGTATTTAGATAGGTTAATCATTCATGATACTTGCAGAGGTAAAAATTTTCAGAGTCAGTAATAAACTCTTTTACTCATTTCTTTTAATCATTCATGACTTGCAACTGTGTTATTTTTATGATTGACTCATCTAGTCTCAAGATAAACATAGTTAGATTAATGTATGTTGAGAATAATCTGCCTCGTTTCTTTTGGTAATCAGTGGGCTATAATAGACAACACAAATTGCCGAATCATGAAGACATGGAGACTTTGAATTCTTTGCACAACTTATATTCGTCTTACTGCTATTTTTAGAGTTTTACTATCTACTCTTGGATTATTTTCATCCTTTGCTATATTTTTATTCCATAAATGCGTATCTTGGATTATCTGCTGCTTGGTCCTATTATGGACCTAGTACATCACATCCAGGTACCCATGATCAGAAATTTGATGTGGTTTCATTGTGTATAGATTATAGCTTTTGCATGCTTAGTATTCTGCCTTCTAATGTGATCTTTTGTTCTTATAAATCTAAACAGGAATTTAGGTAATGAATTTCTAGATATTTGCATTCCAAGTGTGCTTCCTTGCTCATTGGGCTTAGAACTGTTGCGTATTAGTTTGAGCTATTGCAGTGGGAGGGTAATTGCATTTCCTTTGCTAGTGAATTCTATTAGTTTATTATCTGCAAATAGTAATATGGCCATCAGCTGCCATCAAAATGTTGCTATATTGTGAAACTCATCTGCACTTTTGACTGTCATATTCACTAGTAGTTGAAGATGAATTACTGGGTTGCTGTAAGAATCCAACTGCTCAATGTCATTGCCTGCCATTTAGTTATGGACTTCTGCTGAGATAGTTGTAGGTAACTTCAAGATCCCCTGCTGCACTTCCTTAGGGGGTATCCGTTTTCTAGGCAGAAATATTTCAGTAACACATTCCAGTTAACAGGGTGATACATTTATAATAAGAAGCAAACATATTTCTTTAAATACAGGTTCACATTGGAGTAAGTTGTACACCATTTATGCTATGTTGCTGTAATGTAATGTTTCATAAAATAGAATTATTTATTTCCATTCATTTTTTATTTGCTAAGAATCAAATGAATAAGAACTTCAGCTGCAAGCATAACATACGATAATTTGAAACCCGTGCACTATCTCATATAGATTTAATTTATTGTCTAGTATATATTTATGTGCATGCGAATTTATGTTTTTTACATGGAATTTCTTACATGCTCCAACCACTTGACCTTTTGTAAATGGATCATCCAAATTGGCCTCTTATCTCATATGTTTCTATTTTTGTGCACCTAAAGTTTATTTAAGGGTGTTATTGTGCTTTTGTGGGTTTTTCTTGTCTAATGCTAATGAATTTTACCACCCATATATTTTCTAGTTAATACACTGCCAGCTAGATGTTTAAGATGTCAGAGACAGCTAATAACTGAGGCTGTTTTCTCCCTCTACTTGTGCTTCCACAGAATATGATCTCATAACTAGAATGAAAATAAATAACACCGGACCTTTTCTCCATCACAGAAGGGTCTTCAGCCTCTGGAAGAATGATACGACATGTTTCTTCCTTTGGGGACTCCTCTGAGGTAATACAGTTGAGCATTTTCTTTCAAAGAGTTGGCAAGGTATGATTATAGACAATATTAACTCTTTCAGAATTCTGGAGAAGATCAAGATAAAGAAGAAAGGACAAAGCAAAAGAAAAGAAAAAAGAAGAAATTGGACTCCTCTGAGGTAATACAATTGAGCATTTTCTTTTTGAAAGTTGGCAAGGGACTGTTATTGACATTATATGGTCTTGCAGGATTCTGGAGAAGATCTAGCTAGAGAAGTAAAGCCAAAGCAAAAGAAAAGGAAAAAGAGGAAAAAAAAGGTAGTGCAATCTTCTTATGGTTTTCTCTATTGGTTTCTGCTGATGCCTTTTTAATTGCAGGTGGTGCAAAGCCCCAAAAGTCACAAAGCTGTAAAACAGAGAAAGATTAAATCATGATTATTTGTTCCTCAAAATTTGCGCTCTAAAAATGGAATGACGATTCCATAACCTTCAACAAGTGAAGCAAGCATTGGTTCAGCATTGTGGTGGCTGATGTTGAGTTATTGTTGGACTTTGGTTGGAGTGATAGCAGCTGTTGGAAGTATGGGCTGAACAATTTCATGGTCACCTGAAATGCAATATCTGTTGGTTTTGGCTCATTTCGATGCATTCAGTGCCTTTTAACTTATGACAACCAGTTTTAGTTGATAACTTTCTCAGCTAGACAAGAACACAATATATGAGCTTTGGATTATCTCATAGAAAAGAAGTTTATGATTCTTGATAAGAGTTTCCATTGGTCGTATGGAGGAGGCAAAGCTCGGGCTTCAAGCGTGCCTGTCTGAAATCTGAATGGGTGAAACCTCTGGCCTAGCCCCAGTTGCATTGCCCCTACTTGTTGATCATCTTTTTCTGGTAAGCAATTTGTGTAGAACCGTTCTAAGCCAATAACTTTATTTGATACAAGTTATTTGACGTTTTCCCCTCCAAATCTTGGGTGGAAACTTGAATTGTCCTCCACAGAACACAGGCTAGGGCCAATATTTTGTTTCAGATTCAATACAGTTTTTTTTTTTTTTTTTTTGATAAGATGGATAATTCATACAAGATGAGTATGGATATAGTCCAAAATTTTTTTAAAAAAAAGATATGTATATTAGTAAAATAGATACATCAAACTAAATGACCGCTTCAGAATGGTTAGCAGCAATATAGGTTGCCACTTAATCAGTAGTACTCTTCGTCTCCTTGTATACATGTCTGACGTCAATGGAGGTGCACTTTGCCAACACGTGCTAGATGTCATGAAAGAATGAGTTGGAGGTTGTGTTCTTTCCTCACCTCCGAATTCAAGTGATTATCGTGGTTAAGTTTTTCTTCACCACCAACCAATCAGCTTAGAGCTGCAGGATATGTCATTCCAGATGATTCGTAATTTAGCTATTGGAATTGTAGTCTCAAACAAGTGGCTCTTGTTTGTCACAATAATTGTAGAATTCAGATCTCTAATCATGAAACTAGCACCATCATGTTCATTAGTTATATTACCATCAAAGTTGATCTTAAGAAAGGTCGGAGGTGGGGGCTCCTAAGAAATAAATATTCTATGGGGTGTTGCAAGAGCCAGGGTGGGGGGTGGTGAGGGTTTATCCTAAGTGTCCCGACTCCTCAAGATCGGCTCGGGTAGCGACAAGTCTAGACACTCAGTAGCTTGGGATGAGGCCTTCTCGACATCCACCTAGCCTCAAATAGGCTAGTGTTCTAGGCTAGCTAGATCTGGTAAGCCACATAAGCTATCTTGATGCCCTCCAATCTCATAGCCTAAATTTAAGTATTTTGTCATATGGTTTCCAAAAAGGCAAGGCTAGACCACTTACCAAGGGTAATCATGGGAAAGAGCTTAGCAAGCTATCACACCAAGACCGCCCAAGCACATTGGAAGAGGATGTGGCCACTTTCTACATGAAAAAATAAATCCTTGGATGAACACCAAATCTCCAAATCCATGCATCCTCAAGCCACCTTCCAAATGAAAAAATAGATCCTTGGATGAGCACCAAACTTCCAAATCCATGCACCCTCAAGCAACCTGATCGACTCGCCTTGGTATAAATCATACAAGTCCTTGGTCACCATTCTAGGAGTGCAAGATGATAGCCAAACCCTAACATATGGGTCCTTAACTAACGATATCACTTAGGCCATAATCCTCTCGACCAGTGGACCACCAAAAAATTGAGTCACTAGTTGCTCATTCCAACTTCTTCCCTCAGACTTAAGCAGATTGCTGACCATGAGGGTTTCACCCACCTCCGAGTTGATGAAGGTCATCCACCGGGCAAGAGAAATGTTGGTTACCCACTGATCACGTATCACATCAATCATCCGGCTATCACGCACGACCAAGCTAATCTAGGCCATCACGTTCGGAAAGCAAGAATACATTTTCTTCCACAAAAAGGAGCTCCTTCGGTTAGTGCGAGCAGCTCCCTCGAGGGATACTTGTCCATATCTAGCCTACATCATCGAGCTCCATAAGCCATCTAGCTGCAACAATCTTGTGGCGTGTCTGGCAATCAAGGCTTCCCATCTAACCAGCAGAGATTGTATATCAAGCCCTCTTTAGCTGACCGACTAATAGATTACATCCCATGCAAGAAGATGCACCCCTTCCCCATTGCTGTGACATCATCACAGAAACTTTCTGAAGAGCTGCTCGAGCTTCGAGAGAGAAGATCTTCGCAGCATAGTATGAGATAACATATAAACAGGGATAGTGTTGAGAATCGATCGTACCAAGATGACCTTGGCCATCATCGACAAAGCCCTGGACTACTAGCCTTTAAGGTGCTCCCCGATCAAGGCCTCTATTTTCCCACACTCATCCCTCACAGTTTTCATCCAGTAATCGACACCCAAGGTAGCATAGGGCCCCTATCTGCTCAAAGATACCTAGAAGCTTCTGAATTGCCTACTTGTGCTAAGCCTTGATCTTTAGACCGAAGTGGACCATTGACTTGAGGAGATTCACCTTTTGCTCCGAAGTCGCACAGTAATGTTTCAAGATTCTCCTAAAGACCATCACATTCTGGCAGTAGTCTGACCCAACAAGAGATAATCATCTGCAAAGAGCAAATACGAGATCGGGCTGTACCCTTAGGATCAACACATAGGGCTTTAAGGCCTGCCCAAGGGATGCCACTCACAATGCCCCAGAATGAGCCTCAACACAAATGAACAGATAGCATGAAATAGGGCAACCTTGGTGGAGGCTAACTGACGAGTGGAAGAAGTCCGTAGGAATGCCGTTGATTAGGATAGCAAAAGAAGGGGCAAGCACTCACCCTCTGATCTAGTAGCTACGGAATCCAAAACTATCCAAAGCATGAAGAAGAAAGTTCCACTATACTCGATCATAAGCTCGCTCCATATGAAGCTTGATAGCCATAAGACATCAGCGGCCTGAAGCTCTATGAAGATCATGTATGAACTCCTATGTGATCAACATATTATCAGAGATACTGTGACCCCCAATAAAAGCACCCTACTCAAGATTGATCAGTATGGAAAGAACGGGCTTCATCCTGCCAACTAGGATCTTGGCATAAATCTTGTACATGGTGGTACATAAGTTCATGAACTTGAAATGGCTTGGCTCAGAAGCATCCTACCTCTTTGGAAGAAGAGTAATGCAGGTTCTCTTCTAAGCCACCGGCATGTGATCAATTGCAAAAACAATTGAATGGCCTCAGTCACCTCATCACAGACAATGGCCCAATACCGCCTGAAGAACAAGAAAAGAAACCTATCCAGACTAGGGGCTTTATCCTTCGCCATAGCTAGTATCGCCCCCCGAATCTCCTCTTTAGAAACATGACTAAACATACCAGAGTTCTCCTCATTCGACACCATGCTAGAAGGGGAAGGAAAAGAAAAAGGCCCCCCACCCTCAACAGTAGACCATCTGGATCTGAAGAACCTATCTAACCTCCTTCTTACTCTCCATCCGTTGACCCCTAGCACATCTCAACATCCGAATCTGATTTTTGTCTCCTGATGATGGTTATTAGGTGAAAAAACTTGGTGTTTCTATCCTCCTCTCTCAACTATTGGATTCTGAATTTCTGTTGCCACATCACCTCCTGCTACCTTAAATGGATGGAAATGTTAGTCCAAAGGCTACTCAGGTCATCTGCAAAGAGACCTCCATCTCTATCCTTCCTCATCTGCAGCTCAGCGATTGAGGCGTTAACCTTCTTTACTTTTCTGAAGATATCTCCCACCTCTACTCGATTTCACCTCATCAACCTATGCCTCATGAGCTCGAGTCTGCGGATGACCCGATACATGGCATCGTCCTGCACTCGCATCTTTCAAACCTCCCGAATAATATCCCATGAACAAGGATAAGAAAGCCAAAACTTTTCAAACTAAAATGGACTTCAATAAGAGAAAGTCGAGTTTGTAGAAATCAGTACAGTACAGTTATCAAAGGCAATCTTCGAAAGATGGCATACTTGATAGTTAGGAAACTGCTAAATCCAGCTACTAACGGTCAGGGCTCTATCAATGCGCTCCCAAACCCTAACTCTTCTCTGTTGATTATTGCACTAGGTAAACTCCATATAAATCAGTCCATTCTTGGAAATGAACTTATGGAACTTCGTGGTTTCGATATGATCTGAAAAAGTTCTACCTCCCCTCTTCTCTTGAGGTCCAACAATATAGTTAAAATCACTAGCAACAAGCAAAGGCAAATCCTGATCAATTAGTTTGGAGATTTCCTCCTACAACATATGTCGCTGCCGGTAATCAGTGCTAGTAAGCATATAACACGCAAGGAGGTTCATTGGTTTTAGAAATGACCACCATAATTTGTTGGTTATGATTATACATCACATCCATACCAGCCAAGCCTCCAAAGAACAATAATCCCTCTAATCAGGCCGCAAGACTTGATGGTATAGAAGCCTCAAGACATCGTAAGACGACGCCGCACCCTCCCGAGGCTCTTGCCTGCTAGCCAGATTTCAAACATGACATGAAACATTAACCTCTTGAAGGTGGAGGCAAAAGAGGGCCTCCCGGCCCCCCTCACGTTCCATGCAAAAGTCTTCGTTAGCAAGAGTCACCACAAGTGGATCCCATCTCTTCCCCTCCATCATGGCCCTGGGAGGTAGTCTTGCTCTTTCTAGGCCCATCCACTAGCGATCTCTTAGAAGAATCCCCCAAGACAGTCCTAATCTAAGCCACCACCTCACAATGGCCTCTCCCTAACAATCGGGCCGGCATAGCATCCCCCTTCACCACCTCATCACCGTGAGACACCTCTCTCTTCACATCCACGCACGGAGGGTGCCTCGGACCTTCCGAAGGGGTGCCGCCAGCTCTGGACGCCAGCAGGAGCACCGCCGCCTCTGTTTGCACTGACAGAGTAGACTTCACGAAGCCACACTATCCCCCTCGGACACCCACCCTTCGGAAAAAATTTCTTCCGAAGAGGACACCGCCTCTCCGGCCTCCTCTCCGAAGACTGCTGACGATGAAATAGCTCCCACGGTTCGCCTCACTATCGTGGTGTCACGGGCTTGTCTGCAGGCTTGTCGCAGGGGGTGCCGGCGTGGGCGTGGCACGGTGCTGCGAAGGGTTTTGGCTTTGCTGGGTTGCCATAAAAATGCAATACCGCTCGATACTTTGGAACCCCCGGGGTGGAGCTTGGGTGGATGCCTTCCTAGGGTATTAAGAGGGGCAATGGTTAGCCAAGGTGCGGCATGGTCGTGGCATGATATCTGGGGGCTCAGGATGCATGATTTTGGTATGGCGGTGGACCGCCAGGATACTTATGGATACTCGAGGATTTCTCTTGATTTGAGGAGGGGTGCAGAGCTTTGGTTGTGCCCCGACTCCCCAATGGCCCATAGGAGATGGGTCCATCGTGGCACGGTTGCGGAGCAATAGTGGTGCCACGCCCGAATGGTCTGATGTGCAGGCATTCGGGGCAATGCTGGTCGGACGAGCTGGCCACATTATGCGGGGTGGGGATTTTCGAGAGGTCCTATCCTCGAAGAGTTGTCCAGACTACTCTATACGTTCTTGATCTCTGTGGTGGAGCGAAGAGGCGATAGGGATCTAGTCGGACAAGGATGTGGCCTACCCGAACAGGCAAGTCTCGTGAGCATCACGGGCGAGATGTCTTGCAGGGATCCACGAGAATCGGTCGGTCGTGGAGTGCAAGCTTGGCATAAAGAATATCGATCGAATATGTGTCTTGGAGCTGGGCCAAGGATCAAGGACGGTCAAGAGGATCGTACCGAGGAGAGGGCAGTTTTGATGCAAGGATCATCGATCGGATATATTTACTTGATGGGCATGTCAAGGATGCTAGACCAGGATCGGAGCATAGGAGCTTATGGAAAACTTGGACAAAGGAATCTATGAGGGCTCGGATGTGCACGATCGGCTGTAGCTTCGAGGAGTTGCAGGGCATGTCGACTTGGCAAGCTTAGCTGGGCGACATTGAGGGTGGATTGCCTGAGCCTCATGCATTACAGTGGTATTGCATGGTCGTGCTGTGGGGATTTGGTTTGTGTGGTGCTATTGGACAATTTGGTGGGTTGTAGGTCAATGGCATAGAGGTATGCCATGGCATGAAGGTACGCTGAGGAGAGGGTCGCCTTGGGTGAGCAGTACTTGGCTTGAAGGCAAAGCCTGAGGTTGGCACAAAGGTGTCGAGTTGCGGAGCACTCTTGGGAAGAGTATATGTTCAGGAACGGAGGTGCATATGAGCATTGCGGTCGACTCGAGGGGTCGAGTCGCTTGTGAGCACTTGAAGGTGTTGCATGTGTTCAGTGCAACAGAGTGTCAGGCAGAGGCATAGATGATTACGCTTGGCTTATGTGGCTGGACTGCTGCGTGCTTAATGGTATGTCCGAGGGATGGACTCAGGAGGGCTGGCCTTGGTGTGTGGGATGCTGGGGCGCCGCACGGGTGTTTGGGTTAGAAAACACTCACCCCGTGACAGTTGGTATCAGAGCCAAAGGTTGGCTAAGTCGAAGGTCGACATTATTATTGTGTTGGCTTCTGATATGCGTGGTATCAGATTGCAGGCATGTAGCTGCAGATACGGGGGTATCCAAAGCTGTGAAGAGACCCAGAGGTATTGAAGTCCAGTTGGGAGGAAGCTGGATGTCTGAGTCTGTTGTGAGTGTCAACGACTCAGAGTGGGGGAGCATGTTGCAGGGCAATGTGCTCGGTGCTGAATGATTAAGGTTGCTCATTGGCTGCACAAGTGGATGGAAGCCTGTTGAAGTGAAGGTCTACCAGTTTGTGGTTAAAGAAAGGAATTCAGGGTGAAGAGTACTCATGAATGCTGAAGCACTTGAGCTGTATGCAAAAGTTGCAAGGCAGAGTATCTTGAGGGACTAGAATCTCCAAAGAAGCAAAAGCTTGGATGTGTATAGACTGAGGTACGAGGGTGTGTTCTACAGTGCAGGAAAAGATGTAGCATCCGAATTGTAGAAGTGCAGGCTGAGGTGAAGACTTGGAGAGTCAAGGAACTCAGGTGCACATAAGATGTGGGAAACATTGGAAAGAGCCATCTCTTGTGTTGGCGAGTATGGAGCTGGAACACTTGAATGGCAAGAAATAAAATAATTGAACTTGATGGAACTGCTTCTCAGGGTGAAGGCATTGAAAAGCCGAGGTACTAGAGACAGATATTTGAGTCAAAGGTGCTTACTCACTGTAGGAGACATGCGATGTCAGGTTGCAGGTGATGAAGCACATGGGTTGGTCAATGTTTGGCCAAGTGAGCTATGAGGTAAAATGGATCGGTCATGCTGTGAGGTACTATAAAGCTCGAATGTCTGATGCAGGAATGTGTCGAGGTACTGGAGTCATAGGAGTGAGGCAGGCCAGTGGGGTAGCCTTGCGTTGGTACTACAGACTCGCAGTAGTGAAGATATAGAGGCAGTCAGAATAGGTTGAGGATTATAGAAAACAGCATGAGCAATTGGTTCTGCAGAAGCAGATTGGTGGGGCTCGGAGTGAAGACTATTATGTTGAGGTACTCGAGCACAATGAGAAGTGACTTTGATTGGATATCAGGGTCCCGCTTGGTAGCATCTATGATTTGCATTGGTATGGGACGATGCAGATTTTTGGAGGCGACTTGTTCATACTTGGCATTGGTGTGGTGTGGTAGAGTCCAAAGGGCATGGTGATGCAGAGAAAGGTGGAAATACCACAAGGCCGCAGGATGGGTATGAGGCAAGACCAGGCGTTTGGAGGTGAGTTGCCAGGGGAGACTCATGCGGTGGCCGCTCCAAGATCCAGATGGATAGGAGTTAAGCCTTGGAGGTGATCCAAGGAGAGCCGTTTGGTATTGCTGGCAAGTAGATCCCACTCTGGTGGAAGAAGTGGCCGCTCTCAGATGGAAGTCGAGAGTCAAGCCTTGGATGGTTCCGAGGAGTGCCATGCAGTTGGAAGGCCAGATGATCAGAGGTGGATGACTGAAGCAGAAGCTGATGTCAGGGATCAAAATGGTTTGGTTCTGTGAAAGAGTCAGCATGGTGTGGATGATGGATTCTCGATGGTGGAGAAAAGGATCAAGGACATCAAGGCCGAGGGGCTCTGGCTCAAGGAACCGTGATTGCAGGTGGATGCAATGGAAGTTTGGTCATGGCGACCATTAGTCCAGAAGTGGTTTGGACGTCGACGAGGGCGTCGACAGCTTAAGTGGGGGAGAATTGTCACGGGCTTGTCTGCAGGCTTGTCGCAGGGGGTGCCGGCGTGGGCGTGGCACGGTGCTGCGAAGGGTTTTGGCTTCGCTGGGTTGCCATAAAAATGCAATGCCGCTCGATACTTTGGAACCCCCGGGGTGGAGCTTGGGCGGATGCCTTCTTGGGGTATTAAGAGGGGCAATGGTTAGCCAAGGTGCGGCATGGCCGTGTCATGATATCTGGGGGCTCGGGATGCATGGTTTTGGCATGGCGGTGGATCGCCAGGATACTTGTGGATACTCGAGGATTCCTCTTGGTTTGAGGAGGGGCGCAGAGCTTTGGTTGTGCCCCGACTCCCCAATGGCCCATAGGAGATGGATCCGTCGTGGCATGGTTGCGGAGCAATGGTGGTACCACGCCCGGATGGTCTGGTGTGCAGGCATTCGGGGCAATGCTGGTCGGACGAGCTGGCCACATTGTGCGGGATGGAGATTTTCGAGAGGTTCTATCCTCGAGGAGTTGTCCAGGCTACTCTATACGTTCTTGATCTCTGTGGTGGAGCGAAGAGGCGATAGGGATCTAGTCGGACAAGGGTGTGGCCTACCCAAACAGGCAAGTCTCGTGAGCATCATGGGCGAGATGTCTTGCAGGATCCACGAGAATCGATCGATCGTGGAGTGCAAGCTTGGCATAAGGAATATCGATCGGATATGTGCCTTGGAGCTGGGCCAAGGATCAAGAACGGTCAAGAGGGTCGTACCGAGGAGAGGGCAGCTTTGATGCAAGGATCACCGATCGGATATATTTACTTGATGGGTATGTCAAGGATGCTAGACCGGGATCGGAGCACAGGAGCTTATGGAAAACTTGGACAAAGAAATCTATGAGGGCTCGGATGTGCACGATCGGTTGTAGCTTCGAGGAGTTGCAGGGCATGTCGACTTGGCAAGCTTAGCTGGGCGACATTGAGGGTGGATTGCCGAGCCTCATGCATTACAGTGGTATTACATGGTCGTACTGTGGGGATTTGGTTTGTGTGGTGCTATTGGACAACTTGGTGGGGTAGGTCAATGGCATAGAGATATGCCATGGCATGAAGGTACGCTGAGGAGAGGGTCGCCTTGGGTGAGCAGTACTTGGCTTGAAGGCAAAGCCTGAGGTTGGCACAAAGGTGCCGAGTTGCGGAGCACTCTTGGGAAGAGTCTATGTTCAGGCACGAAGGTGCATATGAGCATTGCGGTCGACTCGAGGGGTCGAGTTGCTTGTGACACTTGAAGGTGTCGCATGTGTTCAGTGCAAAGAGTGTCAGGCAGAGGCATAGATGATTACGCTTGGCTTATGTGGCTGGACTGCTGCGTGCTTAATGGTATGTCCGAGGGATGGACTCAGGAGGGCTGGCCTTGGTGTGTGGGATGCTGGGGCGCCGCACGGATGTTTGGGTTAGAAAACACTCACCCCGTGACAGTGGGGCATGCGGGACATCAGCTGACCAGTCTGCAACCTCAACACTCCCGCAGGGCCCCGCCCGTCGAACCAAGGCCGTCCATCACCGTCACCGGAGCTCCCTCCTCACCGCTAGACTGGAGTTCGGGTGCCTCCGACAAGCCACCGGCCTACACCAGCCCTCCGCGTTCGCATCGTTGAGCCGAGTCGCTGGTCACCGCCTGGGATCAGGATGATGGGCCAGAGCACTCCTTAGCCACCGGCTGGGCCCCAGCCCCCCATCCAAAGATGGACGAGGCCTATTCACCTTGCTTGGGCTCCGAGCCCGTTTGAGTTGGCCGGGGTCCTCTTCCAACATGGGTAGGTCTAGTGCTACTGGACACACCGGCGGGCCCAACTCCATATCCACTTGGGCCAGCCTGAGCCATCAGGACCGCCAAAGGTGACTCCGGCTGAGTTGACTCACCGCTCGTTGAAATTCCTGAGTCCCGTCGGCCGGTACGTTGATCCGGCGAAGCCATCTTCGAGAGCTTTTGCCAACTCTCGGAATCGAGGGGAACCAAGCGGACTCGGTTGTTTAGGAGGTGAGTCCACCCGGCTCGGGTCTTGGATCTGGCATGTCACGACGAGAGTCGCCATCCATCTTCCCTTGCTGGCCGCCGACTGAAGCCCTAGGTGGCCAGATACGGGAGGTCACGACCCAGGGACCCAGCTGGGGACGAGGTAGCACCGCAACGGGTTGGCCTCCACCACATTTTCTGACCGGAGAACACCCTCCGCCGGCGGATAGCTGCAAGCTTCCTCATCGGAAGGGAGTGGAGGCACAGCCAAATGGTCGTTCTCGTGACCAAATCAGTCCTCGGGATGAAGTCCGGCACCCAAGGTTCGATGGCAAGGAGCTGACCGGCAACAATCCACGGCCCCCCGTTCAAGATGGTGTCCCTTTCCTCCTCCGACTGGAATCGGAAGAGCAAGTGCTCTTCGGCCAACGAAAATGACTCGAGGCTCCCGGTTAGCTTCCCTTTCTCCTTAAAGTCCTTCGAAATCCAGTCGATCTGGACTCGCCGGCCAAGGCTCCTGGCCAGCACCGAGACATTCTCCCACTTCCCCCGCTCCTCCTCCATCTCCTCCTCCGGAAACTCCAACACCGTCGAGAAGTAACGTTGAAGCTGCTCGATTTCCGCCGGCGTTATCTTGTGCGAGGTCCACCCCGCCTGCCTCGGAGGGCCCTGTGCAACCTTCGTCCATGAGCGTCCCCCCTACCCGACAATCATCGACACCCTGTTACCACCATTGGGAGACTCAGTTGGACCTTGCATTGCCAACCATCAACGCCCGCCACTCGTTCGACGAAAAGCCAAAGAGAGCACGGGGAAAGGCCAATCGCACAAGGCGGCTCCTTGGTATTCAATACGGTCTTTTCCCCTCAAAAAGTCAGGCCAGGGCTAATATTTTGTTTCAGATCCAATACGGTTTTTTTCCCCTCAAAAAGTGGGGTCTGGATTGATCTAAATTTAAAAAACCTGGTCATGAACTAATATTTGCAAAAGCTGAATTTAAGGCCATTTAGGTCCATGAAGTTGGATGAGGTTTCTTGAGTGGCTTTACCTGGTTTTTAGTTGAGAAAACCTCCATGTTCTTGAAGTTTAGTGTAATACAGCGAAGGATGACTCGTTATGCTCACACAAAACCGTCTCCGGGTTTCAGTGTTCTATTCTGCGACCGAAGTGCCAACGCTTGGTAGACAACTCTATAGTTTAAGCGAACTCACGCAACCAACTTTGGGTGAAGCCTTCCCGCTAGCCGAACAAACCAACTTGTTCGTCTTGTTTGGTTCATGAATCTAAACGCTCCAAATAATATTAGAAGTTGCAAGCCGAAGGCAGAAGTTAGGAAGCTTAAATCAATTTGTTTGTTAATTATAGATAACAACGAGACACGGTGCTACGGAATGCAAGGTACACATTTTTTTAGGCGATTTAACTAGAACATTGTGATAGGACTAGGTGAGCTTTCTTTTGTTGGATGGAAGACCTAAGGGGATGGTCAAAACATTATCATTTTAACAATCTCTGCAATAGGTTGGACAGAACCTTTCTTGCTACTCTCTAGATTTCTTTTATTTAGGATAGAAACTCTACCATCAATGATCCCAAAGAGCTTTGCTATTACATTCCCCACCAAAAAAATGATCATAAGATAACCCACCTTCTTCATCTTCGAATCATTAGCCCCTGAAGTGCAGTGTCAACAATGGCAAGCGATCGCACCTTCCACACATTCGCAATACCAAGCATTACAAAACGAATAAGCGTCAAGGCTTGTTACACCAGCATAGCCTTGGGTATTTACATGCATTCATCCTCATAACAAACAGGTCCTAAGCCGACGATGCGGCCAAGTATGTTTTATCTAACAATGTGCTCAGAGCATCTGGACTGCTGACAGGTGGGCTGCACACAAAATTTTGGCACACATGAGCTACAGCCAGCTTGTCCGCTGGGCTACTCTCTGCCATTTGGAATATATTTTTGTCATGAGTTTCCCAGAACTCCATATCATCTTTGTTGCTAGGGTCTATTTGGATCACCTATAATCATACAGCAGAAACACCACAAAGCCTATGAGAATGCATTAAGAGAAATATTGCTCATAAACTCCTCTGTAACACTAATAGTATTGCAGTATGGTATAAAATAGTACCTTGTACAAACATGAGTATAATAAAATGTATTTTAGAATATAACCACCTTGAATCAAAAATAATGGAGCAAAGAAAGCAGTAGGATAAAACAACAGCACTCACAGTTCTGTTTGGATCATATGATGCAAAAACAGCGGCGACCATGTCATTGAATTCTGCTGATGTTTTGTCTCCAACCAGCACCACCTGCTTCCTCGATGGGACAGAGAGCATATCTGCTGCACTGCACATCAGTGGAACAGCCATGCTTTGATCTTTCAACCTTGACTCAAATACTGCCTGTGGAGAGAGATTGTATAGAGAAAACGTAACTGTTGACAGAAACCACCTGAAGTTTGGCCCTCTCAAAAATCTAGTGAATTTGATTCAACGGAAACCACCAAATCAAAATCCCCAGTCCTCTTGGTGGGAGAATAGCAAATACATGAGCATGTCGACCCAGTCTTGCAGCATGTCTGTTTGAATGGACGTGCACCAGCTCTAGCATATGCGTGAGGATGCATTTACGCACACATGGAGTTTCAATTATGTTCAGATTTCTAGACTCGGAGGTTCTGTAGCAAGCACTAGTCCCTCCAGTCACAACTTTATCTTATCTTCAGATTTGTGAAATGTCTAAATCATCAATATTTGTCCATATGCAGTAACACTTGATATGGACTTGACTGACTTTATCAGAACGAACTCTATTGTATTTGATAATACCTATGCAAGCAGACAAGAATAGACCATTTTGCACAAGAATTGCTAAGTTTCATGGATGGATTTTATATAAGATACTTCGGGAATATAATATCCTCATCTTACCCTGAAGGGAGAAACAACATTTCTACAACCATTAATTACTGTTAACTCCAGAAGAAAGAACATACCAGAAGGTGCTCTGCAGTACGTCTGTAATTTTCAGACCTTGCACCAGCAACCATGGATGACAATCTAATCAGATTGATAGCTGACACAGAGTTCCCAGATGGCTCCGCTCCATCATGATCCTCTTTTACACGAAGTAGGACTGAAGGGTCTTCTCCTGGCGTATTAAAATAGCCTCCGCCTTCTCTATCAAGAAACAACTCATCCTGTGAAAGATACTCCACATTATACATGCTTATGGGGGGAAAAAAAGGTTTACCAGAATGCTCCTTAAGAAAGAAAAGATTAACAAAACAATACTAGTTCTTGCCTGAGTAGCTTGCAGATCAATTGCCCATGATAGCCAATCAGTTCTACCACCACATTCATAAAGGTCCAGCAATCCTGAGATTAAGAAGGTATAGTCGTCTAGAAAACCAGGTGCTTTTGATGGACCATTTCGGAAGCTATGTTGCAGCCTATGTGCTGGCTCGTCATAGAGTCTATTCTTAATAAAGAATGCTGCCTTTTCACCAACTTCCAGGTATGTACTTGGCTGCAAATGTTGGAAACATTTTTACAAAAATAATTACATGCATAAAAAATAATTACATACAGAACATAGATTTTATCGATAAGCATAATAATTCACGACGAACAAGCCTATCATTTTGATATTACTAATTCTGGTCAAAAGGACTCTGTAATTGTCAAGTCAGAATTTGATATTACTAATTCTCATGAAAAGGACTGTGTGATTGTCAAGTCAGAATTTGAGACACATCTAGTCATTCTTAAAAAAAAATTAGAACATGTGTACATTTTGTATCGTGGAATAATATGATGCTTGTTTTAACTAAATGATCAGGTTCTAACCTCATATCTGGTGATTGAACTACAGGATCAAGGCCTTAACTTCCTGTTAATTTCCTAGATCAGTTGAGAGCCATTTGTTATGCATTCTTTATCATTATTCCGTCAGCACTTTATGCGCACTGACAAGGGGGAAAAGGAATGACACTACTGGATGCTTGACATGCTAGGACATTTCAAGAGAGCTCCTTTTCATTTTTGCAACTAGATTAGATTGCTTACATTTTATAGGGAACTGACAAGTTCTTAAAAATTCATACATGTTTTTTCACCAATCTATATGGATCTATCATTACAAGAAATACTCGAAATACATGATGATAGGTGAAAATGAGTTCTAAACAGGCAATGCATATTAGTTAATGAAGCTTAACATACATTAGAATTGTTCACGATTCTATAGTTCAAAAAAATGAAAAAGCAACACAAACTTTACTGTGAATATCATATGAAATCCTATAAAAATTCCATAATAGTAATATATAATTTAAGAGAATAATTTGCATGACTAGTAAAATCAATAGCCAAGTATAAATTACACTTGTGCCTCAATGCATTGGTCAGTTCAGTATCCTATTTTGCACACCTCCCCATATTTGTGCAGATTCATCACCAAGTATGATTCGTACTAGGCATAAATAATGTACTAAATAATACTTCAATTGTTTATGATACAAGCCAGGCCTTCCCCTCAGTCCATACTTCAAGTGCTGTGGTAAGTGTGTACAAATGGGAGAGGAAGTTCAGATAAAATCTATGAAAATTATGTTTGATGTACTTATGATATGCACAAAAGGGGAAAACTATAGCAACACGGTAGAAACTGTTTCTACATGAATTAGCATACACTTATCCCAGAAGAAATCTCTTGCACTAAATTTTGAACTACCACGCTTACCAAGAGATAATCCAAACGTATTGAATACCATTTATCCTTGTGCCAGGGATTTAGCTTAAACCTATAAACAGTTTAATCAAATGAAAAATTGAAACCAGGACTTATTTCCTTTAAGCTTGTTCTTGTCAAGGAAAAGTATAGTATTCAAATGGAAGTGCATAACCATCCAAACTTAATATCTTTAGTAACTTCAGAAGCAATTGCATGTCACTATTAGTAATTTCAGAAACAATTAGATGCCAAGAAACAGAATGAACTTCACATAAGCTGCATAAGGTTTTAAATTTTCAGCTACCATGTACAAGATTTCCTAGATGGCACTAAGCACCAAATGATCGGACCTCCATTTGTGGCGATAGCACAAGTATGCCGACAACTTTCATCACTAATGGCACCACAGGAACCAAACATTTTAATGCAATGCAGTGACTTTTTGATCTCCAAATACAGAATAGACAAATACTGCAAACTAATTTTAATATAATATTATTTACATGAATAATAGAATTGAAAATTCAGAATGCTGAGGTAGATAGAGTAGAGGTGAGGTATCTTACATTGTATCCAACCACAGGAAAATAGAATTTGGTTTCTTTCACCTCTGCCTTGAGAATTTTAGAAGCTCTAGCAAAAGAGGATATCGCAAGTCCATTCCATGAAACAATTACCTAAGGAAGCACCTGGTCTATTAACAAGTTTGCACTAAGACAAACGATTATTCCTAGATAATTCAGAAAAATGCTTGAAAAAGCATATAAAAGGTAGAAACCTTGTCATCCAAATGAGGCCTTGGCCGTCTTGACCGTGCATCGAACAGCCTTTGTCGACATAAACCCAAAATTTGAGAATATTCATCCACTGACATGCCCAACTTTGATGCCATGGAAGAAATATCTTCTCTCTCTATGAGCACATTTTTTCCTTTAAATTCATTATGAGGATCACTCATCGAAGAAAGGTCACAATTTCCTGAAGATTTGACATAATAATGGTCCTTGAACAGAGTAGCATAATCTCCAAGTATCTCTTCAATCTTCAGCAGAAATCAAACAGAAAATTAGTGCCGCATCAAGCCAAAATTATTGGAATATGCCAAAATAAATTGCAAAAGAATGAAGACAAAAGCATCTTACATTTGTTTTTTTTTTTTAAAATAAAAAAATAAGTCTGATCTTTTAAAAAGCAAGAGCTACATTATAAATGAATGCTCCCTGAAAAGACCTATATCTGCAAGTTCTATTGAAAAAGTGTCTGATCACCTTAAGATATCTAGCACCATAAGTATGATGATCCTTTGTATGCATGCACTTAGGAAGCTATGATTTGGTTTAAGGTGTTAAGCTATCACTTAAAACAACAGTTTAATGAAATTAGAGCATCCACATTGTACCAAGTATTGTAACACAACAAAGACTGTCTATTTAAAAATGAAGATTGAACAAATAGCGAACCATAAAATT